>JARFXV010001252.1:0-110000 GCA_031761425.1 Cosmopolites sordidus
ATCTTATCATTTCGCTGTTATTTAGACAACTGTATTTATAATTCTATTTGTATATGTGGTACAGCACAATGTAATATAACGAAAATTCAATACGAAATGTATGTATAATAAAGAAATTATCGGTGTCTTCAACATTTTCGGTTAGTTTGGACGATGATTTCATGATAGATGGGGAGTATTTGGCGCACGTTGTAATAACCGGTTCCTTTATCACGATTACTAAGGCAAATAGGGCACCTGATTTTTACTATTTCGCTGTCGCTGTTCGCAGGAAGTTGGGATTTGTTCGACTACGTGGATTACTTATTTCGGTGAATGGTATGGATCTGGAGGAGATGTGGTTCTAAGAGGACGGCTCTACATGTCATACAGCCAACGCAACGATCGATTTATTGCGGAAACATTTCGGTGGGGAAGTTATTTCGAGAAACGGACCTTGGCCACCAAGGTCATGCGATTTTAACGCCTTTAGATTTTTTTTTGGGTAATATTAAATATTTGGTCTATGTCGTTAAACCAGCAACTATTGGCGCCTTGGAAACCAACATAACTCGGACAACTGCGGGCATAAGACTCCACTTATTTGAAAAAGTGGTCGCAAATTAGATTGATAACATGCGCTTTGTCAGAAGTAGCCGCCGCGGCCTTTTGTCCGAAATTGTTTTTCAAACATTAATGCCATTGAATGTTATCTCACATAAAATGAATAGTTTCAATTTGGTTGTTTTATTAGAATTTAAAGTTCGCCCACACTAAAATAAATCACCCTATATTAAATAGGATTCTTTAGGTATGTAGAATATTTTATTATTTAGTTATAATTTCTTTGTGCGTAATCCTGCAAAGTTTACGTCATTTCATATCGCATGCTGAAGCTTAAAAATTCAAATTTGTTTGCTCAGAATTTTTCATTATTCATTTTCATATCTTGGGTTGTCTGTATGATTTAGATTATGATATGGAAATTTATAATTTAAAATACTCAAAAACGGTTTAGAAACCTGTCTTTTGCAGGACTTACATAAAAAAATTATTTACTGAAGAGGGAGGATATTTGACTTGTACCAATATCGTAATTTTTTGAGTTATGTTTGTAATTTTTTCTGCCTTTTGCAACTTTAGAATTCCACATTTTTGTGATATTTTAACAATAACTGCTCCAGTTAGAATTTACTTTTTATATATCATATATGAGGTTAAAATTTTACCTTATATGTGGTAAAAGATAAAGGGAACGATAGCTGTTATCTTTCTTTATTTTTTCATTTTTTATATTGAGGGGATTAGAAAATCTTCTCCAGACATCCATGACTTCGATGTTCAATGACATGGTAGTGTCGGATTCATGTTCTTATTGGGTATGAATACATTTAGAGTAAAGATAATACGTATATCTTCAAATTTTGTTTTTTATTGTTAACATGCTCTTATGTTGAATGTATTACTTCTGACATAAGTCCCTTTTTGCTTGAGGAGATATATACATTTTTGTGTTCTGAAAGTAGGATAACTAACAAAAAGAAATAGAGCAACAAGTGGGGGTGATCGAGAAAATCTATCAGAAAAGTGACCGCGATTTCTATACATTGGAGGGCACATGTTTTGTCTGTTGGTGGTTAGACTCATCAGGGTACCGACATATGCTCTCCCGTCAAGAATAGGGAGTCTCTCTCCACAATCAAACAACCCTTATTTTCGCCTACTTCTCGTCGGATGGCTTATACATGAAGTTTTTTGACTTCTTTGTTCAATCACGAGTTGAAAATGACCAGATTCTACAATGAAACATTTAAAACATGGATTCATTGCCTTGGATGACAAACGGCAATGTTTTGTTTGTTACCAAAGTCCCGAAAAGTTCCGCGGAAAGCATGAAACATTCAAAATTAATCCGGCATCTGGAAACAAAACAGCCGTCTTTACAAAACAAAATCAGCAAATCAAGTCGAACGTGAGTGGCGAATTAAAGAAAATATGCTGTTTTGCAAATCAATCCCCAATCAAGTTTTTATGGATGCAACTTAAAGCGAATACTTGGACTTAATAAATGCATTGCGGTATGTACTGATGACGAGAAAACGATAACAGGGAAGAACAGTGGTGTGATAGTAAAATTAAAAGACATTCTGCCACATATGGAATGGACGCACTGTTTTCTTCACAGAAATGCGCTTGCTACAAAAAGCATGCCAGATAATTTACAAAATGTTCTGTTAGAAGCCGTAAAAATTGATAATTTTATTAAAATCATTGCACCATTGCAGACTAGATGGCTTTCCACATTGTGCGAAGAAATGGGTGCCAAATACGACTCACTGCTTTTCCATACTGAAGTCAGGTGGTTGTCGCGAAGAAAAGTTCTAACTAAAGGCTTTTTAATTTGCGAAATGAACCGAAAATCTTTTTTACAGATAAAAATAGCCCATTTTCAAAGTTTTTACAAGATGGCGAAACTTTATTACTGTTGGCTTACTTGATTGATATATTTTCACATTTAAATGAATGACTTGAATACGAGTTTACAAGGCCGTAACAAAAACATTTTACTAATGACAGACAAAGTCAATATCTTCATCAAGAAGTTTGGTATTTTGCTTATATGTCTTGAAAATGAGAATTTTGATATAGTCACTTTAACTTCGGATTATATTAACAGAAATATGGATTTAGAGAATTCTAAATAAAGAAAACGCATTTACGCAAATTAAAAATTTAGTTACTGGAATGTTTTCCAGATAGCAAAGATGATTCGTCGAAAAGATGTGTTCTCAATCCGTTTGATGAAAATCTTGTTGCAGCTGCTGAATTACCTATTGAAATTCACAACCAACTTATTCAAATATCGGCTGCCAAAACTCGACAATTAGAATTTTCAACTCAAGATTTAGATAGGTTTTGGCTTGCGCGACGATGTGAACACAAAATAATTTGCTTATGTGTGCTTGCAATGATGATCCACGTAGAAAAACTTTTTAAGTGAAAAACAGAATCAACCGTCGCATTAAATTATTATTTCAAACAACATTGGTTATTACTTTATTTAAGTTTATTTTATTATGTTTTTATTTCCTATTAATATTTGATTTTTAACACTTATCTTTAAAATAAAAATACATTAATAGAAGGATATTACGTATTTTATCGCGTCTTATTAACACATTGCTTGTAATTTGTACCAATTGCGAACTCCATATACCTGAAAGGGACCCTACAAATGAGTCGCGACCACCCAGGTTGAGAAACGATGTTCTAAGTGACCTAACTGAAGAGTGTTATATTTATTGGAATACTATGCTATTGAATAGTTTCCATTTGGCTTTTCCTGCAAATCTTGGATTCTCTCACTGCTATACATATTGTCATATAAGGATGTTAATTTTTAATTAGGATGTTAATTTTCTCTAGATCTACTTTTTACTTTGTCCACTAGATCTCCAAATAGTTTACCAATTGTGTTATTTCAACTTTAATACTAAGGATATTAGGTATTTATACCATTAACAGGTGCATCAGTGCAGGTTATCAATTTACAGAGTTTATGTTTTCTGAATTATTACGGTTGTTTTCTCTTATGTCGTCATGTATCGAACTACTTGTATTGGGTTGACGTCAAAGTTCGTTCCGATTTTTTGAGAAAAATTCAATCAATCAATTGATGTTTCTTCCTCTAAAACATGAAAGTTCGGAGGTTTTTGGCTGAAGAACTGATCCAGGTGATTTTTCATGTTTTCCAAGGTTGAAAAGTCTTTACCATCTAAGCTTTTTTGAAGTAATCTAAATCGAAAAGTTGAAGAGTGGGCTCGTGGAGGAGTTTAAAAAAACTAGGACATTATCTAAACTGTTATTAGTCGAACTCGAGCTGAACGTTTGAAAGCAACTGAAACAACCAACTAAATGACCAAGGGTACGATCATATACACATCGGCCATGTCGGATGTAGGCTGTAATCAAAGGCAGATTACACCATCTTGTATTTCGCAAACAGTACTACTGTATGAAATCATTCATGACCCACCCAGGTCCCATCTATGCATATGTACCAGATATGCATTAAAAGTTGCATAGTGGGCTCGTACGAATTACTTTGCGAATCACAGGATCACGTGACCTGCATTTGATTACAGCCATCCGACATTGTCGATGTATATGGTCATATTCTTGGTAATTCCTTCAGTTGCTTTAGAACGTTAACCTTGAGACCGACTGATGATGGCTTAAGGCCAGAAACCGGTCTCAGGAGGCTATTGTGGACTTTTGATGGCGAGTGAAGGAATGAAAAAATGTTTGCGAGGAGCGTGGAGTAAATTTCCTTGCTTTTTTGAATATATTCAATCCAAATTAATAGTAGTCGGGGAGTGCAAGGTTCGGAGAGCATGGTGGATGGTTCAAAGCATTGTCAATTTTTAAAAGTTTGTGTCCGGGACTAAAGACACATGTGGTTTAGCATTGTCTCGATCGAACACTTTTGTAAAATATTCATTTGAACCCTTTCTGTTGACTAATTCAGGTCTCTTCTGGTTTTTAGGTAACAGTTCTTGATAAACCTAATCCATTTTAAAAATTGATCGATAATCGTAAGCAGAAATTCGGTCGTTCAAACTTTTCCCCGTTAACTCATGCGACACCCATACATCGGCCTTGTTAATCATTCCAAGTTCACATAATCGCTTGACACTATTTTTCCGATCTCTGAAGTTGTTTTATATCATCCACTTTCAATTGGCCCAAAATTTCATTACCATCAGTCTCGGGTGGGTGTCCAGCACGTGATGTATCGCTAAAATTAAAATGTTGTCTTGATTATCGGAACAGGATTTGGAAACCCAATGATTAGTTTTATTAGAGTTTTGTAACTTTTTTATCCTTACATGAAATATGATGTTGAAGAAGTATAAATGTATAAAAGAAATAGTTATAAAATGTTATATAAAGTAAAACGAGACTGTTATAGATTTTTGTTAATCCAAGAGGTACGAAATGCTATTTTATTTATGTATAATATGTTCGTAATAATTGTTATTAGTGTTAAAAATACTGACCTATATTCTGGGTAAATATGTTACGTCATTTCAGTGAATTTCGCAGCTCTTAATTAGATTCCATAAATATTTTCGAAAATTTCCTGCTAAAAAAGGAAGTATTAATTTAATTATGCAGTCAAAATAAATATCATATTAACTGGTGTTCCAGGCTCGCTTATTAAATAAATTCTCGTCTAATCTCACAATCAATCTTTGTTTAATTAAAATCAACCAAAAGACTTCCTATTCCGTCATATAAATTTGAAATTTGTGCCTATGCAGATATCGTATTCTGTTATTAACACAATTAATTTTAATTTGTAGTTGTGTTTACATTTATTGAAAAATAAGTAAAATTGAAATGAGAGCTGTCATAATTAAGGCACAAAAGTAATGAATAATACAAATCGAAATAGTTTTCCAATAACGTGGAAGTCTGAACTTTGAAACGTAATAGTAGCGATACTGCTTGAAATATATATGTCACTCATATACTCCTGTGTTCAGTACAGTATGTCTGTTTACCATGGAAAAATACACGATTGGAAGGGGACCCTCCACTTTGGGGAAAAAATCATCTTTTGCGACGAATTGTATTTCTGGTTTAATGGATTTGTGAATAAACATAACTGCAGGATTTAGATCGATGAAAATTATCAAATGATTCAGAAGTTACTTCTTCATCATAGGCTGAAGCAGTGATATGGGGTCTGTTTGAAGACAATAGTGGAACTCATGTTAGTGTTAATGGTGAACGCTATAAGCTAACAGAATATCGTTGTATTAAAATTATAAATGATGGTATAACGTTTTCCTTCAATAAGACTTCTTTCAGCCAGCTAGACAATCAATTTATTCCAAGAAAAGTTTTCTGGACGCGTTATTTCGCGAAATAGCAATATCAAGTGGCCACGAAGGTCATGAGATTGGAATATTTTTTGTGATGTTTGTTAAATTTCTGGTTTGCCAAGATTAACCCATCTTGTTAACAATTAACCTTAAATTAAACATTCCGGCCATCAGTGATAATAAACCAGGCAATATGTGTGAAGGAGAGTAATCGGGTCTCCAGATGCAGTCGAGGGGAATATTTGAACGACAATATTTTCAAAACAATGCCATTATTTCTTCTTCGAAATAAAATAAAAATTATCGGATTATCACTTGCACTTTTATTGCTTCTAGTTTTAAAGTTCTGACACTCATATTGGACAATGCTTTATTAGGTGAATCTGCCCTTTCATGTCAAGACATTTAAAACTGGTCTCGGGATTTTCAATTAGGAAAAAGAGTCTTGAGATACAGTGTATATCGAGTACCGAAAACACTGTTTATTAAAGAAATTGTGGATTTAGTCCACAGCATGATGCCCAGTAATCGAAATATTCCAGTAAAATTTATTTAAAAAAAGTGGTTTTTCAGTGGGCAGAGCTGCAAAAAATATTGGCCCACGAATTGGGTTTTAATAAAGTTTATACCTGTTGGGCGCTGAGAATGTTAATAGCTGATTTAAAATGCTGCATTAATTTAAACGTCGTTAAGCACAGAAATACATTGCTTCACCAGAATAACGCCCTAGCTCATAAAACCTGGATATCAATGGCTACCATCAACAATGAGCGACATTTTTCAGCTTTCTTGAGCAGTCTCACTATTCTCCAAATTCTCCAAATCTGGTTCCCAATGAGATCTAGCAATTGTAGATTGCCAAGCTGGAGGAATATATTACGAGGAAGTAGTTTTTCTACCGACGAAGCTGTAATCGGTACTATGTATGCTGCCTGGCTGGATAAGAAAATAAATTTTGTACCAAGGTTATCTAATACCTTCTTCACTGCTGAAATAAATGTATTAACATTAGTAATTATTAATTTAGGATATTGTGTTGAAAACTAAAATTGTTACAAATGATTGAAATATCAAATTTGGTCATTCAAAATTATAAGAAGTAGCATTGCTTGCGACATTATTCCTGGTCAACATCATTAATATTTTGCTGCAAAGAACTAATAAATTTTTATTGTGGATTATATATCCGGTATCTTAGCTGATCTTTATCTTTAATGATATAAAAAGTAACCCTTCACTCCACTGTTGGATATGAAAGTCTAGTATGGATTAAAGTTTATTTTTATTTGGATATACATACAGTGCTGTGAAAAACCAATTCTTAAATGATCTTGAGCTTTAATTACCAAGTTCCTATGTTAACAAAATAATGTAGGAAACGAAGAAGAAAGAAGTATTTGTGAAATGATAGGGGTAATGAAGATGTATCATTTTATGTTAAATTAACAAACTGTGGGCATTCTGTATTTACGTTATGAATAAAAATAAACCCAAAGGGAATATCTCTTTATTCAACCAAATTAGTGTGCTTGTTGCTACCTCATTGTGCAGTATTACTACATGTCAAAATATATGATCAAAATACTCGAAGATTTTGAAATACGGTTTTTCAGAAGACTACTGTGAAAATCTTGGGTAGAAAAAGTCTCAAACAAAAAGGTTCTACGTAGAATATCCACCAAAAGAGGTTTAATAACAACCATAAAGATATGCAAATTGGAATATTTCGCGCAGGTAATGAAGTAATGAGTGCAGGGAAAGATAGAGGAGAGAAGAAGCGTGGAAAGAGAATGGCTAACTGTACATCGAATCAGTTAATTAGAGCAATGTGGACAGGGTAAATGTAGTCATGATGGTCACAAATCTGCGTTTGAAGACCGCAAGACAAGATGAAGACTATTTGTTAAGTGTGAATCACTTCTAAATTTGATAGTGTATGGCAAAGTTGTTTTTTAATTCTGACAATGTCCAGAGAAAAACAGTTAACTCAAATTGAGCAGCAGGTGATTCTTGATTTAAGAAGATCCACAAAGATGCGGAGACAAATTGCTGAACAATTTCAATGTTCTCAAGGTGTGGTGAAAAATTGTCTAAATTCAAGTCCTGAAAATTATGGAAAATCAAGAAAACTGAACGGCCTCAAAAATTTCTGGTACACTGAAGTGGGCTCCTTTGCGCGAAATCTCAAAACAAGAACCTCATCCGTCTAAATTATCAGCAAATTTAATCCGGGATGTGATCCTGGCATAATTCGCTAATGGTCAGCGGCCCATTTGCGAATTAACCAAACCAGGTACCTAAAATATTAAAAATATCAGACATCCAAAAATATCAGAAGAGGCATTTAGACCAAAGGTTAAAGTTTGGTGAAGATCATATTCAAAACAGTGAAATGTGATCACATATAATATTTAGTAACGAAAAAGAATTGAATTTATGTATCTTAAGATGAATTGGTTGGATTTTTTAATTAATACTGGCATGATTTAACAAAAGAAGAAAAAACTCATATCCTACCCATCTCATCATGATGGAGGAGTTACGATGTAGGTTAAAAGGAACATGGGTTTAAATCTGAAATTGCTTTTGTTTCTGGAACTTTTTGCCATTTATAACGTGTATACTGTAAAGTGTAACACTTACCAGAAAGTGAAGCAACGTAGGTACTCAAAGCATGGAATAAACTGGATGAACACTTTTAATTAATCTGATAAAGTGGTCCTACTAATATTATTGTCTGTAAAAAAAGACATTAAAAAACAACCAAATATTAATTGTATTAACTTATAGGCAATTTTCGAAGGTTGAGTTTAAAATGTTTTACGTGATTTTTAATTTTTTTAATTACCTAGAATAACGCCATATTAATTTTACTTTTATTTGTTTTACTTGTTAATATCCTTATTTATGCTAATAAAAATAATTTTCAAAAAATCCGTTTAAGTTTATATTTTTTCACAACACTGTATATATGTATACTTCTCGTTCAGTATATAAATCACGAGCAATCTTTTGATACCTTGACAATTTCCATTTTTGTTTAGCTTGAAGAGATTCTTTTCTCCGCGTTTAGTATATATAATAAAATTTACAAGCCGGAATATATAACCGTATTTTCCATACGGATTTTTCTGGGGAAATATTGAGGGAATAAACTGATTATATGTGCAGTAGCGAACGTAGCATCAAAGAAAAGAAATGAAATTTTGATGGAGGTAGACACAATATAATTTGAATAATGGTATTGTGGGATATGTTTGAATTTCATTTAATAAAGTAAAATGTTTAATATATTTTGTATATGGTGTCGTTAAGACGCGTTATCACAATAGAATATTCTGAAAAATTCTTTGAATAAATGGACAGGGAAGTAATGGCTGATTCAGTAAGCAACCTTTTTATATGTTATTATGTTACATTTAAAAATAATGGTTCGTATGGTTCTATAAAGGGTGACTATCTTGCAGTACCTGTATCATTTTTAAGTGGTGTTCATAAAAAGCAATGATTCTAGAGCTTTTATTTTGACATTAATCCAAAATATTATTCTTAACCCTCAAGAGAAGCACTTCTGTGCTTCCCGATTCAGGAGCACATATGTATGCCATATCGTATGTCTTTGATTACTAATATCTTTTGATTAAATTATCGAATTTAATATATTTTTTTTAATTTTAACCTCAATCAGTATAGAAAAAAACTATATCTATAGAATATTCCACAAAGTAATAGTATTCCTAATACCATCGAAAAAATCAGCAAAAATTTATAAAAAAATGTTAAAATGAAGTGTTCTATTCAAACTATCAAATCTAGGCGAAATTAATAGATAAAACATTCTTTCAACGGCTTTTAAAAGGGGACTTAATGTACTTGCAGATACTTATTACATAATTTAGCTGTATTTAAAAAAATATTTTTATTTAGTTAGGTAAAAACCGATATTTATATCGGTTTTTACCGATAAATTAAAAGTAAGATACTTTTTAAATGAAACATTATTTTTCTTTATGGAAAATCAGTTTATTTTTCAATGTAGTCTCCTTTTAGATCGATAAATAAGTACCACATGCAAATAGTCCTCTGCTCCCGCAATGATCTCTTCATTTAATGTGAATTTCTTTCCTGTCATCCATTTCTTCATGCTTGGAAAGAGAAAGACGTCGAAAGTTGGTCGGAGAATAGGGTAGAAGCCGCAGAAATTGATTAATTTCGGTGCTGCAATGGAGGACGTTGTTACATTATCGCGATGAAACTGCACATTTTTCTATGTCAGATGAACATTTTTTCTCTCTTCGCGAATTTTGACAAATAATGTGGCATAATACTAGCTTCTTATCGTTTTCAGTGGATAGAAGTGTCTTCGCCTTCTTCAGGGAACGTTTGTTGGGTACAGTTTTTCTTCGGTTTGCACGATGGTTTTTCTCACAAAAAGTAGTGTTTGCCTTTGAACACTTCCAAAATAAAACTAAATGTCATATCGACTTGAAATTCATGCTGCGAAAAATTCTTAAACAAGGCTATACTTTTGCGATGGCACTGTCATCTATCGGAAACGTATCTAACTTTTCACTCTATCTTCGAAATTAGAGGAAGACGTTCTTTTTATATCTCTCCTTCCTTTATCCTTATTTCTCCCCTCCCCTATCCACATCCTGTCTCTCCACTTCCCTCTTCCCGCTCTCGCATTCCCCGAACTCCACTCTTCCCGGTTTCCCCTCTCCCATCTTAATTCCTAATCATTCCTGTCGCACCTTCCCCACCCCTCACCCCTCGTTTCTTTCCTTTTACCTGCACTCGTTCCCTCGCTCTGTCGATGATTTGGACCAGTTTTTTATATTTACTTTTGAAACCAATTGTAATTAAACATGTTTTTACCACTATTATTCCTCTCATTTATATTTACTAAATTTTGATTTATTGCTATATATTGTTCTTTTGAGGGTAGCAGTAAAAACTAACTATAAAATACCTATTCATAATCTCTAATATTCATATTCTCTAATAATAATAATAAACTTCCAATATTGATCATAAATTTTATTCCACCCAGTTATTATAACTATTTTCAAAAAAAATCATCCATAAGTATTTAGGCCATTATAGGCTAATATATATTGGCCATTATATTGGCTTTGTAGGATACTTTAGCTTTATTTTTCTCTGAGGATAGTTGCGGCATTTTCTTGATGGAAATTCATACTAAATTGTATAAATAAAACAAAGAATGGATTCTTTGTCAACCATCCGAAGAAGCTACAGTGTTGCGAAACGCGTTATGTTTTAGAGAAAAATATAAGTGTAAATTAAACAACCTTGTTTTATTTATACACATTATTTTTCTCTCTCTGCTTTTAGGCAGCTTGAATATGCATCTGAAATACAAGATTTCATATATTTTCTCTGAATGTACTTTTTGCTATTATAACTTTTATGAGTTTTTCGTAGTAAGGTGATGATACAAATATAAGCCTTATGTGCATATAGTTCTTTAACAGAGTTAGTATATCTAACGTGGTTTACAAAACTCCTTTTCTAATTTTCAATTTTAATGAAACTCCGCTTTAGAATTTTATTTTCATTTCCTTATCCAGGTTTTTAAGCTAGGTTATTAACCTATTTTACTTCATACAGGATCATACAGGATCGCTATTATGCATGGAAACGATCAAGTATCTCGAGAACGCTTTGAGATTCTTAATGAAATTTTGTACACAAACATCAAGAAATGTTTGCCACTTTTTGGGCCTATTTTATTTTTTTTTCTTGTCGCATATTTGAAATCCAAGGCTAACTTGATTTTTTAAATGGCAATAGTACTCGAATTTAGCGTTTTCCAAAGAGCATTTTTCTGAATTCAACGCATATGGTTTTTTTAAAATGGATTTAAAAAAAATCTAAAAGACGTTTCGGTTTCTTTTGTCAATATTAGATTAAAAAAAACAATATCAAAATTATATTTTTTTTATTATCAAAAATCTATTTACAAAAGGTGTTTAAAGTGTCCACCATTAACTTTCTGGCAGTAATGGATACGCCGAACAAAGCATTGAATTGCGTTTTTCACCTCTTATCACCAGATAAGAGGTATATCCGCAATTTCTTGTCGAATTCGTAATTTGAGATATTTGAGATTTTTTGGCCTATTAACGTAAACCCGACTTTTTAAATAGCCCCACAAGAGAAATCGGGTGGTACCAAGTCTGGTGACCTTGCGGGCCTTTCGATCGCTCTTTGTCGACCGATCCATCGGTCTGAGAAAGTAGTGTTGTGAAAATTTCTAACGTTAATGCCATTTTGCTGTAACCATATTTCCTGATTTTGGTAAATTAAATTTGGAAACAGATACTACATCAATTAGAATATTCAAGGAATTTTTTGGCCATTAATTTTTGTTTTTGTCTTCCTAATTTTGGACGACCTTTAATGCTGCCTGTGTCATTGAATCTTTTCACCGTTTTTGAAACTGTTGACTTGGTGATGTTTTTATTCGGATGCACTTCCTTAAAAACTCGACAAACATTAGCATAAGTACATTTCTGTCCAATAATTGGTAGTATTTCAATTATTTCTCCTTCAGTTAAATATATATTAATCCTATATAAAAATTGAAAGGAATTTGAAATTCACAAATTGACGTTAACAGTTGTCCAGTGTAATTCAACTGTCATCCACTGTTTCATAGCCTACTAAGTGAAAAATATATGTATCCTAAAATATACCGAAACACCTGTTAGCCATTTTTTAAAATCTATTTTGATAAAAAATACACAATATTTACATTGTTGAATTCAGAAAAAAATGATCTTTCCAACGATACCAAATCAAGTATTGTTATCATCTAAAAAGAATCAAGTTAGTTTTAGATTTCAAATATGCGACAAAAAAAAAAGAAAATATATCCAAAAAATGGCAAGTGTTCTCGAGATATTTGACCGTTTCCATACATAACAGCGACCCAATATATAACGTACATATATAATCGTAGATTTGTATCCGTAAAACATATTTTCTAGAAAAATGGTATTCTAAAATGGGGTTCATAAAGTATCGGAAAACAAGCAGAATTCAGAAGTGGATTCAGTACAATTGATTACATCCAGGTTGTTCAACAGGCCTTAGAAAGGACCAATGAATACACTACAATACATATGAAAAAGCATTTGACTCAAGCCATAACGTATGCATTGCTTACTCAAGGTGAACAGAGCCTATAAAAATATACTAGGATCAATATAAGATGAAACTACAGCGACAGTTCACATTGATGATTTATAAGTTAAAATTAGTCTAGAACGGCGGGTACGGCAGGGTGAGGGTGATATCGCCTGTTCCTTTCTTAGCGTGCCTTGAAGAGATATTCCATAATTTGGATTGGAACAGGGTGGAATAAAATCACTGGTGCGTACTTAAGCCATCTTAGATTCGTAGTTTATATCGTTCTCATTTCACAAGACCCAATGCAGCTACAAAAATACATACAAGAGCTGCAAAAGGGAACCATTTGGCTTGAAAATAAACCTGAAAAAAAGCCAGGTTATGTTCAATAAATTTGCCAAGGGCAGAAAATTGGAAAATTGGATGTTGTGAATCACTATATATATCTTGGGCATAAGATATCTATGGAAGGTGATACCGCCCGGAAGGTAGAACGGTATGTAAAATGTGGCTGGCAGGCATTCAGGAGGCTCAACATTGTGTTTAACTTTATCTGAAGAGAATAGACCTGCCCGTTATGACATATGGAAGTGAAACCTGGACACTAACATCACTATCAGTTCAGTAACTATGGGTAACACAGAGTGGAATGGAAACGTGTATGCTTGGCGGACAAGACCTGCATGTGGATCAGAGAACAAACGAAAGTATGTGACTTCATTGGAAAAGGTAAAGGGATTTAAGTGGAGGTGGAGTTTGGTACTGCACAAAATTTGATTTTATTTAAGGGTTAATACTGTTTTAATGTACAATATTAGCTCCATCGTTATTGACAATATTCGCCCATCTCTCGACAAACTTTCTATTTCCTTTTTGTAAAGTGAGGTTGATTTTTGATGTAAAATATTTTTCAAGTGCAGTTTTGATAGCTGTCACAGAAGGAAACTTTTTATCCAAGAAGAATATGTTTCATACATCTGAAAAGATTCTACTAGTACAATGTAGCTTTCTTACATTGTTGAAAAGAATCTTCACCAGGGTCTTAAAAGGTCATGGCTGCTGGTAGCTCTCTGGAATATTAACGGCTGCCCAAAAACATTAGGTAAATCGTCACTGAGGTAAATTTGGCGATAATTAACATATATCTGGAAAATATTTTGAAAATATTTGTTGACGTAGAGGAAATCTGTGTCTTATCATTTTCATCCAGAGTTAAACGTACAAAATAGGAAATGACAAGAGTTGACTTACCTCCTCTATAACAAGCTCGGGTAATTTTTTTCACCGACATACATCAACATTATGTCGATCTTATATAAAAGTTCCTGAAGCAATAAAAGAAAAAGATCGGAAAATTGATCCGAGACGTTTTGTTTCACCAACGGAAAGATTACCATGGTGTTGGACATTTTGAACGCCTCTATATTCTTTAGAACTAGTCCATAGCGATTATTTTTTAATCCCTAAGCTGATATATATATATATATATATATATATATATATATATATATATATATATATATATACATATACATATATATATATATATATATATATATATATATATATATATATATATATATATATATATATATATATATATATACATATATATACATATATATACATATACATATATATATATATATATATATATATATATATATATATATATATATATATATATATATATATATATATATATATATATATATACATATATATACATATATATACATATACATATATATATATATATATATATATATATATATATATATATATATATATATATATATATATATATATATATATATATATATATATATATATATATATATACGGGAAACCCATGTTTTCGACGTCCAAGAAGTTTTTTTTAATTTTAAGGCCAAGTGTTCTTTAACTCTTGTAATTATATCTCCAACTTTTTCACCGCGAAAATATCCCCAAGCTATAAGCAATCTTTCACTCGGTATCACACAATTTAGCTCTGTTACTCTAGAGAACGGTTTTTCGTACACCGTTGCAGAACTGAAATTAGTCAATTTGCTATTCTCTATTCTGCTATTCTCCAGATTTAGCGCTTACTGTCTAATTTCTCTTTCCAGATATAAAAAAAATGGAAGGCATAAAATATTTAGAAAATTGTTGGGTTAAGTGTTCGGGCAATCAAAAACAATATTTCATTAGAAGGTTCTACACTTTTCACTCTAATGTCGTAATTGGCGATCTGGCATCAATATGTACAGGAACATACTTATACAAGATACAAAGTACTTATCGACCTAAATTCTCAAATTGTGAATTAACTGATTTTCTTTTACAGTTTTCGTACAGAAAGAACATTTAGATTCATTTCTTTAATGTATCACTTTACCCATACGTCTGAACAAAAATATAGATTTTAATGACATATCAGTACTAAATTAATTCGACCAAAAATAACCTAGGGCTTCTGGAAAAAATGTCTTTTTGAGGGACAACGTTTTAAAGAGTACATTATAGTTTTGTCAGTAGTTGCCAACATCGCTTTACCAGATATATTCAAATTCGTGTGAATAATATCGTATATATATATATATGTTGATGGCTTAATTTCCGAGTCTGTTCCTGTTTTTGTAGAAATTATAACGAGTGCGTATCGGAAAGTGGTGAGTGTTGGAAAAAGGGGAAATTGGAAAAAAATAGTGTGTATTGGAAAATTGACCTAAGCTTATCTGATGGGGATTAAGAGTTCAAAAACGGGCTCCCAGAAACGATTAATTTTTCTGAGTCATTTTGTGTTTTTGTTTATAAGATTTAGGAAACTAAGTTAATTCATTTAGGTATTAAGTAAAATGTCCTAAAGAGCGTTTTGGATATTTTTATTAAAAATGTTTTATTAGTTGTATTTTATTTTAGGAATGTCGTTGAATAATCAATCATCCAACTTAAAAAAATAATTGTAATAAAGAATGTTTTTCTATTGTCACAGAATCTATTCAATTATTTATTAACTCTTCTAGCTTTCTTTTCACTTATCTAATAAATATGTTTATTAACATATTTAATAAATATGTAAACGTACATATTTACAGACTTGTACGACTTACTGCGGTTATATTTGGCAGTATACTGTTTTTTTGTCACTGAAAATAATGGTCCAAGCCTGATCAGCTAAATTGAACCTCAATGTGACAAGGATTAGACAATATGGTTCAAATGAAATTCGATAATGAATCAAAGTACCAGGTGTGTCTGTTAATAAAATCTGATTTTTTTAAAGTCCCCAGTCAAGTGCAGAAATGGTGTCCATGACCGCTTTCACTGTGCGTGATGGGACGTTATCGTGATGCAAAATCACTTTTCTGTGTCTTGTAGCCCATTCTGACTGCTTTTCGATCAATGCATGTTTCAAAATGATCATTTGTTGATAGTAGCGAATGCTATTAACTGTTTTACCTGGTTTCAGAACATCAAGGTACACAACACGATTCTGATTCCACTAAATGCACTCCACTGATCCCACTAAATTGACTTCTCTTTGCATGTTCTACAACGCAGTGGTCGAAAATATCAAAATGTCAGGGCTGTTTTCAAATTTTGTAACTGTTAATAGCTTCTTTATTTTGAAACTTTTATATAAATGATTTTTGGTAAAATTACTTATTTTTTTCGAGTTCTACAACCTGTTAAAATAAATGACTCAACTTTAAAAACACCCTGTATATTTTTATTTGTTGTCATACTTCAATAGCATTGAAATATGATGTTACATTGCATTTGCTGAATAATTAAACCGCGACTCCACTTCATTTTAAACTAATTGATTAAGTTTCGCGATTTCGCTAACCATGACATGATTCAATCTGAATTAATTGAATCGTCTACTGGAGATGCTAACATGGTTAGCGGAATGCGCATTGAGAAGTTTAAAAAGTGATTTAGTGTTTATCTCTTCGAGTTTAATGTAGTATACCACAGTGTATCCTTCAAAACAGTATATCCTCTAAAATGCTTAACATACTGCCTTTTATAAATGACTTCTGTGTGTGTGTGACAGAAGTTCCTTTTTATATTTTTATTAAATCTATATTATAAAGTTTGTAAAGATTCTTTCTTTAGTTCGCATTAGACTTCCTGCGAAATTGATATTTGAATTTATATTAAATTAGAATCCAACCCGATATTCTTTTAAAAATTACTGCTACATTGTTAGACTCCATGTCAGCATGAGACATTTATTAAATTATTTTCAGTATGAACTTGCTTTAATTTCTAATAGCATTATTTTTAAATCAATATACGAACTTTTTCAGGACGGAAGAAACTGATTTCCTTTATTCCCTCGTCCTATACTATTACTCGGTTGACGTGCTTGAAATACACAGGTAAAACAGTTGAATTAGAATTAACTGGTGTTATGCTGCGTGAATTAGCATTTCCGAAATATTATTCAAGAGACGCTTCCATTTCAGAAACTCAGGAGTTCGTATATAGATGTATGTAGGTTGACGTGTATAATTACGAAAATTCTAGTTACGTTGAATTCTGTCTCGAACTCCATTTCCTTTAATTTAATTAGTTGATAGCTTGAACATATCGTGTCTTTGCTACGTTTTCAGAATATATTTCGTTTAATTTAAATTGATGCGGGATACACAATAATTAAGTTTTATTGATAACTATTTAATTAAATAATTTATTTTAATTAAGGTGGGATTAGGCTAGGAGTTATCAGAAGATCGTTCTTTTATGGTAGATGTAATATTCTTAGTTCTAACTTAAACAACATTCTGATCGATGTTGAATATATCAGGTTGTCCGAAAAGTTCATAGGGATTTTCTATTTGGTGCTCTTTTAAGGTTTGTAAACAAAAAATTGTGTCGGCTTATTAATGTTTATTTACATACTAGCTTTTACCAGCCCACTTTTCTGGACATAAATTAAACTTTAGTAATAATTGATTTTTTTATGATTAAAATTACTTTTAGAAATCTATAACTTTTAGCTGCTATTTGACAATTATTTTCCATAAATTTCACGAAGACAAAATTGCGAGGGATTCACAACCATACAATCCCAAATTTTCAAGTATATTTATCTTTTACGCCCCCGCAATCCCCCTTAGGAGTTGATTTTTATGAACCCTCGTCCTTAACGAATATATACGACGCATGAAGAACATTCCTGCTAAATTTTAAGTTTGTAGGTCTATAAATAGTTTGTAGGTCTATAAATAGAATTTGCGAAAAGTGTGTGGTACTATATAGTGCTACTAGTGTGCCCGGAAAGTCATGCAATTATTTTAACTATTACATTGTAGATATCGTTACAAACGTTTCCAAATTGTGCTTCGCCAGGTCCTCACGGACGCGCAGGGCGGTGTGGCTTGGAGCGTTGTCATGGTGGAACTCTCAGGTAGTGGCGATCCTACCCTCCTTTCTCACTCGGACGACCCTTTTTCGCATTCTTTTCAGCATATCAACGTAGTAAGGAACGAACTCTCTGTGGGCCAGACCTTTGGCGTCGAAAAGGACAATCAACATCGTTTTCACCCTCAACTTGCTCATTCTTGATTTTTTTGGTTTTGGGGATTTCGAGGTGTGCTACTCGCAGCTGTGGCGTTTTGTTTCTGGGTCATACTCGAAACACCAATATTTCATCCCCGGTAATGACATTGTTCAAGAAATAAGTTTCAATTTCCACGCGTTCGATAAGTTCAGTAGCGACAGTCACCCGGTGATTCTTCTGATCGTCCGTCAAAAGCTCGGGAACCAGTTTGGCACACACCGTTTTCATGTGCAATTTATCTGTCATCAGTTCCTGTATAATTGTTTTTGGAATGTTTAGAGTTTTAGCAATCATCGGGACACTCAACCGATGCTCAGAATTGAACAGATCGCAGACACAGGCCAAATTGACGTCTGTTGGGCTAGTTGACAATCGTCCAGCGCGGATGGATCTCCGCCCGAGATTTGTTTAGTTTCGAACAATATTTTATTAACATAATTAATAAAAGATTTTTGCTAGAGTGACGATTCCATCGCGTTTCGTGACACAGGCACTAAACAGGGGTACTCGGAGATAACGATTCTGATGCCCCAACTGCTCGGAGCACCCTGGCGAAGGCATCGCTTTGAAGCTGAGAGCCGCCCCCCCCCCCCCCACCTAAATCAACCACTCGAAACACTCTGCGGCCACGTTAAGTACCAGCACAAAAAAAATGGATTACTTTCCGGACACATCCAATATTTGAATTAGATTTTTTTAGTTTAGGTTCGCGTCAACAACTGAAGCCATGTGGCAGCCCATAAAGAATATATATGTACCAGACAAGAACTAATAAAAAAAATCAAATATAGTAGATATTGTATAGATTATAAAGTGTATAATGGAACTCAATATTCCAGTTATATTCCAAATGGAACTCAAACGTTAATAGGCAGTGGACAGTAAATAAAGGAATTGTTACACATCATCGGGTGTAATGCATGGAATAGAACTCAAACTATATATTAATTAATTAATTAAATTAAGAAATTAAATAAAGGAATAAGGAAAAATTATAAGGGAAAGAGGGGTTTAATCAAAGGAAAGCCGGAAGAGGGACAGATGAATTTAAAAAGAGAATTGAAGTAACGAGGGGACAAAATAGACGGAAGGTCCATATCTTTGCGCAAGAGCAGATATCGAAGGGCATTCCTGCAAGACGTGGCGAACAGAGAGAACAAAAAAATTATATGGAGCCACATCTGGACTATAAAGTGATTGGGTCAGCGTTGCCATGTTGGATTTGGCCAGTATCTCCCTTACAATAAGTGTCGTGTGACTGATGCGTTGTTATAATGGAGCAGCCAGGAATCGGCGATGTCTTTTCGGACGCGGCGTATCTTCATCCTCAAACGTTCGAGCACTTCTGCGTAATTTTTTTTTATGTTGGGGTTTATGCCAGCGGGCATAAACCCCTTGTGGACCACATCTTCTGCATCAAAGAAGACAATGAGCATCAATTTCACTCTTGACTTACTCATGCGAGCCTTTTTATGGGCGAAGAGATACGTTTGTGTGCGACCCAGAATGTTGCCTTTTGATTTCCGGATTGTACTCGAAGATCCAAGTTTCGTCACCGGTTATCACTCTGTTCAGAAAATTTGGATCGGTCTCCAAACGTTCCAACAGTTCACGGAAAATCGTCACACGGCGTTCCTTCTGCTCGTCTGATAAAACCTTCGGTACCAAGTTTGCACACCCTTTTCGCATTTGCAAATCACCGGTTACAATTGAATGCACAGTCACTCTCGCCACATTTACATCGGTTTAGGCCGAGATCGGATGCCAGCGCGTTGTTTGACTAAAATGTTTTACCGGCCTCTTTTGCATTCTTTTATGCACTCAAAAACACGTGTTCTGGACATGGATTCGTCCTTGTAAGCCTCACGAATCATGTGAAAAGTCTCCGTAGCGGATTTGTTCAATTTCACCCAAAGTTCGATGATACATCGCTGCTCGATGTTTTCTTGCATCTTGACTCTTGACGCGAATTTAAAACACACGTTCACATCTTACACGATCTACGCACTCTAAAGTTTCGGAGACTCCGATATCACTTATTAAAACCACCGTCCACCCCTTCTCCTTGGCAGGAATAAATCAGTCACGATATTTATTGGACTAACCCTGTATATATATATATGTATATATATATATATATATATATATATATATATATATATATATATATATATATATATATATATATATATATATATATATATATATATATATATATATGACCGTTTAATGTTTTTTTTTCTTGGGTTTTGATCAATTATAATAATTATTATTTTAATATTTTGTTAACGTTTCGGTTTTTTTTTATTAAACCATCATCAAAACAGCTACAATTTTATAATATATTTTATTCCTATACATAGTATAAGTTTATATTTAAAGACATACATGTTTATATCTTAATATACATATTTACGTTAGTGTATTTATTAAAACATTTTTAGTTGGGATTTTTTTAATGTTATTTTTTGTTTAGTTTTAATTAACATATTTTTTTACTTTGACATATTTTATACATTTTTTTAAGCTAACAGTTTTGGGTTTTTCACTTTAATGGTATTATGTCATATATACTGTATAATATATAGATTTAATTATATCATATATACTACTTAAATTAACAGTATCAGTTCTAAAATTAATTACTAAATTAAAAATAATCTAAAGATAAAACTAAGTATTGATGTCGAGGAAATAAAAGTCGTAATTGCCGAAGATCCACGCACGGCGTGGATCACGTCGGAAGCACGTCGTGGATCACGTCGGAAGCACGTCGTGCGTGGATCTTCGGCTTCTTTCATGTAGTGGGGTTAGTAGATAAAATAAATATTGGCAAGTTGACCGTTTCTGATCATCTGGAAAAAAAAGGTGCGTCTGCCATTTGCTAGACCGAACATTTTTCATGCTATCTTTTGCTGAAAAAATCTCAGTTTCTGATGTGAATGGTAATTGGTAATGAAAAGGGGATCATCAACACTGACCTTTACTGTTCGCAGTTAGATCGGCTGAAAGGAGCAATTGAAAATAACCAATCAGAATTACCAGACAGGAAAAGTGTCGCGTTTCATCATGACAATCTTTTAATGACACACCTTTTTAGGTGTGGCGCGAGCGAACGACGGCCACGATTGAATTTACTAAACCAGTGGTTTTAGATGGTGCTTCATCGCCAAAAGTCGAAATAAGTTGATGCATGCACTGTTGTTGAGATAATCCACGTCAGAAGTCGTAGTAATCATCACAGGAAAATTCTCACAAGTTAATTCTATTTTTCGACTAAGACGAAATTTCAATTCACTAAACAACACAAATAGCGCCCGTATGATAAAACGGACAAACAGGATATCATGGAACGCATAGATAGAAGCTTTAGACGAAGTTATGTTCAATATTCGATTTTTATTGAATATTGAAATACAAATATAATTGGGGTTTTGAATAAAAAATAATTATCTGTTTTTTACTTTATTTTAAAACTTTATCATAAATATAATAATAATGAAAATCGATGCGAAAAACTTGCAAAAAAATTACGATTAATAATGAATTAATTAAAATTTATAAAATTAAAAACCAAAATCGTGACTACGAATGCACCACGACTGGCTGCTATGTTTGTCACGTTATTATGTTAAAATGTTTTCATGCAAGTACTGTCAATGGTTTTTACCTGAGTATATATTGTCAAAATTATTGAAGTTTATTGCAAAAAAATGTTAGTTATTAATTTAGTTCAATAATGTGTGACAAAGGTGTCATAAAGGTCAATTCTTATAATATGCCTGGTGCTGACAGATTTTTTCAATAATGACATTCTGTTCAATTCAGCTGAAGTTCAAAATGATTCTGTAACGTCAATGTGAGTTAAAAAAAATAATGTAAATGTAAATAAGAATCAAAATATTTCTATTAATTATAATTAAATTATTTCTAAGGTGTCACGCAACAGTTTCGGTGACAAAGCTATAGGTTATGTTCAATTTAACAGCAAAAATGGTATTTGCACGGTGAAAGGACGTGTATGTCCAGAACATAAACGTCGCAGAAAAACTAAGAAAAGTATATATATATATATATATATATATATATATATATATATATATATATATATATATATATATATATATATATATATATATATATCAGTATCAATTTACGCTGTCCATTTGGTCCAACGTATAACCTAGCGAGAAATAAAAATTTTAACACTAAATAAAACAAAAATCATCCGATAACAGAATACAAATTTATTATTAAATCATTTTAAATTATTTATTCAAACTTTTGTATTATGACGATTTTTGTTGGTTCTGCCAAAAGGTGAGTCATTGGGTTCCCAATGAACTGACAGATGTTAGTCTCCATCAAAATTTGTTAAATCTAACTCTATGTATTATATTTATATGATGATATGCATGATTATTAAATACGTTATTATATTAAAATACTTAAATCGAAAAGATCTTCACAACGAAAAAAAAAAGATCTTGTTTTAGGGTTAATACGTCGGGCTGAACCATTGATTTTGACGTTTTACCAGCTTGTGGCACATTTTAAAACATTTTTTCGGGAGTTGTTTTTGTAGTATTCGTATAAAATGCTACCAAACAAACTTTTAGACTTGACATTTTTAACAAATTTATCAATACACTGATGGTAATAACAAGAACAAAGTGATTAAAAGCTGAAACACTCCTATCAGCTCTCTGTAATGTTGAGGAGAAATAAACATTGTGACATCACACGCGCTCTGATTTTTTTTGGGGACTGTCGGCGCGTCATGGGTACTAGGTTTAAAAATGTATTTTCAATTTGATATAACTTTTTAATGACAACGAAAAAAAATACAAATAAAAATAGATTTATTATGAATATTTTCTGAAAAAGTGTTTTGTCTATATTTCCACTTTATTATTAATATTTAACGCGTTTCGCTAAACTGCTTCTTCAGAACTTCAGAATATTAATAATAAAGTGGAAATTTATACAAAACAGTCTTTCATTAAATATTTATAATGAATTTCCATCAAGTAGAAGCCAACACAATCTAATTTTTTTTTATGAAACATATGATCATTCCATATTTTTTGTTTCAAAATCTGAATTCTCATAAGTGCGCAGGGTATGAAAAGTTGCATATTGGAATAGTAAATCATGCATACCCGGTACTTACAAAGAGTCTGGACCGGCTGTGACGGAGTTATACTCCGTCCGCACCCCGACGTGTCAATATTGCATTTGATCACAGCAACAACTCAATCAATAGCATTCAACATGGCCGATGTATATGGTCAGTTCTTTGGTCATTCTTTCAGAACGTTCAGCTCTAGCCTGACTGTTGGCGTCCAGAAGCCGGTCTTGGGAGACGCTTGCTGGCCTTTTGGTGGCGGCTAAAGGGATGGGCAATTTTTGTGTGGAGCACGGATTAATTTTCGTTGCCAGGAAATTTTTGAGCAATAAGTGAATTGCTCCAGTTGTTTGGCAGTTGAATTTTATATCTATAAAGATAAAGTTTTATTAAAGATAAAGTAATATTTAGTGAGTATCCAATGAAGGGAGGTTCTCGAAATATTTAATTGTTGCACACGATACCGAGTCGATATATTCGGATTAGCAATGGAACGTATACTAATGATGGCAAAATTCTCATAGTATCTTGTCCAACGTTTATGATGTGTGTATATAAAATATTGAGATTGGTGGACTCGCGTTCCATTTGGCAACAGTGTTGGCTTCCCATTTGGAGGGGGTGCAAGCCAACATTTGATGCGTTTACTGTTCGAGTTTTTAATTCCCCAGAGTCATTTAGTGGTCTGTAGCAATTCGTTTCCTGAATCGAATTTTTCTGGTGCATTTTGAAAATGAGTGACAATTTCGATCAACAGTGCGCTATTAAGTTTTGTTTCAGACTTGGGCACAATGCGACGGAAAGTTACTACCCTTATTGGCCGCTTTTTCCAACCCGTTTTCCATGATTATGTCACCCACATATTTAAATTGAGAGACTCGTCTGATGTTACCATATTTTGTTTCTAGAAATGGTGTTCTTAGTTTGTTGCAGGTCATGTATTGTGTCTTTTCAAAGGAAATTTGGAGTTATACCCTTTCTGCTGTTTCTTTTAGGAAACTTTTCTTTTGAATAACATTTCGAGGTTTTTAGCTAAATTTGATTCTAGTCAAGTAGTGATCCGTGTCTATGTTAGCTCCTTTTCTGACTTGAACATTAAAAATCTCTATAATTGGGGTACCAAATGGCAACATGGTCAATTTGAAATTCACCCATGTACGTGTTTGGGCACCTCCAGGTCTTTTGTTTTGATATTTTCTTAAAATGGGTTGACTTTATTTTGAGATTAAACTGCTAACATAGTTCAACCAATCGTGACTGTGAATGACTGTGTCTGTGACTGACTGTGTGTGTATGTATATGTGACGGTGACGGAGACTGTGACTGCGACCTGTTACTGTGACTGACTGAATGTGACTGTATATATATATATATATATATATATATATATATATATATATATATATATATATATATATGCGACGGTGCGTATATATATATATATATATATATATATATATATATATATATATATATATATATATATATATATATATATATATATATATATATATATATATATGCGACGGTGCGTATATATATATATATATATATATATATATATATATATATATATATATATATATATATATATATATATATATATATATGCGACGGTGACGGATGAGTATGACTATTACCTGTTACTGACTATGACCTATGATTAATCTTGACTGTGACTGACTGTGACAGTGACGTGACTGTGACTCATATGACAGACTCATATGACGTGACAGTGACTATGACTACGACTACGACTACGACTAACGACTACGACTACGACTGTGACTACGACTACGACTGTGACTGTGACTGTGACTATGTAGTCATAGTTGACTATGACTGTGACTGACTGTGACTGTGACTGACTGTGACTGTGACGACTGTGACTGTGACTGACTATGACTATGACTGCGACTGTGACTGTGACTGTGACTTTGACTTTGACCGTGACTGTGACTGTGACTGTGACTGTGACTGTGACTGCGACTGCGACTGCGACTGCGACTGTGACTGTGACTGTGACTGTGATGCGTGTGCGTGTGAAGGTCATTTCTAACGTTAAAAATCCGTCGAAACTTACACTGAGTTGAAATTAAGCTTATTCCATTTTTAAAATCAATTTAATAATTTGTGTTCTGCAAGTGAATGTCGCTTGATTTTCAAAAATAGGAGGGTTTTGAAACAAAAAGGTCAAAAAGTTGTTAAGCAAAAGTAAAATTTAATGTTAATTTAAAAGGTACATATAGAAGATCTACATATTATACAATGAAACATTGAAGAATTTAACTAGGACGTTTAAACTACTTTTAATTTTCAATATTATCTTTTAAAAAATTAATACGTTTGGGGAATAAAAATATTGGAAAAAAGACACTTTGGAAATTATTCGTTTTTTGTCCAGTCACTTAAGGTAGTTCCAGTGTGGTATAGTGTAATAGTGTAACATTTACTATTGTCAGAAATGCGAAGCCTGGGCAACCAGATATTCATGCATACTAAAACTATATTAATCGGCTATATCCGAATGGGTAAATCAGTATTTTTGGTTATGATGATCTGGCAACTTCAGTTTCAAAAATCACTTTTTAAAAAAAAATATTTTATTTCAATTATAGAATTACAGAGTAATGAACGGATTATTTTTTAGTAAATGACAATAGTAACTAACATTAAAATGGTTTGGTATTAATAATATCGATCAAAACAATATTCCAATATTTATAGTACTTTGGAGCTTAGTCGTCATATCGCACGGTGCCTTTCCGTACAGTGACTCGGTGTCGCAATGTGCTGCTAGAATCCAGCACGAGCGTCGTTAGGAAATGCTATAATTATACACAGTATAAAGTTTACTTGAGGTCGCATCTAACAACTCTCCCTTTTAGAAAAAAGTTAATACTATGTGTTGACTTTTTAAATTATACAGAGTAATAAAATTCTAAGAGTAATTTATTTATAGTTCTTCGGTTTCTTCTTCCTGCGGGTGGATGGATGGTCTTCTCCTTGCTAAGAGGTTGCTTAGCTTCATTCTGGCGGTCCTTTGGTGGTGAGGTGTGGGTGGTGGAGATGGATTTTCATCGTCTGCAGGACCCATAGTGATGTTGGGTAGTATTTTCCTACGCAGGCAACATTTGCAGTAAATATACAGGATTGCTAAACAAATGATTAATGTAATAATTAGAGTGGTGAACCAGGACAGGTGCTTGTGGATGAACGGCTGTCGTGTCATCTTGTCCAATTCATCGGAGTATTGGTCCAGCTTGTGTTGTGCAATAGCAAGATCATCTGCATCAATTTTGTTTAATTTTAATGGTTTAAGATCAGGTATACTCGATTTCTCAGGAATATGTTGACAACATGTGCACGGTACGATCACTGGGGTGGCTTTTGTAAGCGATGTTCATCGGAACATCGCTTACAAAAGCCACCCCTAACCATTTATCGATGAATATCGATTCATCGATAAATGGTTAGCTTGGACTCTTGTGCTTCCTATAAAAGCATTGCAGAAGGCTTGAAGTTTTAGGATGGAATTGATGTTTATTATGATTGTTTTAACTTCTTTTCCCTCTCATTTGATAGTAATAGGTAATAGTTCAGAAACTGTGACTAGCCAGAGATTTTGGCCTATCTCTTGGGCATTGTGTCCTTCGGTAGTAAGTACAGATCTTGACAAGTTTTTGGTAAACGACTCGGTCCTTTTAGCAGCTGTGCCTCACATATGGCATCGCTGTCTATGGGGTATGGCAAAACATCAGGGCAGATCTTCTGTGTAGGACCCAATTGTTTGCAGCTTCTCAGATGTTGCAACGAAACGTACATCATCGAATCGTCATCTCTGGCAATATACCTTTGCGTTGTTGTTATTTTATGGTGAAATGATATTCAACTGTCTAATATAAGAATTGCATAGAGATTGTATAGTGTATATGTTTCTGGCTCAATTAAGGGAATTTTTAAAATACAACTCTCGAGTCTGTTTGGTAAGCTTCTAATTCGATTATATCGATGTATTTAGTTACGGATGAAGAGTAGATAGGTAGTGGAAGATTATTTTTCCTTAAAGACTGAGAAATTTCCTGAAGCGAAATGATCAGATCGTTCGGTGAAATGATTGAACTGTGTAACATGTTCAACCTCGCAAAAGCTATTGCGTTTAATGAATCGCTTAATGAACTTTCTAGAAAACTATAACTTTCCATTAATGATTCGCACAAATTTAGAACTTTAATTTGAGCTTCGTAGAATGCAAGATCGTCTGCGATGTTAAATATAGATCGATTTATTTCTTCTATGTCCTTTATTAAAGGTCTCCTCATCTATTTGCAATTTTTGTATAGTATTGTTAAAATGTTTTATTACGGAGGTTGTTATTGATATTTGATTTTTAAGGAGACTTTCAATTTGATGTTCATCGTTAATCACTATTGATACAATTATTAAAGTATTCTCCGTCTGAAGAGTCGAGGTTTCCCGTAATGGATTTCCAAATCGTACCTATTCCGTTAACGAGTCCACGTTTGTATCTAAATGCATAAGATACTGTGTCTGCGAAGATTTATTTGTATTTGAGGTTCACTGAATCAGATATTTGGTTGAGCAAATTAATATGAGTTTGTATCTCTGCTTTAAATGAGATCATTCTCGGGATGTCAATGTTGATAAAAGAGCCCAACAAGTTGTTCAGTATTTTATCGTTATTAGTTATAGCTGTTTTGATTTGAGATAAATCTCTGTATACAAGAAGCGTCTATTTTTCATTGGAGATCCTGATGGATCCTTCCTCATGGAAGAATATTCCGAGTGTATTGTTTATTGGTGATATGGAGAATTGGGTTAGGGTGACTGAGAAGAATCCGGAAAGTCTGTAAAGAAGAAAGACTTACTCAAAACACAGTCTTAACCTGTCAAAGTTGACTTTGGAAACTTGTTTTGTTCGCGTATTCAGGAGGTTTGCGAAGTTTTGGAAAATTTCAATAATTTCGAAAGGTCTGTTGAATTTATTCTCAGGTTTCTCTTTATTTGAGATTCTTTTGAGATTTGATAAGTTTTTCTACATCTCTGATTAGGTCAGGCCAATGATATTTTTCTTTGATGTGTCTAACGGTTTCATTTATTCCTCTGTGTAGATTACTTTTGCCTACGTGGTATTGCTCAAGTATGATAGGAATTTCATCTTCATCCGGCGTTTTCACTATATTCTGACATATTTTTAACTTTATTTCCTTATCTGCGAAGATAAGATGAAAATATTTCGAATATTGGCAAGTCCAAATTATTTTCAATGCAGTAGGTTTGATTTAGGTCAAATTCATGTTGGTCTTTAAAGAGAGCATGGAACAAATGTGCTACAACAGCTCCTGGATCAAATGGAAGTGATATGATTATGTATTTTCGTCCTTTTACCGTTTTACTAGAGGTGATGTTGATACGTAGTTCTTGAAAATCTAGATTTTCCTCTAGAATGTCTTCTTTCTGCCAGTTTGTCTAAAGAAAGTTACGATTTGCTTGCGGGATTTATTCAAGAGTTGGGAATTTGAAATTTCGATTTTCGAGTAATCTATTAAAGATTTTGTATTATATAAAGTTACAAATTTCTCGTACTCCTCTGAACCGTCACCAATATCTGGTTCTTTAGGAATCTGCTGTATTTCTACATTATCTTCTTCGTTTTCATTATCTTGTTCGCTTGAAACAAGAATCGGGATTTTTGATAGAAATTTTGCGCATTCTTGAAAGTGGTTAATCTTAATTCTGGATAGTGCGTCTGCGTTTTTATTAATTTTTCCTGGCTTGTGTTCGATCTTGTAATTATATTCTTCCAATTTCAAGCGCCATCTTGCACTTCCTGGGTCCTTGATTGAAAACAGCCATGTTAATGGTCGGTGGTCTGTGATAAGAGTGAACTTTCTTTCGAATAAATAGGGACGGAAGTGTTTAATGGCCCAGACTGTTGCAAGTAATTCTCGCTCAATAGTCGAATATTTGGTCTCTGCACTACATAATGTCCTTGATGCAAATGCAATGGGAAGGTCTTTTCCGACGAGTCCTTCTGAAAGAACTGCTCCTATTGCGAATGCGCTTGCGTCCGTGGTTAGTAAGAAAGGTTCTTCAAAATCGGGATATATGAGAATCGGGTCTGAAATAAGTGCCTCTTTAAGATTGTCGAGCGCGCACTTACATTCGGAGTCAAAAAGGAAAGGGATGTCCTTTGGAGTAAGTGGCTTAGAAGTCTTAGCGAAGTTGGGGATGAACCTACGATAGTAAGAAAATGTTGTCCATGACGCGCTGGAAGGTGGACGGGGCATTCTTCAACCCAAATGGCATACGAACAAATTCGTAATGGCCATTGTCTACAGAAAATGCTGTTTTAGATACGTCTTTGGGGTCGATCTCTATTTGGTGGAATTCCGATGCGAGATCCAATGTAGAGAAGAACTGACATTTACCTAATTGATCGAGTTGAGCCTGCGATAGTCTATGACCATGCGCCATTTTTGTTTGCCAGACGCATCCAATTTTTTGGGGACGACCCATACGGGAGATGACCAGGGTGAAACAGAGGGTCGAATGATGCCTTGGTTGAACATTTTGTTGATTTGTGTTTTCACTTCATCTTTATGGACATGAGGATATCTATAAGACTTAGTAAATGATGGTCTTGCGTTGTTTGTTTCAATGACGTGCTTGATCTCATTCGTAAATGTTAATATATCGCCTTCGATGTAAAATATGTCCGCATAATCTAGGCAAAGTTGAACAATTGCGTCTTTTTCTTCTAGATTTAGGTGTTCTGTCCTAAGTTGATCCTTAATGATTTTAATTCTATCAATTTGTTCTGCATTTTCATCATCTCGTAAGTTCAGGTTAAACAAAGGTTTATTAGGTGTATGTGGTTCGATAGTAAGGTCAGAAAAATCAATAGATTTCGGTATTGCGTTAGCATTTATGACGGTTGTCATAAATTCTCCATTTTCGTTGACGTATACTAGAGCGTTGGGTAATCGAACTCGTTCTTTTTCTTGGTGTGTGAGTATAGCAGCCGTATTTGAGAGATTGCATTTTAATTTACATATTTTTTTCTGTACGAGCGTCAATTGAAATTTTATTCTACGAATTATTTTTGATAATAGTATTATCGGATGAGTTTACTTTGTGTAAAGGGATCGTTTTGAAATTTGTAATTAATTGTTTTGACTTAATATCAATGATAGATTCATAATGTTCAAGAAAATCTAACCCTAAAATACCGTCGAATTCAATATCCAAGTTGTAAATATACACTTTATGGGGATTTCCTATTGCGAAGGGCACTAGGGTTGATTCAGTTACAAAAAGTTTTTGGTCAGTTATTCCTTGAATTGTGACGTTTTCTTGGGATCTATTGGGAAAGTTTTTTACGGTGTTCTCTTTGAAAATAGAAATACCTGCTCCAGTGTCAATTAAAAGTTTAAAAGTCTTTAATGTAATAGAGATTCTTAGGGTTAACGGCTAACAGCGGGCTTAAAGAAATACTTGCTCCGAAAAATTGAGATTCGGGTTTAAATCGTCTAAATTCATGGACTGGATCTGGGTTTAAAGATTGGAAATGAGATCCGTTGTTAAAGTTTTGTTGGAGTTGTCTGGAGGGTCGCTTTGGTGAGGTAGTGAAAGAAAATTTTGGTAGTCACTACTATCGATAGATTGGTTGGAATACTCCGGTTAAATTGTATAATCTTCCGAATAAGGTTCTTGGTATTGAGTATCAAGATGATCTTCAGGTACGGGATAATATTCTTAGACTTCTTGGAATAGTTCGTATGATAAGGGATCATGGTTTATATGGTGAATTCGTTGATGATTTTGAGAATGATTTATGTTTCTCGGATTCATTTGAGGACGATAGTTATTGTAGTATTGCTGGGACACCACATGGGTTCTTTGGATGTTTGAAAATGTATTTGGTCTTGGTTGCTGAAGTTGACTATTTGATGTAATTTGAGGAGGTAAAGTTCTCTGAAAATTTGAGTTAACATTTTGAGGAGGAATAGGTCGATACATTGGTTGGGATCGACACTCTGCTGCTGTATGACCAATTCGATTGCACTTTAGGCATTTTATCATTTGGGGAAGAGGTTTCCTATTGGGTTGCATGGGTTTTGAAGCTTTTTGATTCTCAAAATATGATAGCTGGAGTTCTCTTCTAATTCGGGAATGCGCTTCTAGAAGATCTTTGGGGTTTCCTGCACGAATTATTTGACCAAGTTTGGGTTCCAAACCAATAAGGTGTTTAAGGCCATAGTTTCGATAAGAGAGTTTTGGGCTGATTTTTGCTCGTTAGTAAGATTACTGGCTTTTTGAATGCTAGACAACATTTTGGCATTCAGTACTTGGACACGGTTGTAAAAAGTTAAAGCTGATTCGCCGGGTAGATGACGGAGTCTTTGAATATCTTGGATAAGAGAAGATAGGTCTCTAGAGTCTCCAAAGTGAAGATTTAGTAATTGTTTTGTTTCTTCATAAGTTAACGGATTTCTTGAATTAATTAGTTGTGCAGCTCTACCTTTGAGTTTATTTTTTATTTGAATCATTAATAAAAGTTTTTGGTTAGATATAGCCATTTTGTATCCGCAATCACACGCATTTAAAAATGATCCTAAACTAATCTGATCACCTTCAAATTCAGGAATGATCGAAAATATTTCCGAAAGCTTGTAGGGGGTTCAATTTTGCTTTCATCAGTTTCTCGTACTTGCGATCTTGTTTCAGGCATTTTGGTAAATAGATTGTGATACTTTTGGGATTAAAATAGAATGAATGCTTAAAAGATTAAAAAAAATTAAAGTATTTAAATTTGTTTTAAAGTTGAGATAGTGAATATTAATTGCTTATCATTGTATTGTAGTTAAAAGATATCGAATAATTTCACAGTACAATAGCAAAAACACTTAAAAGGATAATTTAATGTTACTTACAGTAACACAAACATTGGTCATCTTGTTCTCTGCGCTAGTCTGCTAGAGGCTTCACCAGGTGTTCCTTCCACAGCTAACGTGAGTAAGGACGCCTTCTTTGTCTTCTTCTTTTTCTTTCTGCTTTTAGCTCTTAGCTAGGTTCTTTTTTCGTTGAACGATTAGGATCCACCGTCACCAGGTAGGCTCTTCCTTGTTCAGTTGACGTTGTAGAATCCTACCGCGACTGCGCCAATTTGTTATAACTGTAGTTTCAAAAATCACTTTTAAAAAAAAATATTTTATTTCAATTATAGAATTACAGAGTAATGAATGGATTATTTTTTAGTAAATGACAATAGTAACTAACATTAAAATGGTTTGGTATTAATAATATCGATCAAAACAATATTCTAATATTTATAGTATTTGGATGCTTAGTCGTCATATCGCACGGTGCCTTTCCGTACAGTGACTCGGTGTCGCAATGTGCTGACTAGAATCCGGAACGAGCGTCGTTAGGAAATGCTAGAATTATACAACAGTATAAAGTTTACTTGAGGTCGCATCTAATATATATATATATATATATATATATATATATATATATATATATATATATATATATATATATATATCACTGTTAGTATACTCATGCGATCGCGTTATTTATAAAAATTGTTAATGTTAATTTGAAAAGTGCCAAAGCAATTACGCTATAAAGGACAATTTATAAAAGAAAAAGAAATATCTAAAAAATTAAATTATGTTTGTGCCATGTAGAAAGCAAAAGAAAAAAAGCTAAATCAATAAAAAAAAATGAAAGTATTAATTCTAACCTCGGAGAATGAAGACGTATCATTAGAATTAGAACGTTATTAGAACTTAATTAAATGTAAAAAAAAAAATGTTGTAAGTAATTGTTGAAAAAATTTAAAATGTTTTAAATCTAAACAAGTTTTATGCTAAGAAAATTTAGAAAAAGAAAAAATTTTGGGCCGCAGTTCCAAACTGTGGGTTAGATGTAAAAATTGTTCTTGTGTTACTCAAGCTATGACAGGTAAAGTACATGCACGAGATAAAAAATCACAGCTTTCTGGTGTAAATTCTAAAGCTGTTCTCGGTAAGTTTGTATTAATATAAATGTCTTTTTACTCTAATCTCTTAATTAACTTAATCTCTCTTTATTCTACACTACTCGAGATAGCTGTACGCATTGCCAGATTGCTATTAAAGTGACTAATTTTTAAAATTGTTATATCTTGTAAACAAAACTGCAAAGTGCTACTTTTTTTTTTTAAATATATTTCAATAACATTTTTTTACTTTCCAGTTTTTTTTAAATTCTGTCGACAGATTTTTTAAATTTTTAACAGAAAATAGTTGGGTGCAAAGGAAGTTTGACATGCTTTAAATGGAGAGTGACCCTGAAAATTGCAAACTTTGTTATTAAATATCTCGCGGGAATATATACCAAATATTACTCCATCCAAATACCATTTACTTGGGTGGCCATAATATCACCTTACTGATGCTGAAAATCAAGTTATTTCTTTCATGAATTAAATAATTTTGAATATTATAGGTAAAAAATGTAGATTTGGGATTAGAGGCGTTTCAGCAATTGCGACTATTAGCGATTGGACTTGCAACTAAATCATACTAATTTGAATCATATTCATCGGCCAGGTTTGGTTTTAGGAAAGGCTTAACTTAATAGGGATATAAGGCCTTTCCCGGATTCGATTTGGCGTTACTGCGGAGTGATTGCATGTCCGATCTTACATAATTACTTATTGAAATGTATTACTTAACCCTGGTCTTTCTTTGGACGATCTTTTTCGAGATAATTGATGAACATTATTCCATGCGCATCTCAAAACAGACCATAATCTTGCCTGCTGATAGTTGTTTTTGGTCGCATTGGACACTTTCACTGGCTGCTGTCGACTCAGCTGACTGGCGATTTGACTCCAGAGAGTAATGATGGGTCCATGTTTCATCCGTTGTTACATATCGCATGAAAAAATCGTTTATGTTTGGCTCAAACAGCTCCAATCATTGGCAGAATCATTAATACTTTGTTGTTTTTGGTCCGCTGTGAGTAAATGCGATACCCATTTCGATAGCAATTTAAGCATTCTCAAATACATATGCAAAATGGTGTAAACACTTCGTTTCGATATGTTTATGATATCAGCTATCTCCTGCAGGTTTGCTTTACGGTTTTGTGAATTTTTCTGATGTTGTCTAGTGTAACCACCTTATTTGGACTTTTGTATTAAGCATTATCGGTGCTTGTAAGCTCACGTTTTAATTCAGCATACCACTTAATTATAGTTGATTTTCCTGGGGCAGAGACCGGATAATATATATCAAGCCATTGTTTTGTTTCAACGGTATTTTTCTTCGTCAAAAAGCAATGTTTAATCAACATACGAAATTATTTTTTCCATTATTTTGGAAATAACAAAAGTAGCGCCACTTAAAGCACAATAACTCGAGAACTAGTAAGACAAATTATTATGAAATTTTGACACATGATGTTTGAAGGTTGGTACAATCGACCACTTGTAAGGATTTTTCGTAAGTGACACCATCTATATATCAGATCGGGGACTTATTGATCGATGTGTTATGTATAGTAAAGCATTAATTTGTTGCTAGGAACAATAGAACTTTTATTATAAATAGTGTTACAGAGGTATTCTAGATATATGAAATAATTAAATGCATCTTATACATTATTTACATTAATTTTTATATTATTATGGTTAATTCCTTATATTTTTTCGTTTCAGGTATCTGACGTAAATGACGATGTGCGACGGGCGGCTGTTACCGCTTTAGGCTTCCTTTTGTTCAGGTAGGTTTTTTTACTATACTTTTACTTTTTTGTGTCCATATTGGAATTACTTTGAAAGGGGTTTGTTAAATTTTGTATTGTGCTTTTTGTGAAAAAAAAAATTGAACCTATAGTGACAAGAATTGAACGCAAACATTTATAAATTTCAAAGCCAGAACGAGCAGTGGGGCTCTGATTGATTTTGATATGTTGAATATTCTTCAGTTCTTGTTTTATTGAAGAAACTGCATGATGAAGATTTGATTTGCTAGTAGATTAAAAGGATAGTTATATTTCTTATTGGGGCTACAAAGTACGTTATACAAGGAGTGTCACCAAAATTCTGTCAAAACGATTTTTTTTAATAAAATATTGGTCGAAAATAAAAAAAATCAAAAACTCTTTTGTGTGTCTTTCAAGTAATGCTTATTCAATATAATCCTCTTGAAAATGTTGGTATGTCGCGACTTGTAATGACTGAATGAACTGAATACTTAATAGTCCAACGGATTTAGATCTGGACTATTATGAGGTCCGTACTTTTTGATGTGCAACATTCATGTTATCTGATAGCTAAGTTTGGATGGCTAGTGCATTTCGGTGAACTGTCCTGTCGAAGGATGCTGTGATGAAAGATGAACTGTTCTGCTGTGCCTCTCGGTGGTCACAGTTTTTATTTTATTGCCAGTCTTTACAAAGATTCTTTCGGCTTCTCTAATGTGAACTCATGTGCACTTTCTAGGTTTTTTTTTACTTCTCCAAAGCCGTTTACATTCTGTCAAAAAAGTACTGGGAATTGATCATTTGAAGAGCCGGCTTAAAGGGACTATCAAAATGTTTTTCATTGCTGAGTTGGCACAACTGTCCTTTATGCGGGGTTAGAACATCATCTGTCATTTAGTTTGTTTACAGTGCCCGATTTTGTCAGTTCACCTCAAGAGTGTTTTGTGATTTTTACAATGGATGAAACCATCGAATACAAAATCAGAATTTGTCTTAAATTTTGCATTGCAAATGGAATTTCGTGTGCCGAGTCGCCGAAAATGTTGCAGAAGGCTTACAGTGAATCGGCTTTATCAAAAACACGAGCATATGAGTGGTACAGTGCATTCAAAAGCGGTCGAGATGTGGTGGAAGTTTTGCCTCGCTCGCATATAGCCGCTGATCTTTTTGTCTCTCACGAATCAATTCGTACCATTTTAAGCGATTGCCGCTCGACTAGTGCCGAAAGACCTGTATTTTCTTCAGAAACTGAATCGCGTAAAGGTCGCTGAAGATATTCTACAACGAGTCAATTCTGACCCCACATCAATTTCGATAACAAATACGATCGAACAACCACTGTATTTACCTGATATGGCGCCGGCCGACTTCTTTCTCTTTCCAAAACTCAAATTACCACTTCGAGGCACCCGTTTTCAGTCGGTAGAAGACATTGGCATAAGTGTATTATTTCGGAAGGGGCCTAGTTTGAAGGCGATACAATAAATTTTGATAAATAATAAACATTTTGTGTGTTATTGACCAATTCCCGCTACTTAAAGACCCCCCGCTACTTTTTAACAGAATATATTTCGCAACCGAAAACTAGTTTTTTTCGTTGCCAGCCATCCAGATCCAGTCCAATATCATGGTTACATTTGTAGATATTTTTTTTGTTGTTTATTGAACATACACTACTATAACACATATACTATTACAGATTAATATGGTATAAATTTTAGACCCAAAACTCGTGATATAATTCTAGAAAGAATCTGTGGAAAATTAAGCATTTTGTTTTTGTAAGTCATTTTGTTTCACAATGATAATGCCCCTGTTCACAAAATTTGCGTGTCTGAACAATCTCCATCCAAGATTGCTTCAAATGTTTATTTCGACTAGTAGATAATGCTTAAGAATAAGATTGTTTCAAATGTTCCATATGTTTCCTTTAGGGACAACAATTGGTTAACTCTCCTCGTATATGCAAAAAAAAAGGAAGATCGTATAAAATATCCGAAAGTCATTGGTATATTAATAAAATGTGCAAAAAATATTGTTTAGGCAATCTTGCATTGGAAAGTAGGGGAAAGGGATGATTTATATTCCAGCAGTGTTTTTTAAAAGGATTTTGTCCCTAGGTAGCTTAGACTTTTTTTAGATTTGGGTCATTCGGTAAGAGTTTTTATCACTGATTCTCTATTTCGAAAGTGTCCGAAATGATATGCAAAACATGTGAAGACATTAAAATTTATTGGAAATTGCAAAAACCTGTTTTTATTTTCATATTGCAGAAATAGTTAATTCTTGAACTTTTTATTTTATTTGTATGTTATTCGAATATATTTGAAATCGTATTCAATAAATGCTAATGCACTAAAAAATATTTCAGTCTATATGGTTGATACTTATACTGTGGAAATATTTTCCAATAAAACCTTATCTAATTTTCTGTTTGTACGTTGTGTGTGTAATAAAGGAGATTGAAAAAATCACTAGAAATTAATGGGTTAATGTTACTTACTAGCAGTGAATTTGAAAGGTATTTTAAAAATTGGTACACAATGATGAACTAACGTAATATTGATAAACAATTATATTCTAATATATAAAAATATTGTTTAATGTACTACCATGTATCTTCTAACGCTTCTGGCGACCATCGACCATTTCTCGTGAAGGGCTTAGGAGCTTCTATTCCAAAAATGTAGTAATATTTACTCGTGACATTTTTTAAATGTCGATACTTTTACATAATAGTCCGTAAAATGGTCAACACATCAGAAGTTTGCATCAGTTCTGCACGAAAGATATTTGTACATGTCAGCAGAATATTAGAAGGGTGTTCATGTGAATATTATTAATTATTAAATAATAATAAATTATTGAATTATAATGAGCATCGAGCATCAGTTCTTGATAACAGAAGTTAAGCGACGTCAGTTGTGGTCGATATCTGGAAGGTAATATCGGCAATCCAATAAACCGATACTTAGCGATATAACGATATCAAAAACTAAGGGCCTCTAAAGCCAGTAGCGGTGTATCTATATAAATAAAAATGTAATTGTTCGTTTGTTTAAAATCTTAAATCTCCGAAAGTTGACCGATTGCTTTAAAATTTTGACACAACGTTGCATTCGAATACGCGAGTGTTTTTATATACCTATTATATAGATGTCATACCTGTGACTGATAAAAACAGGTTTTTTGGAAAACCAGCGCCATCTTACTTAACATTGACTTAGCATTTTCAATGTTTTCGACTGCATTGTTATATTGAATTTTCATAGATTTCGATTTATTTTTATTTTGGTTTAATTATTTCGTGTGACATTGCGTTGGAATTGAGCTGTGTCGTTTATCATCGCATTCATTTCGTGAGTATAGTCACATACAAGTCCGTCGACACTGTTGTGGAAGTAGATGAAGCGGATAATTATCCAACAGAATTTTTGAATTCTCTCGATCTGCCAGGGATGCCACTGCACGTACTGCAATTGAAAATTGTTATGTTGTGAAATATCAACCAGCCAAAACTTTGCAACGGCACGCGGTTTACAGTACAAAATTAATGAGCAACGTCGTAGAAGCAACAATCTTGACAGGGCCTTTCAAAGGTGAAGATTTCCTCATTCCTCGCATTCCTATGATTCCATTCCGTTTAACAGATTACAATGTCCAATTCGATTGGCGTTTGTAATCACCATCAACAAAGCTCAGGGCTAATTTTTAAAATGGTGCGGTTTAGATCTAGACACGGGTTGCTTCTCACATGGACAATTATATGTTGCGTGTTCTAGAGTCGGCAAATCAGGCAATCTCTATATCTGCACAGGCAATGTAACAATAAAAATAATATATACCCACAAGCATTATGAAATTAAACATATTAGAAACATGTGCTTTCTCTTTTCTTTATTTTTCATCTAACCAGACCGAGCCACAGCAACGTGTGGCCGGATACAGCTAGTAATAAATAAATAATTGATATATATATATATATATATATATATATATATATATATATATATATATATATATATATATATATATATATATATATATATATATATATATATATATATATATCTTTTTAATGTAAATATATCTGATGCAGAACTATTTTGATTTTTAAATTTATAATTGTAGGTTTCTGGATCTTAGGGTACGCAGACAAAGAAAGCAGGTTAGCCAGCGCCTATTTTCGGCGCCGAATACCGGTGCCAGTTGTCCCGCTGATACGTACATTACCATTATTGCATCATTTCATTAAAGAACGCTGGTTATCTACGAGTAAAAAAGCAGATTTCATGAAGACAAGATGTCGAGTTCATCCTCCGATGAAGAATTTGTGAAGATAAACATAAAAATATATACAAATAGCGGTCTTAGACCCTCATAAACTTATTTCGAAATAATTAAATATACTATAAACATAAAATATTTCGAAATAATAAAAAAAAGGATTGAAAGAAAAATAATCAACATGTGAGAGTGGACGATTTTAAGCCGCCACATTAATAATAATTTTTCTACTGAAAATCCACGTCCGGCGCTGAAAATCGGCGACCATGCAATAATGGTAATGTATGTACAGTACATTGATATTCAGCGCCGAAAATAGGCGCTGGCTAACCTGCTTTCTTTGTGTGCGTACCCTAACGCATGTCAAACGTTTGCTAAATGGAAACAACGGACCTTTTTATGGGTAGTACTCGGTTAGTAGACAGTCCGGGGGCCTGTGACAGGTTACTCTTCCTACGATATTGTTTAGTATCCATCATGTCTAGCTGAACTCCAGTGCACTGTGTGTTTGCTTACAATATGTTTGTGAGAATGGCGAGTCCGCGATTAAAATGCAACGACTCTTCAGGTGTCACTTCAACATCGGACATCATGGTGGGATTCCCAGCTACACCATTATCAACTTGATAGCTGCACTTCGAAGGAAGGATTGATTAATGAAAACAAAGCCACGTGGTTTATCTCGTCAGCGTGCTTACCTAGAAATGTGAATAGTGCGAGGGATACGATTCCTCGAAGTTCCACTCTCTGCTACACATCATGCTCTTAAACTGGGGATGAGTAAGAACACTGGAAAAAATCTGGCAATTATCATGAGCTGATTTCTATTTAAATTGATAGTCAATAAAATTACCGATTTTAGGCCTCAGAAAATGTTCTTGAATTAAACAGTCCAGAAACAAGGGTGTAGTGTGGTATTGGCAAGGGTGAAGAAGAAGAAGAAGAAGACTAGCTATTAATTCAACTCGCTGCGTAACCATCGTTAGAAACTTTTTTAAACCAAAACTTCCTAGATGAAAAATGAATATCAGATATATGTGGTTTCAACAAAATGGGGCCAATACTCATATAACTACTCATACAGTACTCATACTACTAGTTTCCGTGAATGTTGTTCGAGTTGCATTCCCTAATCGACTAATTTCGGTTACCGGACCTTTCCATGTGTGATTATTATCTTTGGGGGTACTTGAAATCATGCGTCTATGAAGTCAAATCTTGCATACTCGAAGAATTGAAGACCGCTATATATATTGAAGAAATCTATGGAGACACTTTTGGAAGAGTGGAGGCAAACTTTCGAAAGCGGCTCCAAATGGGTGTTCTTGAAAATGACCATCACTTTGAAGGATTTTATAAGACAAAAGGAATTTATTTTTGGAGCGGAAAACTTAGAAGAATGTGTACTTTGTTATAATGTAGTTATGTAATACTACGTATCATGTGAAAGCACGTTTACCTAAAACTTCTACTATAATCTCATAAACTTAAAAATTTAATCTTATCAGTTTTGTAAAACCAATAATCATTAGCAATATTCATAAAAGTATTGTCAGTAATTCTTAAATTGGTCGTATATCCTAATAATTTTATTTAGGGATGTGAATTATTAACGTGATTCAAAAGTACATTCTTTTGTAATTCAAACTTTTGTCCGTTATTTAAACACAGCTGAAAATCTATGGCAGCTATAGTTTGAAGTCATCTATTGGTTGGTTATTCGATCCTGTGCTGGACAAGTCTTTGTTGTTAGAGGGAAATAATTGTGTCTTACTTAGTTTTCGCGCAGATTATTGAAGCTCCGTTCACGCAAGAAGTGCCTACCAACGAAAATGATGGAAGTCGGATGGTACAAGATTTGGGTTATATGTTGTATTTAATCTTTTTTGGAGTTTTTCTTGATATTTGATAATATGTTTTACTCTAGAATAATCCGCTTTCTGTAACCACAGCCTGGTTCTTTTGGTATATCTCCGTGTACATTTTTTAGATTGTGTCGTGTTAAGAATATTTCAAGTTGGCTAAAGGTAAATTATGCTTTAAAAACTCAACACGACATACAGCAACGATACTTTTGAGAATTTGTCTCCTCTGGTCAAGGGTCTTGCGTTTAGTCTATCTAACCAAGGACTGTTAATCCTGCTAACTAAGAACATGCATATGTCATTCTATTGATTATTACGATCTGATAGGCTTAGCATTAGCAATTGGACTCGATTTGAATGTGGCTTGAATCTTCCAATTTCGTCCTTCCTCCTCTTATACCTGGGGGAATTGTTTGTTTTACTTTGATATGTTAATATGTCTGTGCTTCTTTCTCCTAGTTTGGTTTCAATAAGAAATTATTTTTTTAACTATAATTGTATGTAGTAAATGATATTTATTTCAAAGAAAATTTTATTTTCTACTCTGGCGTGTAAATTAGTTTAGAATTTTCCGGTTAGAATATTCTTAAATGAACATGAAAATATATCTGAGAAAGAAACAGAGCAGTTCGTCTGTCCTAATTGTTTAGACAACACGTATATTAATCATACTCTACTTTTTGTGGTCTTATGAATATTAAAATATTTCTATTTTATTTTGCATACTTGTTTTAGAGAGATGTTTAATTTAGTCTGGACCTGCTTTATGTCTACAAAAACGAATAAATGCTAGACTAAACAGCATTTTTTCGTAACTGAAAACCATATATTTCTGTAAAACGGGTCTTCCGTTTACATGAAATTTGATTAGTCTACTAATTCTTACTCATGGTTAAACTAAACACAAAATATATAAAAATAATTTAGTAATAAATCTTAATATAGTTATTTCAACCATGCATTCCCTACATTTTAATTTTACTGTGGTGCAATATTAACATTTTCCTTTTTGAGGAACTTAATTATTCTCTGTTTAAACAATGTATACAATTCTTATGCTTCGCAAATTCCTGTTAACGGTAGTGTGGAATACTTCCAATTCCTCTGGAAGTTTCCTAGTTTGTTCTAAGATCTGCAAGCCAAAGCCGCTATTAGTACGTCGGCATCGAGAGTCCACGAACGACCTGATGTTTCCCTATCTTCAAGACTCATGTCTCCCTCTCGGAACTTTTTGAAGCAGAGCTGAGCGGTGCGGATCGATACTGCATCTTCTCCCTCTAGTTCACATCTTGAACGCGTTGAAGCTTTTTTAAAAATAATGTCTTAACATTGCTTTAATTTCGCGACCTATTTTAGTCATTTTGACGCTGTTGTTAAAAACTGTCTACTGATTATTTCGCAGTGGAATCACTTTAATACTGAAGAAGCAATGTTTATTTGTCGGGGCAAAAAGTTGAAATCGAATAAAAGCGATTAAAGAGTGAGGTATGATATAATAAGTATTTATAAACAAAGGAAAAATCGCAAATACTTTTTTACATCCTAGTAACTTTAATTGAATAACTAAGAGTGTTTTTCTTGTGTTTTCATAAAGGGCCTTTTTTGTCTGTAATTAAGCTATTTGGCAATTACATTTGCCACATTTTTTTCGACATACTAAGTGGAATAAAACACTTCAAGGCAAGTTTAATGGTTGTACATGTGATTCAATTTTAATATACTCAAATATGTATATTATACAAAATATTGATCGATTCATCCTGCTTTATCTAGAGCCCCTGTTGAATTAACTAGTGGTTATGACTGGTTTAGGAGTCTATTCTTTAACAGAAGAGTTCAGGTCGATTTTATATAGCAATGACATGACGCGAACCCTTCTAAGCAGCTGGTTTCCGTGCTCTCCAAGTATGCTATTATCAATCTGGTAATTAGGTTTAACTTTCGAGATCTGCCTTGGCTCTTTCAAATATTTTCGCATAACCCTAGTTGTATTTGCTTCTGGCCCTCGATGAATCTGGATTAGTTTTCTTCGTACCATTGTATGTGCAAGACATACAAGAATTTCAAGACATTTACAAATTTCGCTGAACGTAAAACTTGGTAGAGTTGGTGTTTATATACCAGGTGTGGCGGTTAATAATTCTTTTTTTTTTTAAACAGGTTTAATTTTGGGTGAAAGGTAAAAAATGGTGTATTGAATGTATGCGCCATCGCTAGCTGCACATTTTCCCTATTTCTCTGGCAATTTGTGGATTTAGTCAGATCGTGATCTGTTGAGAGTTCTTCAGATATGTGTTAGTCATGATTTGTTGCTCAACAGGGTTTTACTTCAGTTCAGTTCACCACTTGCAGGAATATATATATATATATATATATATATATATATATATATATATATATATATATATATATATATATATATATATATATATATATATATATATATATATATATATATTCCTGGTGTTGATCCGTTCATTCTGTGAAGAGTCACGAAGTTTCGCCAAAATCTCATTTGGCATTTTCAAGTGTTGTCCGCTTCCAGTGAAGAGTCCAACTCGAAGTCTTCACTTGAAGCGGACAATGCTTGAAAATGCCAAATGAGATTTTGGCAAAACGTCGTGACTCTTTACTTTATGAACGGATCAACACCCGGAATGATTTAGATACATTATCTACCATCCGTGAAAATATTAGATGTAACATATAGTACATATAGTCTTTGAATGTACGATTTACCCTTCCAATTTGGGGTTTAATGTACAAAAAACGAAATAAATATCAAAAGCCAGCAAATTCATAACACATGAATAGTTTTGTTTTTTGGAGAGAAGCACTCCTCATAGTGAGGGTAATTTTTTCTTCCTGTTTTCTTTGTATATTCTTATTTTGCTGTCGATTTTTTGAGTTATATTAGTTAATTTTGTGCTCTCCATACTTCTATTCTTAATTTTTTTTCTGGCAGTATGGGACACGTTTCTAACTATGGTATGATGCTATGTGTCCTCGTTTACAATTTTCATAAGATAAATGACAATTTAGAGTAAGTTTGCAGTTAGGTGACCTCTGTTCTTGACTGTATTTAACACATCTTTGGGCATATCCACACTGGTATTGCTGACATCTATGGCCGGACCCCATTTTATTCTAATTTCTATTTTTTTTTTAATCATGCGTATTTTTCCCCTTAGTTCTTGCGCTGGTGGATGTAATTTAATATAATTAGTTTGTGGTTTTTGATAAAGTTTTAACTAAAGTTTTATTTTTTTATTATTTTTTTTATTTTATTTTAATTAAAAGTAAATTTAAAATAAAAATGTTACCATTTTATTCTGCAACTTTTTTCATACCAGCCTAGCTTTGGAGTCTTTTGAGGACGCAGTAATGTATTAGAAGTGTTTAGTACTCGAGTATTTGACCACAAACAAATTATATACTTGTTTCATAGAATGGCTGAGCAAATGGTAAAAAATCAATTCTGATTCTAAAAAGATTTGAAGTTTTATGCTGTGGTCCGAACTGATGCAAAACTGAACACCAATTTCCAAAAGTATACCAGGACCCACGCAGAAGGAGCTAATCTAAAGCTGGGTCCATAGCAATAAAAATTTGTGGTGTGCGTTAGTTGCTATATAGACGCTCTGACACACAAGATCACACACAAATATTTTTGCCGCACAGCACGCCAAAGGAATTTGCGATGCACACGATTCGTATGTGGACGTGTTGTTGAAGTGAAATTAATATTTTCAGTTTCAAAAAATATGTACGTGACGTGACTATATTGAAATTTATTATTTAGTCATTTATTATTTATTGAGTAACTGATTGTAGTCAAAGCATGTCCCCCAGCATGTTAGTTCATAATAATGAAGAATTTAATCGATAAAAAGGAAAAAAATAGCAAGTAAAGGCTTTATTGGATGAAGCATTCGTACCAAAACAGAAAAGTATAAACTATTGAAAAGTATAAATACTGAAAAATATTAAAGAACTTTATTTTTGACGCTTGTTGGAATAACCTAATTAAACATAACCTTCAAAGATTCCACTGCACACATAACCGGGATGGGGCATACAGCTCCCACGACACATATATATTGATTGTGTGTGGTAATTTTGAGTCGTAAATATTTTCGCCACGCAACCCATTGCAACCAGCTTAATATATTGTTAGCGATGCCGCTAGCCCGACATACGGGGAATATTTGTCATTATATTTATCTGTGGTATGTTTTCACCCCATGTAAAATACGATATTGTGAACATTATGCCCTAGGCCTTCAGGACCTGTAGAACTTTAAAATAAATAAAAGTTTGCACCCCAGTTGGTCGTTAAAGTAAGCAAACCTGACGTTAACTACCGAGGGTGGGATGCAACTGTACCCCAAGCAATAAAACTAATTGTAACTTGTTAAAAAAGAATAACAAGTAATTACATATTTTTTATGCTACATTAAGAATATGTATTTGAAGAATAGCTAAGAGGAAATTAATGATAAAACATTATTTTAGAATTTATTCTCAAAAATTGATGCTTGTGGTGCGCCTGCACCCCGCTCTGGTATCCTTTTAAAATACATGACATCAGCTATACAAGAAAACGACCTTATTTAAATACGCCCGGGAGTAAAAATCTAAATAAAAGTTTCTATCATGTCACTATAGATTATAAATTCTCTTTGCATAAGAAATAATGCCACTTAAAATAATTAAATATAGTAAATAGAAAGGTTGAAAAAAACCATGGATAAGCTAATACAAAATATTTTACCATTTATCATATCGAATTGGTATGATATCTTTTAACTATAAAAAAATCCTCAGTCATTGTAAATATATCTTTGTTTTATACATGTTGTAAATATATAACATCTTTACCGATTGTAAGAATAATCACGATATTTGAGGTAAAGTTATTATACCAGGTATAATAATTATGTGTAAGTAATACTACATAACAATACTGCTTGACGCACTATGATTCATATCCCACTTCGGGAGAATTACCCACATCTCATGACCGGTATTAGACCGTCCGTTCCTCAGATGATATGGGGTCGATTTTCTAAATATGCAAAGGAAGCACGGTTGTTCTATATCCCGACACAGCGGGAATTCTTTAACACACGGTATTATTGTGCAGCGTTATTTACAAATATTTGATATTATCTTCAATTATGAATATTAATGGTTTAAATGTTCAGTTCTTTAATTTAATTTATGTTATCTATAGTGGCAATATTATTGAAAATCTAGTCTTGATATAATCTTTTATACGTCTTTCACATTTATTGTGTTTTCTTGAACGTCTGTTTTTAGGGATCACTAACTCCTTTAGCGTTCGATGGCATTTCCAAAGTTCGACTGTATTTTGCCATGGGAAACCGTTTCTCTGAGAACATGTTTTTAGTTTAAATAAATCAAACAAAACATATATGTGTATAAGGCCAAGAAATTAATGTTCATAAGTAATGGAAAATTACTTAATTCCCACATTGCATTACTTAATTTCCCCGTCGCAGATCCACGGCCTATTTGGAATCGGTACGAAATTCAGATTGACCTTATTTTAGTAGTATGTAAAAATGTAAATAAAAAAAAATACTTCTTTTATGTCGCTTGGAACTTTCTTTAAATATACATTAAATTCAATGTCCTTCAATAATGTTAGGTTTAAGAGTTTAATATCTGCTTAAGGCATGGGTTGCCAATGGGGGCGGTACCACCCCTCAGTGAGCACGGGAGTTTCCCAGAAGGGCGGTACCAGGTCCAGAGGAAAATGGGGGGAGTTAAGACAGTCAAGCGAGTTAAAGAGGTAATACAAACTGTTCTTTATCATATCAGGAAAATTCCTCTAAATAATTCAGTGCAAAGGAGAATATATGAAATTGCTAAATACTTTGAAATATGCAATTCTACTCGATGAATCAACTCTATCAAATAATTAAATACTATACACTATACATTCGATTCATAAAAGAAGAAAATATTTGTCAAACCGTTACAAAAGGGGAATCGATATTTAATGGCATGAACAAGTTTTTTCAGGAGAAAAAAAATCCTCTTCGTAATATTTTCTCAGCTGCTACTGATTGTGCTTCAGCAATGACGGGGCGTTATAATGGCTTTAAAGCTCATTTGAAACAAACAATAGTAAATGTACTCGCTTGTACATTGTGTTATTCATCGTCAGTATTTGGTTGCAAAAATTTCGAATGAACGCCTGCATATATCGCCCCATTATGTTATTAGAGAAGTCGATGAGATTAGAAGCAATTCATTGAACGACAAATTATTTGGCCAACTTTGTATTGAAAACGATGAAGATTACATCGATTACATTACATGCTGAACATAGAAGTTCGTTGGCTCTCAAAAGGTATTTGTCAGAATCTTTTTTTTTCCATCTATTTAACTCACTACTGGACTGGAAAGCAGAGACGAAACACTACGCGAAAACCTAAAATGGCACCGCTTATTCGATAGATCTGTTTAAAATATTTAATGAAGTCAATTTAGAATTGTAAGGTGACGAGTTGAATTTAGTTAAACAAAAAACGTCATAATTGCTTTTGTAGGAAAACTTTTTCTGTTCAAACGAAATTTAGGTAGAACTGAATGCAGCCGCATTATCAGCAGCCTGCAAAATAGGAGGATTTACTTACATACTGCCAACATTTGGGTGTTTCTTCATGCTGATTTTACGGAGCGATTCCATGATATTTTGAATCTATAGGGTTGTATCGAATCATCAAACGTAGAAGAGGAACTCGTAGTTAGTTATACCAATAGTTCTGACTTCAAAAATCAATACCAACTCTCTACCTTGGATTGTGGGTACTAGTTCAGAAATTTTTAATTGCATTTTGTTCATTGTATTTGGTTTTGAGTGGATTCAGTGTATTATCTAGGAAAACGAACAGACTCCACAGTGCGATGCGATTTGCGACTGATTGCGAACGAAATTGAACCCGATATTAACAAACTATTAAACCTCCACCAGCCTCAACCACCTCTTTCATTTTTTTTATTTCTTATCGATTTTGTGTTTATTGTTAATTTTGTAATAAATTATTCTTTACTATATTTGATGGTATTTTTAATTAATTTATACTGTGTGATTTTTAATAGATAGATAAATAAAATAGTTACAGATAATGTGCAACAATATTTTAATATTTGGTATAATTAACTATTATGGAAGAAGGGGCGGAGCATTGGATTATTTTTCTTGCAAAGGAGGTGATCGTTCAGAAAAAGTTGGGAACCTCTGCCTTAAAGGCTGAAGAAACATGCCCTAGGTTATGCTTGCATTTAGAGAAAATTACTCGTCAATTTATATCCAAACACATTCTAAAAACCAAGGATATTATTTTAGCAAATCGAAATGTAACAAGTTAAAATGAGTAGGAAATAAACTGAATTTTACATATCGTTCACTTTCACTTTAAATAACCGTTTGTAAAATTGAGGCTAAATAATTCAGATTATCGTCGCCTCAATTAGAATATAGTACACTAGTCATTCATATTAAATATTAGTTTCTATGAAAAATGTCCCTTAATACAGTGAATCAATCACCGGCTTAAAAAGGAACAACAAACAAAAAGTTTCTGCAGGCGTCTGACAAATCGATCGTTCCAATTACTCCAGTCGGCAAATGGTTTCGAAAACATAATTTGAATTGTGGAAATGACATTTAGAAGAAAAATCATTTCCGGATATTCAGTTAATTAAATTCCTGCCGTTAGGAGCTCGGTAATAATCAAAAGACAACCGCAGATTCTCTTAGCTTCCACTAAAGCTAAAAATAATACTATATTAGTATTATAGTCGAATATTATTATATTATAGTATAATATAATCAAATTACTAGGTTCTAGAAATAACAACAGTCGTTTTCTGTCTCGCCGGTGTTACGTTTATTACGGTTTTACGGGATTTTTCCTCGCAAGACACATTGTTACTTTATAGTTATACACCCTGTTCATTGGAACAGGTGATTAGTTGGATATTTGATAGAATATGATATAAAAACTGAGAGTATCTGTTGATCGTTGGTTGATAAAACACCACAGAACAACGTTCTTACAGTAAGGTTTGTTAACTCAAACTGTTTATGATGGTGAAGCACTGATTTCTAAGAACATTTTTAGGCGGTTTGCAATATTTCTTCATGACGGACATAATATTAAAGACGATCCAGGGCAGTTTCATCAACAACAGTTCGAACTGAAATACATATCCAATAGTGATTGAAATTCCTATAAATTTCATTGTGTGCCTTCCGAGCTCATCGATAAGCAGTAAGTGTCTGAACCGGAAAGTAACGGCGTTTTTTTTTCGAAAATTGAAGCAAAATATTTTTAAATTAAAAAAAAAAATCTTGTGCTTTTAATTTTTTTGTCATATAGTAAATAGAATTTAAATTGCGGATCTGGACAATGAAAATAAATTTTGATACGGAAAATTTGATACTTCATTTTTGACCTTCTACACGATTTTTTTCTACTTAAAAATGGCAACAAAAATTAGAATAAATGGTAATTCGAGGGTGCAACATCGGTCTATCAAGATGGTATGACCACGTTTAAATTCAGCTGCCCAAAATTTCACGGTGGGAAATGATAGTGCAGAGTCCTCGTAAACAGCATCTATCTCGGCTTTAATTTGTATAGGCGTATTGCCTTTCTAATACAGGAATTTGAAATAATCTTTACAGCAACACTAACATCGACTGGCATCAATTATTGTAAAACAACATCTAATATGGCTGAAATTTTCAAAGTTATCCTTCAGCGCATGCGTAATTATATTATCAGAATATTTTTAACGAGTAACGTCATCTCCATGTTGAGGCTGAAAACTTTTCAGTCTATCCTCGTACACATGGGCATTCTATCTTTATTGCGTTTTTTCTATACACTTGTGTTCTATACTCTATATTCTATACTCATAAATTTGTTAATTCGTTCGTGGATTATTGTCTGTATATACTCTACGGGCAGCTATATGGCCTCAGTTGCTTACGCGGCCTTAAACTGAAAAATTTAAATTTAAATTCGAAAATTATCGAAATATATCCCGTTCTCATCCGCAGTTATGGCGCGACACATTTTTTTTAATGTAGGAGAAGCAAGGAACATACAAACATTTCAGTACTCTGATTCCAGCAAGTTGTCTCGGTTAAAATAACTTGTTGAATTTAATCAGACGTGGTGATGTATGATTTGACTATGAACGGCAAATACGTCCTGCACAACTGAACAACTGAAAAAATTTGCGGATGCCAAAGTCCAATTATGAAATGAAAATTCAGTTTAAATAGTTGAAGATTGCACAAGCTTTAAAAGTTATTCGTATGGCAGTTCCTAAATGTATGTATGCCTTAGGGAATTTTCTTCCCGTGTTCCTCAAAAAAATAGGATACGAGATGTGTAAGTAAAGTTATGAGACTAACGTCTTCGCCTTTGGTCGGGTGACAGGCGAACGTCTGATGCCTCTTCCTTTCCTGTTTTTACACCCTCGAGTTATTTGGTTGTTCATAGCAATTCTTTGTGAACCGGATTTTACTAGTGCCTTCAGAAAATAACAACAATTTACAGCAACGGTGCGCTATCACGTTTTGTTTCATACTTGGCCACTGTGCGATAGAAACTTCTGCAAAACTTCAACAGGCTTACAGAAACAGTGTTTTTGTCAGGGGCCCAGGTTTTCAGGAGGTTTAAGGCAGTCTTAAAAGGTAAAGACTCCATTGAAGATGAACCTCTCAGCGGAAGGCTTTCAGGAACTAATGAAAATATTCACAGAATCCGTGATCTTGTGCGTTTTGATCCTCGATTGACGGCCAGATCATTGATCGGGGAAGAGTTGACATTACTATTCGTCAGATTTTGACTAATAAATTGGGGATGAACAAAATGTTGGTTCGAGAAATTGTGAAAATCGCCCCGACGAAGCTTTTGGAAGGATCAAAAGGAAAACAGGATGGAAACATGTTGACTTTTTGTGGCAAATTGAAAATGACTCTCATTTTTTGGAACTTGTCATTCCTGGCGATGAGTTTAGAATTTTTGAATACCACCAGGAAACGAAGCTCCATACCCGGGAATGGCACACTCAAACCTTGTGTGTTAAGGTAAACGGTAAATCAGCATTTTTACCAAGAAGTTCTTGAAATACTTCGAAAAAATGTCATTCGTGTGAGACGGAACATCAAGAGCCACCTGGGTGCTGCATCACGAAGGTGCCCTTCAAAACTGGGAAAAAGAGTCATTCATGTGGGAATGGTCATTCACTGGAACGAGTTTTTGGGAAAATATCACTGTGGCTGCGCAGCTCCCTTACTTACCAGACATGAGTCCTTGTGACTTTCGATTGATTGATTGAATTGACAAGATTGAAAATTTACCTTAAATGAGTCCATTTTGGGACATTGGAGTAACCAACCAGTTCAAGACGATTTCAGTATCTGAGTCCCAGCACTGCTATGAATGAGGAACAGACCGTCTTTAGCGCTGTGTCGCATTTCAAAACAACTATTTTGAAGGAGAGAGTTGTAACTTCAATTGGATACAAAAATTATAAAAAATCAGTATGACTGATTTACGCACGTCGTAGAATAAGCTAGGTCTTTCACAGCTAACTTCTCCAATCTTGGTGCTCTTGGTCTGCTTTCCGTCTGCTTCGATTAACGTAATACATACTTGATGCTATGTTTTTGCGTATTCTAAAGTTAAACACTAATTAAACACCAATAAAAATTTGCGTTTCGGTTGAATGGTCTGTGTATGCAGTGGGATAGGAGATTATGTTTGATTATGTTATTTCGACAAGCGTCAAAAATCAGTGTTTTTTCAGTATATTTTCTTATTTTCTGATTTTTTGCCTTTTTCTTGATTAAATTGTTCATTATTATAAATGCAGCACATTTCAACATAATAATTTCGACATACTTAATAAATAATAAATGACTAAATAATAAATTTCGATATAGCCACGTAGCGTAGGTATCTTGTTGAAACTAAAAATATTAATTTCACTTCAACACGTCAACACACAAATCCTGTGGGCCACAAATTCCTTTGACGTTCGCGATAAAACCGATAACAGATGGTTTGTGTGCATGCTGTGCGGAGAAAATATTTATGAACAAACACACACACTTCTTCAACAAAATAATATGCTGGGACTTGCTTTGACTACAATGAGTTATACAATAAATAATAAATTTCAGTATAACCACGTCACGTAGGTATCTTTTTGAAACTAAAAACATAATTTCACTTCAGCAACAAGCTCACACACAAATCCTGTGCGCCGCAATTTTCTTTGACGTTCATAAGAAAACCGGCAAAAGATGGTTCGTGTGCATGCTATGCGGCGAAAATATTTATATGTAACCTTCTGTGTCAGAACGTCTATATTGCCACGCACGTACACCACATACAACACATACAGCCCACACAACACAAATTTTTATTGATGGGGACCCAGCTTAATGAGTTGCGTCTGAAGATTTTTAGTCATTATTACCTAGAAATTTAACTTTTGTCGCAAAGATGGAAAAAGCGGTTAAAATTTTCTTGTACTGGTTTTTGTACTGAGAATATTGGCGAAGGGTATTGAAGCTTATCAAGTAAGAGTTTAAAATCTGACCAGAAATCGCTTTTCAGTCACATCAGTAGTCAGGATGTTTTCTGAGGTATTTCCTAACTCGACTCAATTCGGTAGGTTTCTTGAGATGTTATAGGATTACGCACAAATTAATGGTCGATAGACTGTGGGGGTGCTAATCGAGGTCGACGACAGTGATTCTGAGCTTACATTCTAAGTTGTAGGTGCAATCGTCAAGTAGTCTCGTTTCGTTAGTAGTAGTTTTTATCGCGTAGTTTTTATCGCGTTTCATTATTTATGTTTTGACAATCTTCGTAGCTTAATAAAAAGAAGGGGTAAATCCTTTTATTCATTTATTTAAAGGAAATATTTCTGGACCGAAGGATGTCTAAAATTTTCTTGTAAAGTATTTGCCGACGGGATTAAACCGGTCTCGTGGCAGCCAAAATGTAATTAACCGAATATTTGGCTTTGTTATTCGTAATCAGTTATCCGTGAATCATTATTCTTTTGTCTGCCGTTTTCGTAATTCTAATTGAGTTTTGGGAACTTGTCGATTTTCTTAATAGAGGGCATCGATTCTCAAATTCTTTTAAAAGTCTTTTATTTCATACTGTTTTTGTTTCCATTTTTTTACGGTTTGATTAATATGTAGTTTTAACATGGCTGGTTCATTATAAAAATATCTTTGTTTTTTTTTTGTTTATGTTATTGATATGAAAATTATAAATTAATCCGTCATTATTACAGTGAATACAAAACTTTAGCTTCTGTCAACGATTAATTGATTGATTTAATATTATATCGTATAGTCCTATATTAGAATATGTCTTGTTGTCAATGCGTAATGAATTTGAATTGGTTTTATATAAGTGTTGAAAATATAAATTTTATTTTAAGGCGAATTCACAGTATGTCAACCCCAAAGGCGACTGGGTAAATCTTCGACTATCACACTTGTAAGCAAGCTTTCATCACCAGAAATTTCAAGGCCCTATAATCTTTTGTTAATTTATAATGATATAAAACGTGATGGCGTTTTTGTGCTGCATCGGTTGAAAACATGACATTTACGGTAGGTAGAATTCTTTTGAAATGATTCAAACTGTTTAATATGGTGCGGTAATGAGCTGTAAAACTGTTTTTAAGAGGTTACTAAGACTGCACGGGGATGTAGATTGAAGACGATCCAGGGCCACTAATAGCCTTGGTGAAATAGTCGTTTTATGTCTGCCATACTCATCGAAGAGCTCACTGATATTTCCAAATTCCCTGTACATGTCATTTTAATGACACAGCTCCCTTGGCCGCGATTTATTTTTTAAATAGTACCGTGGCTTTCCATTTTCTCTATACATTTGATCTGATTTCGTGTAACTTCTGCTTACTTCCCAAATTGAAACTGGCGATGAAAGATTGGTTTCGATATAATTTCTACAATAACAGACTTCTACCACAGTGCTGCATCTTATAAGAATATGTATATTGTGTATCTATTGTAGTTGCAGAGGATATCTCTAAAAATAAATTGTTTGCAACGTTGCATAGTGGCCCGTAAAAGATTATTAGAAATATTCAAAAATAAGGAAAATCCATCCGTGCTCCACGTAAAAATTGCCCATTCCTTCAGTTGCCACCAAAACATCAGCAACTGTATCTAGAGACCATCACTGTGTATATAAAGGTCATACGTAGACTGTCTAAAATAATTCAAACTTGTGCCTTGTTATTGCATTATAATATGATTTTCTTTATATTTATTATTCGATGAATGTTTTACCTGTGTACTTTTCATTATTTTATTAGTTAAATATGTCAAATGGTAGACTTCGATATCTGGGTCTGATAATTCAGATATAAAAATTTTTATTTATAATACAGAACCGAATAAAATATTTATTGTATTATATTATCTAGTATTAATTGTAAAACTGTTTTTATTATTAATTATTTTGGTATTAATAGAATTTTCTTATATTGAAAATTAACTAAGATATACTTATTTAAAAAACATGCACATCTTTTTTGCGGTGTATAATTATTGTGTAATTGCAACGATCTTATTTGGCCATTTTGGTTATATGTATATTTGAAATACAGTTTTTCAAAAGCCTTATCGATTTCATTGGCTTGGTTGGAATACAACGTGTCTATTTTTTAATAGAGTTACTTCTTTGGTATTTCTATCTCTTTGAAAATTAATCAAAATTGTTTAAAATAAACTTATTTGTTCAGAATCAGCAAAGGGAAAACAACAATATTACTAAATAAAATATGATATAAAATATCAATGTGTGTGTAATTGCAACGATCTTATTTTGTCTACTTTGGTTATATGTAAATATGTATTTTATATATGAAATAATTTTTTTAAAACCTCTATCGATTTCATTGGCTTGATTGGAATACTCTACAGGTTGCAAGAGAAATAACTTTCGTAAATTTAATCAACATTTTGTCACACCATTTTGAATAAAAGTTTCATTAAAATAGGTATCCAAAATGTAACCATTTCCGCTGAAAACAGGTCAGAACTTTTTGAAATTTTTCTAATTGGCGATGTTGTCGATTTTTTTTAATGTTCTTAAAAATTGACGTCACATCGTCCTGTTTATTTGGATACCCAATTTCGGGTCGAAAGGAATTCAGTCTTTTGTTTCATTAGTCTCTTAAGGTATTATTTCAAAATGTAATATTTTTATTGCCATTTATTCTATTCGTTTCAGCATAAATTTAATATGTTTTATTACAAAATAAAGGGACAAACATTATTGTCGTTTATTTAAAAAAAAATTATTAGGCTTAAATATTCGGAGATATTCGTATACAGAATACAACTTTCTCTTAAATTGAATTTAAATTCTCACACTGAAATAATTCTTTAACATTCTTTGTCGTGGGGGTTCACCTCAATAGTCAATGCAACTTTGCCAGTTTTGCTTTGGCTGATGTAAGGCGTGATTCTTAATTTTTGAATTAATATTTTTAACAATGTCCATTAGTTTATAGTTTATTCGTTAACTCACAACCAGTTATTATTTGCCAAATATGCTTTTACGCATATTTGTCTAAAATGATAAATCCTAACATAGCTTTTCGATTGGTTATTGACAATTCGATTGGTTATTGCAATTTCTTTTCGCGGAACCCTTAGGTTTTTGGCCCTTTTGAACATTTTTCTTTGAAATGATGTGAAGAATCTTTGATAAATTTAAGAAATTTATTTTTTGTACACCCTGTATAACAGAAGTTAACTAATCAAAATAAAAACATTTGACCCAAACTTAAACAGTCGTATATTTATAAATATGTTTTGTTCTCTTTTGGAAGACTTAGCCTTCGCTCTATTTTAGCATGCAAAATGGAAAACAAAACAAAATCCTTCAGGCCTAATTTTACTGAAAGGAATATCTGCTAATTTAAGGTGGACGAATGAATTTTGCCTTATCGAGTGAAATTTCATTAAAACTTTGTCATGATATTATGAATATTTTCCTTTGTGTTTCAATCACTGAATAATATTCCATCAAAAACGGTTTCCACAACACTGCTCATTTTTCTAACGGCTTGTTGATTTTATTTAATCGACAATGTATTATTTATTCGTTATAAATATCGTTTCTTTGATGCCACTCTTTTCATCTTGAGTTTGACTTATTTTAGTTGATATTTTCGAGAGGAAATTAATGACGACATTGTCAAGACTGTTGACTGTTGGCCGGTGGACTGTGGCTCCATTTTGTTGGAACCAAACTTATTTCATATTGACACGTAAATGTCGAAGATATGGACATAAATAGCGTCAGTAGTGGTTAATACTGTCGACGTAGGGCTCTAAAGTTTTTATTACTGTCTCCCCTTCTTCAAAAAAGTGTCAATGATTCCTTCTTTCGAAACATTTCACCAAATTCTAACATTAGCAATATGGGAAGGTTTTAACTGTAAATCTCGATGTCTGGATTACATAATTCAATCTAACAGGTGTTGCTTTATACATATCAATTAATGTCCCTGTGCAATATTAATAGTTAAAGCTAGCTAGGATAATTTTAAACATTATATTAGTTTTCTTTTAAGATATAATTGTTGCTACATTTTATCTTTATTGTTAAATATATTTATAATTCACGCATTGCTAAGATTGGAGAATAAAGTTTGTCACTCCACCAATTTCTGTATTTCAGCCTTTGGTTTGAAAATTCGTATAATATTGGCGATTCTAACTTGATAACAACAGGCAACTTGTGGGCGTTTTATGGAAAATTTCCATGGGGTAAACAAGAGATTTTTGTAACATTCATGATACTGCTCTTTTGCGTTTCATTTAGGTAGTTACTAAAAAACCCTTTCACAGAAATGGCCTAGCACACCCCATTTTCAAGTACCTGCTGCTGTACCCATTTTCAAGTGGGTATACAACTCTTATATCATGGGACCATTAAAATTATTTGTACCTGTCTTTGGACTGAACAATGTTGGAATTACCACAATATCTTATAGGGGGTATTTCGACATTATTCTCGTGTTTGTTGTATCTATGGGATAGTAGAGTAACAAAAGAACATTACAGTAAGAAAGATTGGCCTCATAGAACTTCTTTTGAACCTGGTACTTCAACCATAAAATATGCCCGATTTATTTACCCAAAAAAAGTGTGCTTTTTCCGCCTGTCTATTAATTAAGCTTGGACTAATGAAAAACTTTGCCAAAGCCGTGGACAAAGAAAGTAATGGTTTCAAGTACCTAAAAGACATTTTCTCAATTAAGTGATGCAAAACTAAAAGAAGGTATATTTATTGGACATCAAATAAGGAAGCTTCTAGGTGATTTCTGTTTTCAAGAAAAATTAAATGAAAAAGAATTGGCAGTTTGGAAGTGTTGTGAAATACTTTGTTCTGAAAGACTTTGTTGTGAAAGAAGAGAGATGAAAACTATAAAAACATCATAGAAGAACTCTTGAAAGCCTATGAAATACTAGGGTGCCGCATGTCCTTAAAAATGAATTTTTTACATTACCATTTGGATTTTTTCCGGAAAATTTGGGTGCAGTAAGCAACTTACAAGGAAAGGGATGATGAGATTAAAAAGAGATGATGCTACAGAACGCAAGAGGAAAAGGTGAAAGTTTTTATCGCTGTATAACATTTTATGTAATATATTTTTTATTCACATAATCCTCAGTAATGCCTTTGCATAGATTTAACACGTTTTACATATTTATATTAAATAAATATTAGATTGTAAAATATGCCGCTTCCTTTTTTTTCCCACCACCGACCACCTGTAACAAAAAAACTGTATGTGTTACAGTAATAAGCTTATCATTTTTGGATTTAGGACTACAAAATATTTCATATACACCCGTTCATCAATGTTACCCCAAAAAAGTTTAAATTTGTTGACTTGTGTTATCATTCGTAATTGTTACTTTTTTTGTGGTAACTATATTCTATTATTAATAAGAAAAGGATCTGCTCAACTAATAATGCCTATAACAAATTGTTAATAGCAATCGGATGTTGGAGCACCAATGAAAATTACCAGATTATATTAATCAAAGTTTGGCCGTGAATATTTTTAGCACATTAAAAGTCATTTCGATATTTTGGAAAAAAAATTGTTAAGCTATAGCCGGAAAGGTTGTTTTGTTGAAGTTATGATTGAGAACATAAACCATATGCAGTGATAAGGAAAATTAAACAAAATTGGTTATTAAATATAACAATTATACGTCAAAAATATGTAGTTTCAATAATATTGGGCAACTTGGAATACTACTTGAACTATTTTTCAAACAAAGCTTTACAAACTTTTCAGAGGAAAATTTGTCAGGGCAAAAAAATGAGGTATTTTTTGAATTTTTTTTTGGATCGAAAATCGATTTCTTTTTCAATGTGTTTTTTTACCTCGCCGAATGCATGTGCTTGGTGTATGCCTTCCAAAAAGTTCAACTGTCGAACTCCGCAATATAGTCTATTTCGATCATAATCTCTTCATTTAATGTGGATATTTTGAAAGAGGAAGAAGTCGGAGGGGGTTAAGCCGAGAGAATAGGGTGGATTGGTAAATCTGTGATTGCTGCAAGTGCACACGAATGGGCGTGTGCATTGTCGTGGTGAAACAGCACTTTTTTCTTGGCTAAATGAAGGTTTTTTTATCATCTCTTTGTGAAATTTGACCTATAATGCAACATAATACTCTTCTGTGATTGTCTCCCCCTTTTCCAATTAGCCGATGAATATAGTGTTTTGCAAATCCCAGAATACTACAGCCATATTTTTTCGGCCGGTAAAAGCGTCTTCGTCTTCTTCGGGATACTTTTTGATGCGTAGTTACACACCGCTATGAAGTGATCACTTGATTTTGTTTTTGGTCTACATAAAGTAAACGCGGCACTCATAACGCTTATAGCTTTCTTATATTCAGATTTTTGTGCAAGAACTCCGTGTGCGTTCACTCCGATATTTACCATTACATTATGTCTTCGCTGAGCGTCACTTGTGCTGTTTTGAGCTGATCGAAACTGACTAAATCACTTATGAACCATGAAATGTGAAGGGTGCAAAGTCCCCTTAATACTTCAACTTTTAATACTTTTTTTACCAAATACTTGATACTTTTAATACTTTTAATATATAATAATAATTTTGATACTTTTAATACCAAAAAGCAGATATTGCAGCATCGATATCTATAGAAAAAGTACCTGACTTCGATCAATTCTCATATTCCTTGGGTGTTTTTTATGTATTTTACAGTATATATACAGTATTTATTCAGTATGTCGGAAGAAATAACGGAACTTACTAAATAAACTATTAGTACTAATTTACCGTATTAGTATTAACTAAAGAAAGCTATTATATTATATAGTGAAATCATACATAATCTGAAAATTGTATATGCATCTCCACTATAAAACGAGACTCATTAAAATCGGTCAACGGATTGTCAAGTTATAGCGCGTACAGTGACAGTAGCTTTTGTCACCTCGTCATAAAAACAACATGACGGAACAAAAATCTAATATTACATTTTGTTTCAAGCTCGGTAAAGCTGTTACAGAAACATTTGAATTAATGAAAAAAGTTTATGGTGATGATTGCATACCCGTACACGTGTGTTCGAATGGTATAAGCGATTCCTGGAAGGAGTTTCCAGAAGTCACAACAATGTTGAATTGTTTTTACGACTATAACGGTATTATAGTTCGGGAATTCGTTCTTCAGAGTCAAAATTTCACTGGTGAATATTATCTGAGTGTTATGGAACGTTGGTAGAAGAGAACCGTTCGAATGAGAACCGAATATCGGGCGTGGAGAAGTTGGTTTTTGTTGCAGGATAATGTACTGTGTCACAGGACCGTCGCTGTTCGTGTATTTTTGGCGAAAAAATGAGCCTGTGTGCTTCAACGCCCTCCGTATTCGCTTGATTTATCTCCATGTGACTATTTCTTGTTCCTAAAACTGTAACTGACCATAAAATAAACGTTTTATGGCAGTGTTATACAAGTCCAAGAAGACGAGGGTCGAGATGATTCCGAAAACGACATAAAAACATATATGCCAAGCATTGGTTGAACATGCCCAGCGATGTATTGATGCGGAAGGGATATATTTTGAATACAAAAAATAGTAAGATAACTAATGGTTTTTTTTTAATTTAAAATGTTCCGTTGTTTTTTCGACATTCTGTTTATAATAAACAAAATAATTAGCAGCATAGTTGTTGATAAGTTGTTGGACAGAATATTTCGGGCATTAAATACATTAATTTTATCATGAAACCGCTTTGTGTGATGTGGATACATAAATTACCATATAATTTCATTAATATGCTCCTTATTAGAATTTCAGAGTTCTGTTTCGTTTTTAGAGGAAAATTTTGTAACTTTTCCGAACTTTTAATGTCTTTTTAGACTCCTTGTTAATAAAATTTCTAAATTTCATTTTTAACATTTTTATATCGAAAAAAGCAGGTGCTTAGGATGGCTTATCAAAGTTGATGAAGCGAACTTATTGGCCTATTTGCCAAGGACATGAATGATTGTTCAAAATTACGTTATTGAAGTCGAGAACATAATATGTTCGAAAATTAGATATTTCGTTAAATATCCATTCATTTCGAATTTTAATTCTTATCCATGCCTCAATAACATTTGAATCTGCATTAAAATTCTCTCAAGTAAATTATATTATTAAATTGCAGCATCCAGAATAGATAAATTCTAAAGTTTTAATTTAGTGTTAGATTTGCTGATGATATTAAACTAATGATTACATTGGATATTAAGGTATAGGTTGGCCGGAAAACCCGATTTTTATTTAAGAGAAATAGAAACGCAAATAGTTTGTGTAAATATTTATTTAGTCTATTATGTAATTACCATTATCATTTGCAATTTTTTGCCAACGGCGCAGTAGGTTTGTAATGCCTTTTTGCCAAAAATCCTCTTTATTTGCCTCTTTATGTATAAATTGCTTTATAATAATTGTCTGATTGATCTATACCTTTCCTATTCTACTAATTCTGGTCGTTTTTCTTCAATTGCTGCCTTTAGCCGATCTAATTATGACCAGTAGAGGTCGATGTTGATGATTTGGTTACATGGAAGAAGCTCAAATTGTACCCGTCCGTCCAATTCTACCGAACGTAAAGCATAATTTTCTTTGGATGAAGGCCACCTTTCGCCGTACTTAAAACCACTGAACCCCCATGATTATTTCACTGCTCGTTCTATTCAATTCACCTTTCATCACTAGTTAGCTTTTGCAGAATGTAGAAATGGAGCCTCATATTTTTTTGCTAGCAAAAGATAGCAAAATTAGATTCAATTCGACATCGACTGAAAGGCCAAATCGCTAGGGACTGGATACAGTGCTCTTTGTTTGGTGGGATCAGAAGGGTTTGACATAGTATGGGCTGCTAAAATCTGGTGAAACTGAACGCTACCGAGAGCAAATGATCGATTTGAATTAAGCCTTGCGTGAAAAACGACCATTAATAAAAAAAGGCAACACAAAGTGATTTTGCTTCATGATAGTACACCATTACACACAATTAAACTGGCCAAGGAAATGATTGAGGCATTTAATTGGGAAATACTTTCGCATGCGGCTTACCACTCACCAGACTTGGCTTCGTCCGATTATTACTTATTTACACGCTCTTGTTGAGCAGCGCTTCACATCTTATGAAAATGTACGAAAATGGCTCGATGACTGGTTTGTCTCAAAAGAGCAACAGTTTTTTTTGGCGTGGTATCCACAAACAGACGGGGAAAATGTATAGCTAGCGATGGGTAATACTCGGAATAAAATATTTTTTATCATTTTCAAGCAAACGTATTTTCTGTACAAAAATTCCGATTTCATATTTACATACCTGGAATAGCATATCACTACAAAATAAACCAGAAGTTAAGGTATATCTGGATGAAGTAAAGTTATCTAGATTAAAACATCATAGTCATTCCGTTGCGAAATTCGTTGGAGAACGTGGTTTTGTTTTCAGTTGCTGTTAACTGTATTTTCCTTTTATTTTATAAAACAGGTTTAAGTGTTACTATTAATATTTAATGAAAGACTGTTTCGTCTATATTTCCACTTTATTATTAGTATTTGACGCATTTCTCTAACACTGTAGCTTCATCAGAACTGGCTATTTTCGATGTTAAAGTAGGTATAAATACAATACGTTTCTACAATAAAAATATACATTTTTTAAGAAATCCACACAGATGATATTTATTATCTGTACAAATTCAGTAAGGGGAATTTGTTCAGGTCTATTTGGTTATTTAGAAGGGTTTTTGCATCTTTGAGACGGTTTATTTCTAAACTCTCTAGATGGTTTAGTTTTTTGCCTTTGTTGTGTACGTGTAATATTTTAAAATCACTAATAAAACATAGTTCTCATTTAACAGATGCTAGGCATAGTTCGAATTATGTTTATGACTGAAAAAGCTTATTTCCTTCTTTTCTTGAAAGATCTGCCTGTTTGTCCTATGTAAGTTATTGGACGCGACCCACAATACTGTTGATATATCTCCGATTTATCTTTTTTGTTTGTTGTTGTCTTATAATTTTTGATATGTTTTTCAAGGCTGTTATTGGTTTTAAAGGCTACTTTTGCATTGTTTTTATATAACATATTTTCAAATTTTCCGACGATTTTCCACAGTATGTTATTAATTTGAATGAATGGTCTTTTTCATTCAGAGACAGCCTTATTGTACCATTTTCTTTTTAGAATGTTGTCAATTGTTCTCTCTGAATATCCGTTGTTTACGGCAATTTGTTTGATGGTGTTTAGTTCATTATTAAAATCTGCGTCTGATAAAGGAATATTCATCAGTCCATGTACAAGACTATGATATGCTGCTAATTTATGTTGTATTGAGTGTAATGATTTATTGTGTATTGTTGTATCTGTTTTCTTCTAATTTCAATGTAAATTTTATATTTTTGTGGATTGCATTAATATATTCAAGGAATACACTTAGTTTTCTGTTGGTACCGACAAAACATGCCAAAATGTCATTCACATATCTATACCAATATACAAATTGTTTACTTAGTTCACTCTGGTACTAAGGTCAAGAGACAACTGGTCTTATTGGATAATTTAATTTATGAAGAATACAGTTGTGGGGATTGTGGATTCATGGAAGTCAATGTATATTGGATTTTCTCGGGTATTATACTGGGTGATGCTTCAATTTAACATTTCATGTTTGTCTTATATGCCTCTGTCGGATAGTAGACAATATTTGGCAGTTTCCTGTTTTTAAAAATTCAAATGTCTTTAATTAAACTTCATAAATTAAATTACCCACTAAGGCCAGTTGTCTTTTATATGCCTGCACTTGCTTACAAAGTAACAAGATACTTAATAGATATCATTAAATCGTATTGTAAATTTCGACCTAACTATAGTGTTGAAAATTCATACGAATTAGTTGACAAAATAAAAAACATTACAATCCCAACCAATGCCAGATTAATATCATTTGATGCCCAGAATTTATTCCCCAGCATTCCTCAATACACAAATACATTAGTAGAAAAATTATTAATTAAAAATAATGCCAACTCAGTTATAAGCATGGAAATCGTAAATTTGCTAATGGTTTGCATGTCCCACAACTACTTTTCATTTAACAACACCTTTTACAACTAAGTGTATTCCTTGAATATATTAATGCAATTCACAAAAATATAAAATTTGCAGTCGAATTACAAGAAAACAACAGTTTAAACTTCCTGGATATAACCATTTCACGAATCTCAAACAAACATAGTTTTAAGATATTCCGCAAATCCTCTCAAACAGATACAACAATACAAAATAAATCATTACACCCAATACAACATAAATTAGCAACATATCAGTCTTGTACATAGACTGATCAATATTCGTTCATCAGACGCAGATTTTAATAATGAACTAAACACCATCAAACAAATTGCTCAAAATAACGGATATTCAGAGAGAATAATTGACAATATTCTAAAAGAAAATTGTACAATATGGCTGTCTCTGGATGAAAAAGACCATTCATTCAAATTAATAACGTACTTTGGAAAATCGTCGGAAAATTAGAAAAATTGTTATATAAAAACAAAGCAAAAGTAGCCGTTAAAACCAATAACAGCCTTGGAAAACATATCAAATATTGTAAAGCAAAAACAAACAGAAAAGATAAATCAGGGATATATCAACAAACAGTTTTGTGGATCGTGTCCAAAAACTTACATAGGACAAACAGGCAGATCTTTCAAGAAAATAATTAAAGAACACGAAAGAAGCTTTCTCAGTGATAAACATAATTGGAACTATGCCTCACATCTGTTAAATGAGAACCATCTTTTTAATAGTTATTTTAAAATATTACACGTACACAACAAATGCAAAAAACTAAACCATCTAGGGATTTTTTTTAGAAATAAACCATCTCAAGGATGCAAAAACCCTTCTAAATGACCAAATAGACCTAAACAAATTCCCTTTGCTGAATTTGTATAGACAATAAATAGCATCTGTGTGGATTTCTTAAAAAAATGTATGTTTTTTGTTGTAGAAACTTTTTATATTTATTCCTATTTTAATATCGAAAATAGGCAGTTCTGATGAAGCTACTGTGTTAGCGAAACGCGTCAAATATTTTTAATGAATTTCCATCAAGTAGAAGCCAACACAATCCAAAAATTAAGTATTACTGATTTAATAACTGGAAAAGAAAAATTTTTACCACTTCCAGTCATATGACGTTAAAAGTTTAAGAAATTTTTAATAAATATTTTTGAAAACTTTATTACGTTTTGGTTACAGTCGAGGAATAAATACGATGTATATTTTGATTCAAATACATAGTAATAATTATTTGATGGCAATATAATTACTTGATGGAAATTCATTATAAATGTTTAATGAAAGACTGTTTTGTCTATATTTCCATTTTATTATTAATATTTGACGCGTTTCGCTAACACTATAGCTTCCTCAGAAGTCCAGTTCTGAAGAAGCTACTGTGTTTATAATAAAGTAGAAATGTAAACAAAACAGTCTTTCCTATGTCTATTTTACATAATTTGACACCGCCTTTTTTATAACTATTTTATATTTTAATATAAGGTTGGTGTAAAAGTTCGTCCTATTTTGTGAGAAAAAGAAAAATTATATTTACTAAAATTTACATTTATCATTATAGTGTGTGCCTTTATGTTTGATGATATTCATCGATCTGTCTGGTAGCTCCATAATCTCACGCTCATAGAGATATTAAGGTTTCTCACTAAATAACTGATCCGGGTAATTTTTTAAATCTTCCAAGGAAGTAAAGTATTTACCGTCTAAGATGTTTTGAAGTGATTTACACAAACAGAGTAAGATTGGAGGGAGCAGTATCGGAAGATTACGAAGGATGAATTAAAACATCCCATTCATGTTGTTAAAATATTTGTGTCGGGTGGTCAAAGGCATGTATGGAATGAAATGTTAGAATTAGGAGCAAAAAGTAGGGGAATAGGGTGGGAACGTACTAAGCAGATGGCACAATACTAGGTTAATTGAAAAGTTCGCGGATCGGAAATGATAAAACAAGTTATAGTTGAAAAAATGACTTTATTCTTCCATATATTCTCCCTTAAGCTCAATACATTTTTTCTAGATCATTCATTTATTTCATCTCTGAAGTGATTTTCTTCCTTCAGGAAGTCCTTCAAAATAAAAACGCTTGCCACGTGGGATTTTTTAAAGGTTTGGGAACAGATAAAAGTCAGAGGGCACTAGATCTGGTGAAGATGGCGGATGCTCCAGCAATTCGTAGTGTAACTCTTTCAATTTAGCCATTACAAGAACACCTCTGTGAGCCGGTGCATTGTCTTTATTAATTTTTTTTTCTTTGCTAAACGAAGTCTTTTCTCACGAATTTTTGCATCCAATTGATCCAAAAGGTTTGAGTAATACTGTTCTGTTATTGTTTTACCGGTTTGAAGGTAATCAATTAACAAAATGCCTTTTGCATCCCAAAAAATTGATACCATAACCTTTTTGGTTGACTGTGACCATTTTGGTTGCTTCGGAGCTGAACAACCGGGCTCATTTTACTCTGTGGTTTATAGTTGCAGTTCAGGATTATAGTGGTAAACCCAAACCTTATCCATAGTTACAAAACGACGTTTAAAATCCATTTTATTCTTTCGAAACAGATCTAAATGGTTAGAAAGTTTTACTCGAAGCAGTTTTCAATCAGAATTTAACAAATGCGGCACCCATCTTGCACATAGCTTTCTCTTGAGAAAGCTATGTGCTTGCCCAATTCCCCAATTGAGCTTGCCCAATTCCTTTTTCAAAATATGAAACACCCGTTCAGTTGAGATGTCCATGGACTTAACAATTTCACTCTTAGTCAATTTCCTGTTATCCATAACTATATCATGTATAAAATTAATTATTTATTCAGTGGTTGCACTTATTGGATGTCCAGAACGAGGATAATTATCCAAGCTTGTACGACCACGTTGAAAATCACCTGTCGACTTACAAACCATTGCTTTTGAAGAAGCAGACTCCCCTACTACATTTATCATTTCACTATAAATTACCATTGTCTTTAAACCTTTTTTACAAGGAATTGACTCACTGCACGATTTTCAATAACTTCTATTTTAAAAAATAACAGTGATATCTGTTATCTATACATTAAGCTGCTGTTTTTGTAGGAATGAATTGACAGATTGATTTGAAGATTCACATAAGTTCATATGAAGGATGAAACTTCAAAATATAGTAGATTATATAGTTCTTTTACTGCTCTATAGATGTCGCTCCGCGAATTTTTCAATTAGTCTAGTATGCGGCAGGATAATCAGTTTAAATAAAGTCTGTCACCAGAAGGTAGATAGGCATATGATTTATAGGATTTAGCCAAAGGAAACTGAAATTTATGGTTTTCATCCGTTATCGGGGGTTATTATAAATGAAGTGTTTCGAGATCACCCTTAATTAATATAAATCAGGACTACTCTTGTATATGATATATTTTCTTATAAGAGTATGCCAAAGGGTTGAATTCTATGGTATTATTTTGTATATAAGAATACTTTTTATTAATGTATATAAGTGTGTACGATGAAATTTAAAAACCCTATTCGTTTTTTTACGGTTAGAACTAATGAAACTCTGTTTAAAATTTATTGTTGGGAAAATAATTAAATAGACGTGGAAACATTGGATTTTCGTATGATCTTAATAAGGGCTCTCGTCATTTGTCCCTCCTTTGGGGCATTATAGGATTTAGCGTAAACGCCGATCGCTATTACGGTTTAGTAGGCGTATTTCTCACCATCAATTAAATTTTGATGCAAATTAATTGCTGATTTATTCAGGCTTTCATTGTTTATTGCTCGCGGATGTCTGCGCTTATAGGCACCAGGAATTTTCTATTTAATCAGCGAAGAATTTGTTTTTATCGCCGGTTAAAATTATACCGCGAGAATTAAATGAAAGTCACCTCTGTGTGAGATTTGTTTCAGTTAGGACAAAGCAGCCTATTTATTAAGGATGTTTGAGTTGTTGGTATTTTTAAATATAGCTTAATTTGCTCTATAGTGAGAAAGGAGACATAGTTTCTAATGAAACGCATCTCATTGATGCTCAGCCATCATCATATTTAAGACATTGGTTTTCCGAGGATTTGAAATAGCTTGAAGTTATATGATACAAATTTTTTCCTTTTGATCTTATATTCCAATGTACAACAACACTTTTTAGTTTACGTTACTTAGTTGGTTTTCAATGCGTACCATTGACACATGACCCAATATAAAGGGCCGGATTTGAATTTGAAACAGAAAGTTCGACCGAAAGTGGTTCTCATTGTTTTTATTGGATGGTATATTTTATGCCATTTATGACTTAAACAAAATATCGTTTCTGTCTTGGACTCTTCTGGTACTGGTTGATCTGATTGGTCAAATTTTCGATGACTCGGTAGAGCATGTCGGGTGGTATGGCGACTATGGTTGCTCGAATGTTGGCTTCAAGTTCATCAAGAGTCTTAGTTTTATTGGTGTAAACCTATGATTTAACATAGCCCTAAAGAAAATAGTCTAAAGGTGTTAAATTACAAGATCTTGCTGGCCAGTTGCAAGGGCCATTCCGTGAAATTACCGATTCTCCGAAGTGATTGCTCAATAAGTCCATAGTAATGCGTGCTGTGTGGCAAGTTATATAGTTCGTCCAAAATATAATTCGTCCGCATCAATTTCATCAATTTTCGGAAAGAAAACATCAGTTAACAGTTAACATGGCACGATAGCGTTCACCATTCATAGTGACGGTCCGTCCTTCGGCGTTCTTGAAAAAGTACGGACCGATAATGTCACGGCACCATAATCCACACCAAACAGTGATTCTTCCATGATGATGTGGATTTGAGTCACACAAATAACGGCAATTTTGCTTATTGACGTAGCCGTTTAACCAAAAATGAGCCTCATCGGAGAGATGATTTTGCGATAAAAATCCGGATCGTTTTCCATTGCTTTCAAAGCTCCAACGTCCAATCTGCGAACTGCCGACCTAATCGATGGTCAGTTGGCTTAAGTTCTTGTGCCAATACAATGTATATGTCGTACAAGAAGTCTGGAGAAGTGGCGATATTTTCTTCACTACGACCACTACGACAAACTTCCAGTTCTATGGCGGATGGCTTGATAAGAAGGAGCAGATTGACGACCGTGTTTTGAACGAAATGCTCGTTGAGTAGCAATAAAACTTCTGGAATTTTGATGAAATGCTTGGACAATTTCCAAACGTTGGGGCAACGAAAACTTGTTCATAGTGAAATGGCAAACTATACTCAAAACAATTGATAGCAAATGTCAAGAATTGGATATCAAATATGACCGCCATTAGCTGTCAAAATTCTGTCGTCCCTATTGGGAAGCACTTTACAAGCTAACACATAGCAATGACTCGATATACAACAAAAAAGTACAAGTCAACAAAGCCTCTGCAATATTAGGTTGCTTAAGAGATGTTGTCTGAAGAAATAGTCATGTGTGCATTGATAGTAAAATACGGATCTATAAAACTTGCATAACTTCGGTACTAACCTATAGTATCGAAATCTGAACTGGCACATACAAAATCAACAGTAAAGAGAAAAACTCTAATAGCAATAGCGGGAATAAGAAAAACATGCAGAGTAGGGGATATAGTGAGATGGGGCAGAAAGAGACGGAGACATTGGCGAGATCATGTGGAGAGGATCGATCAGAATAGAGTGGCCCACATCGCTAAAGACGGAAAGCAGCAGGATGCAGAGCGGCCTGGACATTACCTAAGAAATGGAAAGATAGCCTCTACATCTCAGGAAAACTATCAGAATTAAATGACTTTCCAAAAACTAAACAAACCAGTAAGTATCTTTAAAGAATTATATATAATACATATTTTTCAACAAAGACACCTTACAATTCAATATATGTAGACGTACAACAACCTTTTATTTTTTTAATATTCACAATATAATACGATTTGTTCAACTTTACAAGATAAACGATTGTATCACCTTATTATTTCAAGTGTCTTTTGTTTAACGAGCCATTCCTTTTGGTTTGGGAAGAGGAAAATCCAGTGAATCCAGCTCAGAGCCAAATCCAGTGGAATTTAGCGCATTTGAAAGCACCCCGAAGAAACTCAACAAAATCGCATCTAAAAGCTCTTGAGGGGTATTCATTCAGCTCGTAAATTCTTAACAAAATCGGCATTCATTGAGCGGAAAACTTTTCCATCGAGATGTTTACAATGCCAGTAAGATCGTATACCAGTCGACGATCAGTTAATATGACATTGTGGATTTTTGTGATGATTTTGTCGTCCATAATAGTTTTTGGGCATCCCGAGTTTTCATCATCTTCAATGGACGTAAGGCCACACTTAAATTTAGTAGCCCTCTTTTTCACCGTCAAAAATGAAGGTAAATAATTCTTGAAATAAAAATATAGTTCTTTTTGCAACATATGTCTGTATAGGTTAAGCTCATTAAACCGACCCATTAGCTCGATCGTTACAAACAGAAAAAAGCACGCGTCGGAAACTTCACATCACGCCATCTCACGAATCGTACTTGACAAGTATAGTCATTTATTCTAGATAATGAGATAATGTCTATTCGCTACTTTGTAAGCTAACTGATACAAAACGAAAGATAAAAAACAAATCGCTTACATGCCATTTGTGTTAAAATTAGTAGTTAACTAATAATTGTCATTAATACTTTATATCTTGATTGAGATATAAAGGGTGCTACAATAAGAGCACAAGATATGAATTTGAAATAAAACATGGTTTTCTATAGCATAGTATTAAAATATATATCGATTTATAAAATAGACATTTGGATATTATGCATGGAACAACACAACCAATACATCCAATAAATGGTCACCACGGCTTTGGTGGCACACGCGTACTCTTCTGGCCAAATTTTCAATAACGGTTTTGCATAAATGTGGCGGTATTTTATTAATACATCGTACAATTTCGGCCTTCAGTGTTTGTGTAGTCGTGGGCTTGTTGGCATAAATCTGAGACTTCAGAAAACCCCACAAAAAAGTCCATAGGTATTAAATCGCAAGATCGTGGCGGCCAATTGTAGTCATCAAAATGGAAGACGACACGACCAGGAAAAAAACCTCTGTTGACAGAAGTTGTAAACATGGAGATGCAAATATCTAGTGAGAATACGGTGAAGAGTGGCAGTTGAAATGTCGAATTCTTGTACAGGATAATGAATCGAGGATCTTGGACTCTCGGCCACACTCTCACGAACTGACGTGATGTTTTGTTCTGAATGACTACTACGAACTGATGTCCTGTATTTCACATCAATAACTGAACCAGTACTTTCGAATTGTTCGATTATTCTTTTCACAGTTGATAAATTTGGAATATGTTTCCACCGACACTCGGACGCACTTTACGAATCGTAGCGACTAAACTTTCACTATTTGGATAGTAATGTTTAACAATAAGGACACTTTGTTGTATCGTGTAGCGCTCCATATTTATTAACTCCTATCTGTCTCTTATCGACCTGTCTTGACTTATCGCATCATGGCGGCCAAAATGACGCGCAATTTTAATCTTGCGCTCTTATTGTAACATCATTTACAATTATATTTATATTTAAGAGAGTAAATATAGCGATTATATTTCTACTTAAATCTCAACTAAAAATGTTAAAAACAGATATTGGGTTAGTTTATAAAATCATTGATGGAGTTGCTTACGATTACGAGGGGTATTTTATAAATAAGGTCCGTTTGTGAATAAGATTGAGAATGACGTGCAATCGCTGCAGTGTCCTTGCGCGTCTGCTTCCAGCATGCTTTGACCGCGTTTAGGCGCTATTTGCAGCTGTATTGTCTGCCTGTATGCTGAGATGTAGAAGTTGATGATATTAAAGAAAATTGAGTCGCCCGCCAACTGTGAGATACGATCTGAAATTCCAGTCTTGAGTGCAAGAAATTTGATAGCAGCGGAAATTCACTGTTAAATTTGTTTGACAATTGTTGCAAAAGGAAAGGTTTGTCAGGAAAGTGGGTGAGAATGGTCAAGGACGGCCGGGTTAGTGTGCATGACGAGCCACGTCGTGGCTGACATTCTCTGATTTCTGAAGATTTGGTTCGTTATGTGGACAACAAAATTCGAGAGAAACGAAGATTTGCGATTTCAAAGTTGTCAAGTGAATTTCCACAGGTTTCCAGGCACTCATGTTTCTCCACGAGCACTGGGTCACATCCGTTGTTTTGGATGGGAAGAACTGGATCATCCATTTTACGGTACAGAGCTTGCACCCAGTAATTTTCACTTGTTTCGGTACTTAAGGGAGTTCCTTGGTGATCAACGATTCAACGAGGACGAAAAAGTTAAAACTGCAGTCATGGATTGGGCTTCTTCACAGGCGGCATATTTCTTTGCTGTCGGAATTCAAAAACTTGTTGAGCGGTATGACAAATTTTTGAACAAAAATGGAAATTATATAGAAAAGTAGATAAAAGTATGTTAAATATGGAAAAGAAAATTTAATGATATTTATAGTATTTTCGTTCTTCACAAACAAATATCATAAATCGGAGGATAGATTATCTTTTATGTAATGGGTATTACAAACCTAAGGTGCGCAGATGGTGGGTGAATACTAGACCATCGTCTAGTATTCACTCAGATATAACATTTTAGTGACATATATATTACACTATACGTAAGTACACTATCTTAAGTTAAATCGATGGATCAAATAAAAAAACTAAACGTAGAGTTTTTCTTATTATATTATACAAATATTATTACAAGATAGACAAACATATATAAAAGATAGAGGAAAAAGTCATCTATGAAACCAGCCAATCACTGAACACTGCAGAAGCTTCCTTTCCGTGACATTCTTGAATGTATTTTCGAACAGTCCAATTTTTAAACTCCAGCAGTAATGTGCCATCATGTGCGTACCCCATCTTCCTGGGTAGAGGTCCTCCATACTATTAATATCCTGGTGAAATCTTTCACCTTGTTCCTCACTGGTGCCTACTAAATGTTGAGGAAAACGGTCTAAGTGGCTGGGTAAATAGTGTACCTTAATGTTCATGTTACATCCAAGGGATCTGAAGCTGTTAAGCATCTTGTTTACCAGTTCAACATAGTTTTCAGCTTTGCGTTTGCTCAGAAAATTCTCCACAACTGCAACAAATCCAGGCTTTCCCCTCAGTCCCATTCATAGAATTTACGAAGGCAGGATCCTTAACGAGTTGTCTTATTTGTGGGCCGTCAAATATTCCTGCTTTAATTTTTTCCGTACTTAACTGAGGCATCTTTTTCCCTATATATGCAAAGCATAATACATTCTTATCTAGAGCCTTTAAAAACTGTTTCATTAGACGCAGCTTGATATGCAGTTGATATGAAGGTGATTTTCTCTCGTCCGACTAAGGGGTCGTTAATGACATTCTTTTCACCAACGCCCATGTTGTCTCCCTTAGGCCTGTCTTTTCTAAACCAGTGGTGTTTTATTTCTGCTATCCTAGACACAAGAAGTAAGGATATTTGGTGGGTGTATACCCATTATTGAATGTATTGAATTGAAAATCATTGACAGATAAGTGGATGTATTTAAAAAAGTAGAGCTAATAGAGAAAAACTGATTTTTTATTTAGGTTTAGCACCCAAAATATAGCTAAAATTTGTTCTAAAATCCTAGGCGCCAAAGATTTTTTTTTCTTGTAGTCCTGTGTAATAAAAGGTAAATCGGTGCAATGCTAATCAGACAGTCAAATGACTCGTTAATGTAAAAATAATTGTCATATTGTTCTGTTAACTCCTGACGTCACTTACCATCGTAAACTGATGCTCGATGCGGTGCGGTTTTGTTCCTAATTCTTTTAATTATGTTTTATTTAATTTTGTCATTCTAATATCCTGGTTTTGGAAAATTTTAGATAAATTCCCATAAATATCAATTTAAATACTGGGTGGGGTAAATTTGGGTGTAATGTTTTTTTTTTCATGATACTTGTAACAGTTTGCATTTGGTTGTTGGATAGTGCAGACGTGCAAGTTTTATTATGGATAAATACATGCTAAAAAAACGCAGTAACATTATTTCAATTCACGTTAAAAAAAATCAATTATTGCAACTGCGTCGTGAATTTAGGTGAAAATATCATAATCGTTCGGCGTCTCATAAAATGACAATGTATCGTTTATTTAATCAATCTCAAGAATTCGGAACAGTTGAGGATTGGCCTTGTACCGTAGATCCAAGAAAAGTGCGAAGAATGAAAAATAATGCGAAGTGTGGAGGAGTCTCCAGAAACGTCGATTCGACGACGTGGTGCACAAATGTTATTTCTCCATGTAGCTTAAGCCAAATTTTGAGAAGTGACTCGCACGTTTCCCCATAAGATTTAAATTTTTCAAGACCTGCTGCTTATAGACAATAATTAGCGATTATTATATTTTAAAACCACCATAAACCACTTCCATCAAATTGACTATTTTCATGCAAAAATAATAATGAGAGATGAAGCTTATTTTCATATAAATGGTCAAATGAATCAACATAATAGCCGTTTCTGGGCAAAAGAGAATCCTCGCCACATTCATCAAACTCCATCATATATAGTTATATTATGGCATGGTATTCATGCTCAAAACATTATCGCAATATATTTTTTTGAAGACGAGAGTGAAAATGCAGACATGCATTGTAAATACTTTTAGATACAAGCAAGATGGTGCCACAATATACCTCTCATTTGAAATATTCAACATTTTCTGTGGTCGTTTAATTTCCTGAAATGGAGATTTATTTTGGCGGCCTAGATCTCCTGATTGGACGGCTTCGGATTATTTTTATGGGGTTTTTTGAAGGAAAATGTTTCCATAAAAAAGCACCAAATCATACAGCAATTCAATGATAATATTCATGTTGAAAGCGCTCCATTAACACCAGATATATTGATAAATATGTTAAAAGGGGCACAAAGCTGCATTGCTGCCAATGGCTGATATTTAGGGAAATTAATTAACATAACATTTAAAGACGAAATAAACATATAGAAAAAATATTTTGTTTTTTTTAAGTTATAAATTATTAAAATGGTAGCGTGACACTTGCCTCATGTTATTTTTAAAATATTAAAATAAAAATAAAATTAAAAAAAGTCTAGCTATTGTTTATAAAAACAATGGACATTCTAGCAGATTCGATCGTATGAGTGATTAATTTAGTGATATATCTGTTTACTTCGGGTTGTATTTTTAAGGGTTGCCAGCTCATTATGTAAACTGTTTTCTTCGTGAAGTTTCTCTCCACCAGAGAGATTAGACGTAGCAGTCGAACTTTTGTACAGTCATTTTTATTAAAAGTGTTTTTGGATGCGAACTTCCATACTAGCTTGTTGCGACATTTGCATTTCATATTATTTAGCCTTTACCAACACTGTTTAGAACAAGACGAATTAATTTTCTCTAAACGATGTTTTATGTTAAAATTTGTTGAAGTTGCAGCAGATGAGTACTTACTTTTGTTTTATAAAAACAAAATGTGCGCCTGTAATTTTGAAACTTCGAGGCAAAATTATGATTTCAACCGTGGGTAACAAAAACAAAAGTGATTAGAAACATTATAGTTTTAAACTAATGCAACAGTAGTATTGTTTTACCCAATCATATACATACCCACCCAATCATATACATAATCATATTTTACCCATAACATACATGTCATTCTAACCATTTATCGGTATGTCATTTGCTGAAAGTTCAATGATATAGGGTGGTATTTGTGTTCAAAGAGTTTTATATTCGATATATATGTATATGTATATGTATATGTATGTATATATATATATATATATATATATATATATATATATATATATATATATATATATATATATATATATATATATACGAACGCGTTACGCTCATTTGAAACTAGGATAGAAAAAAATAAGGAATATGGTATATAAAAATAAATGTTTATTAAAAGAAAAAATATCGGAATTTATTGGCATTCTTATTTAGGAATTTTATTTTGAATAGAATATTATAGAACAGAAGAACCTCTTCGTCATAGGGTGGGCGGAATTCCGGCTTTTTCTTTGTGGATATTCTCTTAAAATTGGGCTGTAGTGGTCGGTTTGTTCCGGTAAACAATGTGTTTTAAGAAGCTGCTTAAAATGACATCACAAGTAATCATGTTCGGACACCTTGGTGGCCGAAATATCACTTCTGCGAGAAATTATTTTATTCGGTAACATTTGCTTTATTAATTATTCGATTGGCGGTTGGATTTTGTTGCATCCAAATCCTGCTATTAAAACCACCAACATTCGCCTTGAGGTACAAGTGGACCTCATACGAAAAAAAAACTTTTTTCAATATAAATGAATCCTTCAGGTATTTCATTTTCATTATTTCATTTCATTTTCGACGAATGTTTTTCGCAAAACAAAATCAATGTAGTTTTGTAAGGGTAAAGCTCCATGGCTCCTCTAAAGCTTCAAATTCGTCGAAAATTCGTTTGCGATCGTACCAGCGTAGCCGTCCAATTCCATGGAATTTTCTTATTTATGTATTTATTAAATTTACACTGGGACACTGATTGATATCGCACAATTCTTATTTTAGATGGATAATATATCAAAAAGTAATGTACTAATTATTTTTGTATTTTTTTGCGCAGAATTCGCGTTGAAGAATTATCCCATTAAGTGATCCATTGTGTATATTTTTGAAGCGAGTTCAATGCAATATAATAATTGTAATAATGTAGTAACGACGTACATATCTGAAATAGAACGCAATACAATAGTAAGACATAGAATGTTGGAATCAGTCGAAATGAAAATATTTAGAACAGTAACAAACAGGACACTATGATATAAAGGAATTAGTGTAGACACAAGGTGCATATGTAACATAGAAATCATTAACCAGTGGCTAAAGAAAAAAAAAGAATGAGGTCAGTACACTGGAAAGATGCCAAATAACAGGATAGTGAGAAACCTAATGTCACCTAATGGGAGGACTATAGACGTCCTAGAAACAGAATCTATAGAAGTGCCCAAGTGTGAAACAAAACTTGATGGCGCCCCGTTGCTCGAAATTGTTGTCGTCCATTTTCAGAGCGCCAAGCCAATAATGTTGCCAGATTGAATGCTACGAGATCAGTCTTATTACTTTATTTTCATGCTTGACATTACAAATACGCTATTATTTATTGTACAAAGCATGGAGCTAATGAGATAATTTCAGTCAATTAACGAGAATTATTTACCTAATGTTATATGAGTAACCAATGAAGACCAACTGCTTACGGCAAATTGTCAACATAATGTGATACATCTCCATACAGTAGCAATACTATCAACATTTTACAGAGAGCTGAATAACAAAAAAAACATATTCGGTTTGAGTTTCACATTAATTAGCGATACAGTTAAAAGTTGAAGCGTTAATTCTCTTGAAAGCGCTATTTGTCACATGGCAGGTGATGGAGTAAATTTTCCTTTTTTCAATATGCCGACAAATTCAGAAAAATGTAATATGGATGGTTGAAGACGTAACGCTGATCACACTAAAAACACTATGCAATTAAAACAAGTAATGTACTCTCTTTTCGAATGTAAGTCATTCATGACAACCAAAAGGATTGAATACTATACCACCATCCTGGTATGAACAAAACTATTTTTTTAAGTGTACATGTATCTACTAGGAAAATCTTACTGAGGATTGTTTTAATTCAGACGAACTCCATTTTAGAAACATTTTTGATGTTGGACGACAATCTTTTTGATGTCGGACTATACCATGCTATTTTCAAATATTTGACTTGTATCTCAAAAAGGGTTTTACTATTTTTGCTTTTTTAAACAATGGGTGGCTCAGCATGAGGAAATCCTCTTAACATATACCAATTTGAAAAGTAAAAAAAATAACGTTATGGAAAAAACTGCATATGAAATATGCTTATTAATTTACCACTTTTATTCTTCTAAGGTTAACTTGCGTTTCAAATTTTCCAGAAAATTTAAGATATGCTGTAACTCATATTGACAACAAATTGCGGAAAGAAAAAATAGTAGAAATCACTTTTCTCATCACTGAAATTGAAAGTTTGAATTTGAAATTTTGTGCAAACTTCACAGTAATTTAATTTTTAAATCATAAAAGTTGTTTTATGCTTTCGAACGCAAAAAGTTTTTTTAGTTTGGATTTTATTTTCCATCTAACTGATTCAGTCGTTATTCGTCGTTATTTTAACTGCAACTTTACTAGTAGATGTATTTTTATGATTCTAATTATTCTCTACGTATTAATGTAATATTATTCTACTGATTCATGACCTATGGATATATAGATTTATAAATCTATATAATTTATTATCAATTTAAACTAACAAAAAGAATAAAATCTTATCAATATGAGTAATCTTTCATTTTTCCACAATTTTCTACAACGGTTTATAGATTCTACATACAGACCATCCATTTTAGATATATAGAGGTTAATACATCTTACGTTGGGGGTTCGCCAAACGAAGTTTTAAAAAATCATTTTTCTTTAAAAATATTTGTACTTTGTTTACAATTTCTTACTTTTTCACTTTTTGTATGCAATTAATATTTTTACTTATTTGTTGTGAGTTATGACTGTTTTATTTCATTATGTATTTGTTTAACTTTTATGAATATTGTTTAACTGTTGATAACTGTTCGTCATAACTGACTTTAAATGTCTGTCGTTAAGGGTCTGTCGTTAAATATGGGTGGGACTTGCGAACTAATCAAAAGTGCAGGTGCTTGCTGGTGGACCGAGGTATAGGTATTGTTGTGGTTCTTGCTAACGTAACGTAAGACAATATATAAAAAGGTATTCCAATCCTACAAGGAAGATTAATGAATCAATATACTTGATTAAACATTGTTTTTTTAAGTATATTGATTCTTTAATGTTACTGTTTTTTTTATATTTTCTTAATAAATTATAATATTATAATTATAATATAAATTATAATAATTAGAATTATTGCAAGCTTTTTAATTAAAAAAGAAATGTGTATGGTGAATGACGTATATTTTTTTTATTTTACTAATTATTTAACCCTAGAGACTGAAAAAATAACTTACAACTTAATAATTATCAGAAATTAATAACAGAATAATTTTAATACAATTTTTGAACAAAAAAATATAGCAAAGGTGAGAATTTGAACCCCAAACTTTTAAGTCGGCAAGCCATAAAAAGTTTAAATTGATACCTTGGATACACGTGAGATGGCGCCACCTCTTTACACATTTCCCATAATTCCTTGTAGGATTGGAATACCTTCTTATATATTATATTATGCTAAAGTAAGCATGGAATGAATATGTCAGGTGTTCGCCATCAGCGAAGTTCGAGTCAGCAGTTGAGATTTGAATCGATACTTGTTTTGAAATTTGATGTTTTCGTAGATAAGGATTCTAACTGAAACTGATATACGTTTAGTTTGTAAATAAGGTTATTTGAAGGTGAATAATTTTGATATAACAACTCCCCGTTTTAGAAAAAAGTTGGTGCGTGGAAACAATTTTTAGATCTAAGTTTTTAATGTGGTTAATTCCAAGAATTGTTTTTCTTTTATGTCTTCTCCTAGATGAACGCTGGGTCTACGTCTTGGAAGGATTTTCTTCCATCTTGTAAAGGGTGTACTGGTTCGATTTGCTGGTGGTGATGCTGGATAATCGTCTCTGGTGATGGCAATTCCTATTTTTTATTTCTGCATTTTACATTTCCAACATATGTACACGAGTACCAAGGTAATGATTGTTGCAATTGTTAAAACTGTAAAGCAGCCAAGGTGTTTTACACACAAGGGGTTGGTTTAATAAATTGTCCAACTGTTTAAAATATTCGTTTAATTTGTGGTTGGATATATTCAGATCTTCCAAGTTGATTTTATATTATAGGTTATTTTTTTAGTATAGTTAGTTTATAGGTATTATAGGTTATTTTGTCGTAATCATCGATTTTTCTTTGGCCTTGTATTCTAGTGCTGCCAATAAACGCATTGCATTCTGGCTATAATTTCAAGAGTGTGTTTTCATTTATTATCTTTGTTATCATTTTCCTTGTTCCGCATTTAATGGTTAATGGTAATTATTCTGCTATAATTATTAGCCCAAAATTGATACTCAGTTGATGTACATTATAGTCTTTTGCCATAATTATCGAAGTTTGACAGGTTCTTGGAAAATAATTTTGTTGTTTTAGTATTTGAGCTTCACATACAGCATGATTATCTATCGGGTATGGAAATACGTTTGAATCATCGCTTCGCGCAATATGTTTATATGTTGTGGTCAATATATGATGTAGGAGTGTTCGATGACAAGCAGGCAAAGACATTGGATAAATGCGATAAAGAGTATAGACTTCTTGATCGACTAATGGTATGTATAAAAAAAACTAATTTTGTGTCTGACTGCTTTTATGTATGCTTTTAAATCGATTATATCGAGATACTGTGGTATTGATGTAGCTGATTTTGGTAATGGAAGATTATTCCTTTTAAGGGACGGCGATATATGTTTCATCGAGTCAATCAAATCAAATGGTGTTATAATTGAGCTATGCAGGATTTTCAATCTGGCAAATGTTATTGAATTTATTATATCGCTTATAGTATTCTCGATAAAAATGTAACTTGGAGATTGGAAATAATATAATTGATCTGAAATATTCATTATCGAATTTCTGATTTCTTTAATATCGTTATTAAATGTCTCTTCATCGATTTGTAACCTTTGGATCGTCGAATTAAAGTTATTTATTACTGATATTTGATTTTTCAACAGATTTTCAATATGGAATTCATCTTGGGTAATTTTACTAATACATTCGTTAAAATATTCGCCATCTGAAGCGTCAAGACTTCCGGTAATATATTTCCATATTGTTCCGATTCCATTTCGTATTCCGCGATTTTCTCTGTATATGTATTTCCTTGTATCGCTCGTTATTTCTCTATATTTAGCATTAACTGATTTGGAAATTTACGATAATAGATTGATATGTGTCTGTATTTCAGCTTTGAATGCTACTATGCGGGGTGTATCTTAAATCATGTGTAATATATTTTCTAATAATATTTCATTTCTTGAAATTGTATCTTTAATTGTTTTTAATTATTTGTAAACGAGTAGTGTCCATTTATCGTTGGAGAATCGAATTTGTCCTTGTTCATGTAAATATATTCCAATTGTATTGTTGATGTGAGTTAATGCGTATTGGGAGTTGATGACTGTTATAAGTCCAAAAATTCTGAAAAGAAATTACTCATGATAGGGTTTTAGTCTATCGAAATTAATTTTTGATTTTTGATTAGTTACTGGATTTAAAAGAATAGTTGAGTATTCAAAGAGTTCTTGGATTTTGAATGGTCCGTTAAACTTATGTTCAGATTTGCTTGTTATTTGCGATTCTTTTAGGTATACCTCGCTTCCGATTTTATGTTCATGAAATTTCTTTGGAACGGTTTCATCAAAACGGGTGTTTGATTTTTTTTTCAAAATTGTTATTTTGCTTGCGATTTTGTAATAATATTTCATTTTCTTGTTCAAATCTCTCATGTATTTCGATATTAGATTTTGTTCATCATATAGTGTTTCAGGTGGTCTTGAACATGTATGCCTAAAAATTAACTCTAATGGTGTAAATCCATGAGTTCTATTCTGTGTGTTATTATAGCATATTACTGTATAAGGGAGAATATTAAAAGGGTCTTCGTCCGGGTTTCCATTTGATGTATTCTAATCATTTCACTGAGGGTCGCACGTAATTGTTCTAGCGATCCATTGGATTGAGGATGTCCTACGCTTGAGAATGTGAATTTTATATCGTGTAATTTACATAGGTCTTTTTCGAGGGTTTTATCGAATTCTCGATCTTGGTCACAGTGTATTTTTAGTGGTATTTTTAGGTAAATACTAAACAGAGTGCTTGGGTAAATTTTGTTAATTCATCTCTAATCGTCAAAGCGTAATTTTTGGTCGGGTACTCAAATATGTCAATATTAATTCTCTCGAAGGATGTTTTTAGTGTTCTTTAGTTAATGACTAATGGTCGGTTTAGATTTTGACGTAGTATTTTAGTCTTTTGGCAAGTTTCGCATTTATTTACGAATTTTTCGACATCTTTCGTTATTCCTTGCCAATTGTATTTTTCTTTTATCCTTCGTATTGTTTCATTAATTCCTCGGTGTAAGTTAGTTTTTAGTTGTGGTAATGATTTAGAATTTCGGGTTCTTCAGTTTCTTCCGGTGTTTCAACAATATTTTGGCAAATAGTTGGTTTGATATCTTTATCAGCGAAAATAAATGAACATATTTCGAGAATAGGAAGTTGTAATTGATCCTCGATGTAATAGGTTAAGGATAAATTAATTTTTTCTTGGTCTTTGTATAGAATGTAAAACAAAAGTACTACTACTGTAGTTGGATTGAAATCTGAAGGAATTATGAAGTATTTCCTGTTTTTAACTTCTTTAACTATTGAATATATTTACTGTTTTCGATTGTAATTCAGTATTTTCGTCTAATATATCAAGTATTTGGTGGTGAAAATCTTGGTTTGTTTTTCCATAAAAATGTTATTATGTTTTTGTGTGTCTTTTATAATAGTTGATCGTTTAATATTTCGATTTTGGAGTAATCTATTAGAGATTGGTTGTCATCAAAGTTTACGAATCTGTTATATTCATTTGTTATTATTTTATCGATGTTTGTTTCTGATTCGTCATTTCTTATTTCGGTTTCACTATCGTTATCTTCACTTGATGCTAAAACTGGAATATTTGTTTTTGAAATGAATTTTGCGCATTTTTCGAAATGATTAAATTTTATTCTGGAAAGTGCGTCAGCATTCTTGTTTGTTTTTCCTGATTTGTGTATGATCTTATAGTCGTATTCTTCGAATTTCGAAATTCTTCGAAATTAACCATGTTAGAGGACGACGGTTGGTTATAAGGGTGAATTTTCTTCCGTATAGGTATGGACGAAAGTGTTTTATGGTCCATACTATTGCTAATAATTCCCGTTCTATCGTTGAATATTTTGTTTTTGCCCTGCATAATGTCTTTGATGCGAATGCAATAGGTAGTTCTTTACCAAGTGATCCTTGTGAAAGGATTGCTCCTATAGCAAATGCGCTAGCATCTGTTAAGAAAAATGGTTCGAAAATGGAAATTCGGGTATATTAATATTGGATTTGATATTAAATATTCTTTCAATTTTTCAAATAAGTCTTTACAGTCTTGACTAAATAGAAATGGTACATCTTTTTGCAGCAACTTCATCAATGGTTTAGAAATTTTTGCAAAATTTGGGATAAAACGTCTATAATAACCTGTTAATCCAAAAAATGATTTTATTTCTTTGGGATTTTTCGGTTGAGGAAAATTTTTAATACAGTTAATTTTTTCTGAGCTTGGCTTCACACCATCAGGAGTTATAATATGTCCGAGATATGCTACTTTCTTTTTCAATAATTCACACTTGTCTGGTTGAATTTTTAGCATAGTTCTAGCATTGATGTTGATTTGATTTTCTGTTTTTTCCTGCCTTTGTAAATTTTGTTGTTTTCTGAGTTTCTAGTGGAATTTATCGAATCGTTGATTTTGTATAACGGTAATGTTTTGAAATTTGTCAATAGTTTGTTTTTTAAATCAACTGTGCATTCATAGTGTTCTAAGAAATCTAGACCAAATATTCTGTCAAAGTCTATATCTAAGTTATAAATGAAAACTTTATGTGAATCATTTTTTGCGAAATGTATTAACGTCGATTCTGTGATTAATAATTTTTTATCGGTCATGCCTTGTATTAAAAGAGTTTCTGGGATTCTTCTATTATAATTTTTTACAGTGTTTTCTTTAAATATTGATATACCTGCTCCCGTATCGATTAATAGTTTAAAAGTGTGTGTAAAGGTTTTAGAGAAATATTTGTTCTTGACGGATTGGTCACTGGGTTTGTTTTTCGAAATTCAAAGTTTGTATTTGTGCTTGAATTTGGTTGATTTGTTCGTTGGTTCATCTGGAGATAACTGAAAATTTACGTGTTGGTCTGTGTCATCATGATAATCAGTTGGTTGTTTTGCATAATCGAATTGATAATCTTCTTTATAATATTCATTATTTTGGTCATAATATTGGTTATCTTTGTCATACTATTGATCATCTTGGCTGTTTTCTTGATCTTCAAAATATTCAGATGTTTCATATTCCGGGTAGTATTCAGATGTATAATTCCGGTGAATAAAATGTGCTCGTTGCTGTTTGAACGTGTTGAAATTTGTGTTTCCTTAGATCAGTGAAGGTCTTTGTTGCGTAAATTGCGAATTAGTTGATATTGATTGTGTATTTGTAAACTGAGTGTTATTTTGTCTTTGAATTTGAGGTTCATTTGGTCGATGTGTGAAATATTCTGACGGAGTATTTTGAAAATTTGCTGGATTTTAATTTACGTTTGCCAGTCTTGCGCGACAATCTCTGGAGTAGTGTCTTAGACGTCTGCAGTATAAACACGGATGTTTGAAAGTTTGATCGTTTAATTGGTTGGTTGTTAGGAATATTTCTTGTCATGATCGTTTTGTATGTTTTTGATTTTCGTATTATGATAGTTGAAGTTCTCGTCTTATTCGTACTCAAGCTTCCAGAATGGTTTTGGGGTTACTACTCTAGTCTTCTCTAGTCTAGCCCGGTTAGTAGAGTTGATTTTTGTATGTTCGCGTGCATTTTCGCGTTTAATGATTGAACTCTATTTAAAAATATCAATGGAGATTCATTTTGTTGTTTTGTTCTTTGTAAGTCTTGAGTTAATGATGCCAAATCTCTGATATCGTCGAAATAATAATTTAGAAGTTGTTTAATTTCCGAATATATTGTTGGATTACGCGAATTTATTAATTGTACTGCTCTGCCTCGAAGTTTAGTTTTTATGTGAATTATAAAAGGTTGTTGTTGATTTGTTGTTGACATGCTGTAAGCACAATCACAGACACTTAAAAATGTTTGGAGAAATATCTGATTACCATCATAATCTGATGTAATCGAAAATATTTCTGATAGTTTATATGGTTCTATCTCTGGTTCGTCAGTATATTCGTGTTCGCTCATTTTTAAAATTTTATTCTTATGTTTTTGTTTAAATATAAAATATAACATGTAATAATTTTTTGAAAAATAGATGTTTTTCATCTTTAAATTTTATTTTCGTTGATTTTTATTCGTTTTTTTTTTCGTTGATATTATTTTATTAAAATAAAATATAAAATATAATATTTTTTGAAAAAAATGGATGGCAATTTTCAAAATGGTTAAAAAATAATTAAAATATTTAATTTGTTAATGTTTTTCTTAAATCTAAAGTTACTTGAATAACAGGTTTCAAGAGTTATGCAAATTATTTCAAGTAATGACTAGTTGCTTTTTGCTTGATAATCATGCAATACAATTTATAAAAAAAATAATACGAGATGTTCGTTGGACTTACAGTACTGATGAAATTATGCCTTTGCCTTATTCTCTTGTCACTGGTGTTCTGCTTACGAGTGAGGACTCTGGATTATTCTGCCTGTTGTTGCTTTGGAGAAACGATGCCTTTGTCTTGTTTTCTTCCGAGTCAGGACGCCGGATGATTCTGCTTATTGTTGCTTTGGAGAAATGAAGCCTTATGTCGTGATCTCTGCCAACATTGACTACCAGGTATTTCTTCCGTAGTTTGATGATGAGTGAGGACGCCGGGTGTTTCTGTTTTTTGTGTGTATATATATATATATATATATATATATATATATATATATATATATATATATATATATACAAGTATATATATATATATATATATAAAAGTATATATATATATATATATATATATATATATATATATATATATATATATATATACAAGTATATATATATATATATATATATATATATATATATATATACAAGTATATATATATATATATATATATATATATATATATATATATATATATATATATATATATATAAAAGTATATATATATATATATATATATATATATATATACAAGTATATATATATATATATATATATATATATATATATATATATATATATATATATATAAAAGTATATATATATATATATATATATATATATATATATATATATATATATATATATATATATATATATATATATATATATATATATATATAAAAGCAAATATATAGTAAATATATAAAAGTATATATATAAGGATATCTGCTCGTGGCCTGGAAACCGCCGTTAGGCATTACTTCAGGACACACAACAGATTGTCAGTCCAAATTTGCCTTACGTCTTCTCTCGTCCTCTATTTTTGTCCTCATTATTTTCTCCACCATGCCCATTATTCTTGCCCACTGTCTTTTTCCTTCCAAAAGCAGAACGCCGATGTTGTGTTCCGTCACTTCTACGTTGCATTCGGCAGCAGTAGCAATCCGGAGCGGTTCCCATCTCGGGCAGTGGAAGATTGTGTGGTCCTTTGTATCCACCATCCCACAATAGCGACAATCCTTGTCCTCTGACTTTCCCATTCTATGTAAATAATATCTGAAGGATCCATGGCCCGTTATTGCTTGTGTTGTGTAGAAATTTGTCTCCCCTAATTTTCTGTTGTGCCACTCTCTCACGTCTCGGATAAATGTTTTTGCCTTTCCCTCATAGTCGTTCCATTCTTTGTGCCAGGCTTCCAGTAATTTCTGTCTTGCTTGGGTTTTTTGATTCCTTTCCGCTTTCGAATATTGATATGCTTTCCATGATTCGGAGTCTTATTGGTGGTAGACCAGCAACGGCTAGGATGGCCATTGTGGGCACGGTTCTATATGCACTTGTAATGCGTATTGCCATTTTTCTGTTTACTCTTTCGAGCATTGCCTCGTAGTGCTTATACCTTAATACCTTTGCCCAAATAGGCGCCCCATACAAAATGGTTGATATAGTGGCTTCCACCAATATACGCCTCTTCCAGGCCCTTGGTCCTCCTGTTTTTGGGGTTATTTTATTTAGTATCATCAATGTTTTATTTGCTTTTTCCCATGTCAGTTTGACGTGAGTGGTCATTTTAGCATCTTTGTCTATGAGAATCCCCATATATTTAGTTGCTCTTGTACTGTTTATTGTGGCACCCTGAATATTGATTTGGAGGTTTGTGAGTTTTCTTCTCCCCTCCAATATTACCATTTCAGTTTTATTTGGTGATATTTTAATGCCCATTTGATCCATCTCCAGGGCTATTTTGTTAACAATATGCTGTGCCATTTCTTCCAGAACAGACCTGGTCCTTGCTCTTACCACCACAGCCAAGTCATCAGCGTACGCCACCATGGTAACTCCTTTCTCTGTGCTGATTCTCATGATTTGATCATAGAAAATATTCGATAGTAAAGGTCCGATGATCGATCCTTGCAGTACTCCGCAGGTTATTGATATTTTGCCCCCCCACTGGGTTAATATATATCTGTCTGAGAGGTATGATTGAATCATTTTAATTAGGTACGGGCTGATTTTTGCCCGATATAAGGCATTTACTATCTTTTCCCAGGGGGCTGAGTTAAAGGCATTTTCTATGTCTAACGTGACCATTGCGCAGAATTCTCGGTTATTGTAGGCGTTTGTTTTTATTTCTTCAGGAGTTTCCATAATCTTCGATAGCGCATTTAAAGTTGATTTCTCTTTCCTAAATCCAAATGGTTGTCGTGTAAGATTTTACGGTCTGTTATTTCTTTCTCCAGTCTGCTTTTGATCAACGCCTCTAGTAGTTTTCCGGCAGCATCCAGTAGGCATATGGGTCTATATGATGTAGGATTTAGCAGTTCCTTTTTTGGCTTCTCAATTAGTACCAGCTTTGCTTCCTTCCATATATCTGGAAAATGGCCTTTGGCTAAGCACGTGTTCATAACACTGGCAATATTATCTGGATTATGCAAGGTAACAACCTTCACGATCTCTGGAGGAATGTGATCTGGTCCTGCGGCTTTGCCTGTCTTTATTTTGTTTGCTGCATTTATAATTTCTTCTGATGTGAAAAGCGTAATGGCTCTCTCCAGGAGGTCTATGTCTGGCCATTTAGTTACTGGGCGCTTTGGAAACAGTTTGTCCACTTGTTCATGTGTTTCGCGTTTATCTATTGTCCTATGTCTTTTCAATTTAAATTTTTTTGTTACAATCTGATATCCTTTGCTCCAGATGTCATTTTCTAGCTCTTCGCTTAAGTCTTTCCACATTTTACTTTTCTGTATTTTTATTGCTTTTTTCAGAACGTTCTTTGCTGTTTTATATGCCTGCTCTTTTGTGTAATCGTTGTTGTCTTTTAGTTTTCTAGAACGTACAAGTGATATTCTTTAAGCTATGCATCGTCTTCTCTTTTCAGCAATTTCTGATGTCCACCAGTAAACTGGGGAATGACCGTATTTCGGTTGTCTCTTTCTTGGGAGATACTTGTTGCAGAGATGTTTTATTTGTTTAATGAGGTCATGTGGCGCGCTAACCATTGACCCCTTATTTTGACTTGTCGCTAAGTTGTTCTTAAAAGTTTCTAGAATATCTGGGGATATTCGCCATCCTCGATAGGATTCGCTTGTATATTCTCTTTCATTGTTCAATTCTCCCCGTGTGAGTTCGAAACATATATTACGGTGGTCGGATATGTTTTCGGACTCTACTTCTACTCGCCAATTAGTAATACTATTGCTTAACACGTTGGCTACCATACGAGTCGGTATCGACTCACATGAAAAAGTGCCAAATCTACCGCGTGGGTTGAAATCGGGTCGCGACAAGTCTGAACACGAGCCCACATGAATCATTACGTCTCATGCTTGTTTACTTCAGTTGTGCAATAAACCTCATATCAAGTGCATTGGCCCAATTAGTCAATTGATTTTATTTAAATATTGTGAGTGATTTTTAGTGATCTGGCTGCTAAGGTAAGTTATTATAGCTTATTATTACCCCATTTCGAACGAAAAAAATTGTGAGACGATTTCGACTCTCAATTTTCTCTTATCAATTTTTTACAATGAAAACAAAAATGAAATTTTGAATTTTCATTATTTATTCACCTTGTTATTGAAGTAAATATTATTCATTATTATTATTATTATTTCGTGTTATTGTAGATGAATGGTTCTATACCTAGAAGCTGCAAAAGGTTAACAGTATCTGAAATTCAGTGAATATTAGAAGAAGATTCAGAAAATGAAGGGGAGGGTCAGGATTTCTCTTCTGATGTCAGCGAATACGAACCAGATGAAGAAGAGAATATTTCCGAAAGTGACGACAACGCTGATGATGGTGTCCTATCTGATCCGCAGTCTCCAGGACCATCAGTATCAACAACTCCAGTTCGAAAATGGAATAGCGTTACTGGTGAACTTTTAAAAACATTTGCCTTTACCGGTGACTCCGGATTAAAAAATATTAACGGAGTAAGTAAGGAAATAGATGCCTACTTACTTTTTCTGGACAATGAGGTCATTCGACTAATGTTAGAATGGACAAACAAGGCAGGAGAAAAATATTTTATTTCTAGAAATAAACAAATCCAGTGGAAAACTGTAACTGAGTTGGAATTGAAAAAATTTCTTGCATTGTTGCTCTATTTTGGTTTAGTCCGATATCCGTCATTAAAAAATTACTGGTCGAGGGATAGAAAATTCGTAAATCTATTCGTGCGCACCACCATGCCACGAAATAGGTTTGAAGAAATTTTACGCTTCATTCACTTCTCAGACGAAGACAGCCGGCCAGATGATAGACTGAAGAAAGTGTATGATTTAGTCCACATGATGAATAAAAAATTTCAATATTACTCCAACCCAGAGGAGGACGTAATAATTGATGAGACCATGGTGCCTTTTAGAGGTAGGCTGAAGTTTCGCCAATATTTACCAGGAAAGGCAGACAAATATGGAGTAAAATTATACAAGGCTTGTGGAGCAGACGGCTATACATACAGTGTTAAAGTTTATTCTGGTAAAGAAGATGACAAAAATCCAGCGGATTTGCGGCACAGCAATAAAGTTGTGTTGGGCTTATTGCAGAATTATCTAAACCAAGGGAGGACCTTAGTTGTCGACAACTTTTATACAAATATCGCAATAGCAACAGAACTTTTGAAGTCCAACACACATTTAGTTGGAACAATGCGGGCGAGAGTGAAAGACGTTCCCAAAAGTATTTTAAATGCGAAATTGAAAAGGGGAGAGGTTGTTGGACTTGAAAGCGACGACGGCATTGTTGTCGGCTGCTGGAAGGATAAAAAGGATGTGCGATTCATAACAACAAAGCATACTTTGGAAATGGTACCTGTTGGAAAAAATAGAAAAGGCGAAACAGTAAACAAGCCAACAGCCATTACATATTACAACAAGAGGAAGCAAGGCGTGGATCTCTCTGATCAGATGACCTCTTATTATTCACCGCTGGGTAAAACGATTCGTTGGTTCCATAAAGTTGCTTTCTTGATGATACTAGGAACATCTGTTGTAAACGCGTGGCTAATTTTCAAAAAATTGACAGGATCTAAACTGTCCATTGCGAATTTTCGAGAATCTCTGATCGACTATCTCGTAAGCACTTCAGGACCAGCAACTCCGTCTACCTCTACCAAGAAAGACAAGCATAGCTTACAAAAAACCACCCAAAAAGATAAGAAAAACCACTCTGTGAGACGTCGCTGCGTTAACTGTTACGCCACCCTCAGCAAACATCTCGGCAGAAAAGAGGCACTGAAAAAATGCCCTAAGGTTGTTACCAAGTGTGTGACATGCCCAGGGGAACCATCTATGTGCCTAGAATGCTTTGATAAACATGATACATAGTTTTGTTTTTATATATAAAAAGAATTTTTTTTGTATTTTTTATAAATTTTTTAAAATTAAAAATCTCAAAAACTACAAGACTTTTCCTTGGCCCAACTATACCATTCTGTAGGTCTCACTTTACACTAGGCAGTAGCCAAGACACAATATCCTCCTTTGTGGCACAGTATTTTTAAATTGCCATAAGAGAAGCACTAGCGTGAGCCACTATATCAACTCTCACTTTTTTGTTAGCTTCTTTCCACTGCGAGACGAAATCAACCCGCAATAGTGTACTACCTAAATTTCTTTGCGAGTCGATTTCGAACCACAAATATGTGTTAACGCCAAAGTACCAAATGACCGCGGGCCATATAGACTGAAAAAAACCACTTATGGTGGTAGCCAACGTGTTAATCCACTTGACGCCATAGTAATGTCGATGAGAGAACTGCCAGTTGCAGCGCAGAAAGTAGGAGTATCTCCTTCATTCACCGTAATTAGATCGTTCGCCTCTAACCATTCCTCCAGAATATACCCTCTTTGGTTTGTTGTTTTTGACCCGAAAATGGTTGTTTTTGCGTTTAGATCACCTCCTATAATTAAATTTTTTTTAATTCCGCGTATATGTCTTTCGAGATTATATAATAATTCTTCAAATTCATTTATAGGTCTGTTTGGCGAAAAGTAACACGAGTATATATTTGACCCAGGCTCTGGGTTTCTACGCTTGTGAAGCCATTTCCCTTAAAGTGATGGGTCACCGATAGTTGGCGGTTCACGCGGATAAAACAATTGCCATCTAGATCGCAATAATCGGTTGCCACCTTGTTTATGTTGGGTTCCTGACCGATTACTATATCGATTTGTTTTTCATAAATCGTTTATATATATATATATATATATATATATATATATATATATATATATATATATATATATATATATATATATATATATATATATATATATTATGTTCGAGCACACCGAACCAATATATTAATCCAAAGGAAATGTGAACGTGTATAAACAACTTCTTCCAACAGTTCAACGACGTATACTTCCGAGTTGGTAAAGAGAAAGCGTGCATTCAGAGAAAGATCGACGGTAAAAGAGCGATCGCCGAATAAATTTATTAATACTTTCATATGTAGTTTTTAAATAATAAACACCATTTTATGAACGCACGCTTTCTCTTTACCATCTCGGAAGTATACGTCGTTAAATTGTCGGAAGAAGTTATTTATACACGTTCACATTTCTTTAGAATAATATATTGGTTCGGCGTGCTGTCATTTCGTACGTATTAATGGGAAATCTAATCGTATTTACTATACGCAGTCTTAGTTTGCTTGGAAATATTGTTTCCAAGTCCGATTCGTCTTTTATTTACTTCACTTTTGTAATACCTGTCATTTGACTTCACTCTTATAGGGAATGGGAGGTATCTGAGCAAAAACTGGTCGTAACATTTTAGATCTGTTGACAACCATTTCATTCTGTTCAGTTTAAGACCTGCTTCTGGGCCAAATATTTTAGTCTGTTTGAGAAATCATGCTATTTCCTCCTTCGAAGATGCTATTAAGGTTGTCATCAACATAATAGAAGTTTGATATCCTCTTCTCACCAATTGATACCCCATCTGACCAATGTTCTGTTGCCTTCCTAATTATTCATTCCCTATAAACATTAAAAATTATAAGAAAAATAATGCAGTCTTGTCAAGCTCCTTCCCCTATTTTAAAATTGGTGGCATTCTTATTTCTATAGTGATCATATAAGGAAAATAAGGTGTTTCAGTATTGTCCTTTTTCAAAGTACAGTCCAAAGTTGATTTCACTGTATGATTCAAATGCTTTGGTGTAATCTAGAAATCAAAAAAATAGATACTTGAAGAATTTCTCAATCATTTCGTCGATATATATGTTAACTATCGAATCTGAAAATCAACACTTTTCAGAAAACCACAAAAACACCTGTAATGCTCATATCAAATCAGCTGATGGTCAGGATATTCTCATTTCTATATCAATATGTGTTTTTTGTATGTTTGAAGATTGATATTCGGCGTTTTAAAATCTTTAGTTGTAATAAATTAAATACACTTTCAATACATTGCATAATTTTTAAAATGTATACAATGCAAACCAGTGAATGTGACATACGCTAATTTGCATTGCATAAATTAAGAAATGTTCATATTCGATATAACACGATACGATACGATATAACAACGTTTCAAAACAATCGACAATCACGAATATCACAATATCTGAGCGAGAAGAATTATTTTTCACTATAGGTAAATAAATAAATATTTATTAATACACATATCAAACGCTTTGAAAAAATTATTTATTAAGAAGTTTACATTACTTACATAATTATTCATCATCATTCTTATTGGTAAGTTTATCAAAAAACAATGTCAAATATCGATTGACTGTTTTATCGATTTTAACTAACAGTAAGTGTGAGAACTTCGTTATAAAACAATATTTTAAAAAATATTGAATAAGGAAAAATAGATGAAAAATAGAAAATAATAAAAAAATAATTAAAATAATACAAGCTCTAAAAAAAGTAAGTACGCAATAAAGGAATAAGAAATCAATTTAAAAAAAGCGACAAAAAGAAACAAGCCTGCTAACACATTCTTCAAAGTTCTGCTTTAGTATTATCAGGTTCGGGAAGGCAGTCTCTTTCTGCAGTTGACGCTGGAACATTTTCATAATAATCATGATATTCCTTGGGTAGACTTTGTTTGCATATAAGCATGAGATCCCTTTTTTTGCAACTGAGTTTCCTAGGCTCTTGCCGTATAATTGCTCAGGTGCGTTGTTTTTTATCTTCCCCTTTTTTGTTTTCTTATCAATACCTCAAACTCACCATCTTTGTTATAATTTAATTTCAATAATAATTTCTCTTCAGAGTTTCGATATTGAAACCAAACGGCGTCATTAAATTTGATTTTTTGAATTGTTCCTTCCATTTAATTTTTTTTTTGTTTACCTTTTCCTTTTTGTTGGAGTTGGTGCAACAAACTTTTCTTGTTGTGGATTGAAATCCAAAAAAGCATTATGTTTCAGTGTCATAAAGGTAAGTGGTCTCGGTTTGCTCCTAGCCATTCTCATAACTTGGATCCAACTTTCATGGGTATAAACCGGTATGTTTTTAGATCTTCTTTCAATTTTCGAATGCGCTGAGCCGCATTCCATCTGTGAATGGCCTGACTTAAAATAAGCGTGGTCGATTGTTTGTAATGTCGGATACCTTTTTAATAACTCCATGCACATCATAGAAAAACTAATTTTTTTTGGACATCCATCTGACATCATCTTAATATGCGTTATATCAGGATGGGACATGGCATATTTGTAAATACAAGTAGCAATTTCCGCACTTCCCCTTCTTCCCTCCGACTCGTCCCACGTATAGCAAGTAACATCCCCATTCCCGAGGTTATAAACCATCAAGTTATAAATTTCCAACTTTCTAACATAAAAGAACGGGCCTACAGCCCCTTTTGGAGTTGATAGCACGGACTCCAAATCAAAATTAAAAGGCAATTATCTTTTTGGATTGCATTTTCTTTGTCTTTATTTCTTCTCTCTCTAGCTGCTTTTTTCCACTGTAAATGATCATTGAAAGTGTTTTGTTTTAATTCCTTTTCTGTTTTGGAGCTTTCTTTTTATGCAATGCAAGTCTTGCAAATGTCTTTTTTCGGACAGTGGAATTTTAATTTATAAGACGTGAACATTTTTCTGTAAATTTCATATCATAATGTTTTCTTCCCATGGTTTTTGCATTTTTCTTCGTACAGAGTATACATCATTTTTATGTTAGTTGTGAATCCAAATATTTAAACTCACTAGAAGACCTACAATAATGCGATTCAAGCGCGGGAAAAGAAAGCATGTGCTCTTTCATGAACTTTCCCTTGCATCTGGTTGAACCATACCAGTTGAAGATAGGTTATTAAATGCTCCATTTATTTAGCCTTCATTTATACCCAGGGTAGTAAGGAAAAATTCCCGACACACAGTGTGAAATTCATTTCCGTTAGAAAGGTTATATTTTTTTGTGAACTGTTTTCGAGTTCTGTTTATAATGCTATCATTGTCCTCATCACAGTCGTCAGAAATCAGTCGTTGTTGAATCAGAGGGTTTAAAATTTGGGTCCAGATCACTATCATCTGAACTGAATAATATATCTAAAAATAGAAATTTTCAAAATAAAAAAAAATGTACCTGAATATGGATCACAATGCGCATCTTGAGCAGTATCTGCTATTTAGATTAGCATCCCATCGTTTTTCTTAGTGGGATCTATATGGTAAAATTAAGTTTCAAAATGTATATTTTTATTTTAAGGAAACTGCAATTAAATAATTGTTTAATACAATTATCGTAATTTAAGAAAATAGTTAATTAAACTAACGTAAACTGTAACCAGTTTCTGGCGACTTGTGGCGCTTTCCCGATGTCGAGGGAATAGGGTTTGGTGTCTCATGACGACTTCCCGATGTCGAAGGAACACAGATTGATATTCGGGACCAAAAACACTCTTTTTGGTCCCGAACTTGCCAAAAAAACAATTCGTTTCAATGTCATCATTAAATTTAACAGATCTGTACACGGCTATACCTAGCTATGAACTGAATTGATTTTGAAAAAAAAACGATCACAATGGAAGGGAAAGCTACTAAGACTAAGACAATACTTCCATTTTCATGGCAGTAATTAGGATAGAACTACAAACCCGAAATCACAGTAATAAAAATAATGAGGGGTTTTCCAGAAATTTATTCATATTCAGTACTTTAATAATCAAAGCAACCAACTGAGTAAACATGTGTCACTGAAAAATAACGAATATGCCAGATTCAAAAGTCAGCTACATAATACGCTTTATAGAACTAAAATGAAACCATGCCAGACAATCGGAAATGACATTCAATATATTGCAATTGAAAGGATTGATCTTTTTTTTTGATTCAATAAAGATCAAAGTAATGAATATGACACATTCGTTACATTGCAACGTTTGGACCGAAAAAATAGACAAAAATTTGTAACGCAGACTTGCTAAATGTTTATTCGATACTTAGCCATAGAAATTCAATAACAAACCATACATTTTCGAGACAATTATTATTTCTGTAGTTTGTAAAGGGAATTCAGATTTAAGAATTTGCCACTGTATGCATCAGTTCCGAAGCAACTGATAGAGTGCAGGATTGTAAAACGCGATTTTTCATATTCGATAGCATTTGTATTGACAATTTGTATTATTTCTTGTACTTGTAGCATATTTTTCCACTACATTCCAGAGGTGATTCATGTGGGATAATACTGATCTTAGCACTAAAATCATCTATATCCAGAAGTATATATTTTGGCAAAATCAAATAAAATCAATAATTTTAGAATTAAAATTACATTAAACTCAAAGAGATTTACCACTAAACACCGAATGGCCTTTTTTAAAAGTTCTCAACTCACGTTTCGCAAACCATTTTAGCAACATCCGGAGATGATTTTAAGGAGAACTTTAAAAAAAGTGACTCGGTTTTTTGTGGTAAATCTCTTCAAGTTTAGTGTTGAAAAAATTGCATTGACTAAAATTATTTTATTTAATATATATTTTTCTCTTTTAGGATGTATTTGGTTTATCAAGTAAGTTAACAAGCAACAAGATTGAAAAACTACGATCAAAACATCAACAGGGTTCATAATAATTAACATATTAAATTCTACTGGCACTATTGTAATTTATATATTCTAGTCACCAATTAAATCTAGTTTATGTACAAACTATTTTTAATATAATTTATATTACATTTTTAAGTATTTCTTTTTTGTTTTTCAATTCCTAATTTATTTTGAGTGTTTTTCTAAAAAATCCTTTGCTTCGTTAATTTTTGATGCTAAATAAGGCGATCCTCCTCTGTCTGGGTGATTTACAGCCATAACTTTCTTAAAAGCTTCTTTTACCTTTGATTTATTAGCAGAGGGGCTAATTCCTATAAAATGAATATTTTTAAAGAGGAATTTATAATTCAGTTTATATTACCCAGGATGAGTGCTGCTTCCCTTCGATTCATTTTTTGATCAAAACCACCTTTATAATATTTTGAATTTACGCCAGAGTCTTCAAATTTTGGAAGGTTCTTTAATGCTTCGTTGAAAGTTTTTGCCGCATTTGGCATTTGTCGTAGGACATATCTGGCCCCAAAACCAACAGCAGCTAGACCTAACCCCGTTAGAATTACGCCACTCTAAAACGATACTAAAATTAATTAATAGTGAAAGAAGATAGTTTTAATACAACTTCTAAAGTTGTGAATTTTTACCATGTTAATATTTTATAAAATGTTTAAGAATCAAAAATGTTTAATTTAAACGTAAATATAACCCCAATAACTTCTTCATTTGCATAAAAACGGCGTTTAATGACAATTTTGAAAGCACCACAGAGGAAACATGTAAGAAAATGATTTATTCCTTTTGTAGTGTGTAGCATAATAGAGTATGGTATTTGTATATATTAAAAAAATTAACCCAAGGAGAATAAAATATGACACAATATTTATGATTTTTGTATGTATTATATAGTAATTTTATTTAACGTACAATCGATGTAAAAATGAAATCCCATTATAGATCGTATCCTAATTATGAAAATATCTCTTGTTAGGAAATATAATAATTTATTAGCTGTTTTGAATAACTAAATAAGAGAGTTGGTAATTTGATGCCTAATTCTTTCCTTATTTTTAAATAAGAATAATATCAAAATTGCTGAAAATCAAACAGAAATTGGTAAGTAACCAAATCTAGGGACTTTTTTGGTATTGGCTAGAATAATTTGCAAAATCACGACGTGCCTGAATAATCGTTCCGTACGTCAACAATCAAGAATTTTAAATAATATTTGCTAAATAGTATATTTATTTTTTACTGAATAAATTCTGGAGACTGCTGAGTGATTAATAGCCGAGGAAGACATCTATTTTGGAAAATTCAATTATTTATTTCCTCGGCGCCATTTTGTATGTGCCGGTGATTTTTCGTATACTTGTCAAAAATTTTAGTACTTTGAATAATATTGTTAATCTGTAAGATTGCTGCAGTTAAGAATATCATACGAATAGATCATAGAATTATTAAAGGTAAGACTTAACGCTTTTAATTAAATAACGAATACTTAGTTTGTCATCTTTGTCCCTCCCATTTATATTTATTCTAACATCTGACATCACTACATTAAAATGAGCTCTTTAATGGATTTTTATAATGGGTTATGTTATAATATATAAAATTTAGCAATTATATATCCAATAACATATTGTGTTTTGCAGTATTATTTTCTACAATGGTTATTTAATTTTAACTTAAAACTATGACTGTTGCAACAAGGGGACAAGAAATTGTTGAAGACAACAAAGAGACACAGGTATGACAACATTTGTATGAATTGTTATTTCTACTTTATTATTGCCCTTTAGACTTCTATTCCTGGCCCATCAAATGTTGAAACCCATTTAGATGTACAAGATGAAAATGCAGAACCAGAATTTCCAAAAGATAAATTAGCAATTTTGGATGAAAAAATATCAAATTTGAGATGGGTAGTACCGGTGTTACCAGATCAAGAACTTGAAATTCTATTAAAAGCGTCAATTGATTTAGCCAAAAGGAATCTGGATATAAAATCAGAAGCATGTCAAAGATTTTTCAGAGAAGGTTTAACAATTTCATTTACAAAAATTTTAACTGATGATGCAGTGTCAAGCTGGAAGACAAATATTCATGCATGTATTTATCAAAATTGTTTAAAGCTAATTGAGCTTTGTGTGACCAAGTTATCACATGATTGGTTTCCATTACTGGAACTGCTGGCTATGGTTTTAAATCCAAATAATAAATTTCACAGTTTTAATTCATCAAGACAAAGTGAAACAGCTGGTCCATCATGTGTTTTAAGTGAAGAGGAGTTATATGCCAGACCTTCTTCAGACCCAAGAAATCCACGTGGATGGTTGGTAGATCTTGTTAATAAATTTGGGGAATTAGGTGGATTTCAGAAATTATTAGAAAGATTTCAAACTGGTAAAAACTTAAGTGTATCTGTGGTGTATGCACTTTTAACTCCATTTGGTCTCTGCTATGAGTTTTTAACACCACACACTATACATAAATATGTACTTCCAATTTTGGTAAGTTAAAAAATGGCAATATTTACTTATATATTTTTGGAGAGATAAAGTTAAAAAAAATCTTTTATGGGGAGAATATTTGATTTTTTGTAAAAATGTAATTTGTTTATTTCCATATAAGTCAGCATTGCAATGTGTTTATTAAATTTAATAAAACATATTTATTAATTATATTAATGATTGCAAAAGTGTCATTGTAATATGAAATAATCTGTGTAGTCACACAATATGTATGTATGTATATAGGAAAAATAATGGAACTTTTTATCATAAAGAAAACTACTAACGCCATCTATTGAATCAATATATAATCTGAAAGTTTTGTATCCTCTATAAAACGAGACCGCCATCATTAAAATCGATCAACAGATTGTCAAGTTAAAGTGACAGTACCTTTTATTACATTCACAAAAACATGATGAAACAAAAAGCTATTGTAAGCTTTTTTTGAAGCGTGGTAAAACTTTTACAGAAATATTTGAATTGATGAATGATGATGAAAAAAAGTCTATGGCATTGATTGCTTATCTCGTACACGTGTTTTAGAGTGGTATAAGCAATTCCAGGATGGTCCTGATGCTTTGGAAGATGATGATGAAGAGGCTGGCCAAAATAGATCGCGATGAGTTGGTGGAAAAAGTGCATGGCATGATCGCCTACGATGCGACTTCAACTGTTAAAGAGGGGTGGGCGTTTGTGAAAGAGAATCGTTCGAGTAAGGATCGAATATCGAGCGACCGGAAGTTGGTCTTTGTTACACCGTGTACCGGAGCTGTTCATGACTTTTTGCTGAATTAGCAAGTCTGTGTGCTTCAACATTCTCTGTATTCACCTGATTTGAATGAGGGTCATTGAGGTGATTCCGAAAAACGACAAAAAATCTGTGCTGTATTGGTTGAACGTGCTCAGAAGTGTATTTTGATTCGGAAGAGATGTATTTTGAATAACAAAACATTTTCTTAAAATAAGTAATTTTTTTTATTTATAGTTCCGTTATTTTTCCGACACACTGTGTGTGTTTAAGTTGCTGTAGTTTTGGTAAAATCTACTTTTTCCAGTAACATTCAATATTTTCTCAAAGTAAAAATTAAATAGTTAAAAAATGAGAAGGAACTTGGCAACATTTGTGGAAATTGGGAAGTCAAATTTTAATCTCTGGTTAATAAACTGCAATGATTAAATATTGTTGTTATTTGAAGTTTGTGAGTGTTTATATGCATCCATTTTTTTAATGACTCAATTTTTTTTTCATAAATTAAAATTAATTTGATCATATCTTCAAAATTTGATTGACTCATTTTGTCTTAAATTAAGTAATTCTTCACAGTAACAGATTTGTTTGATGTCTTTGATTTATGAGAATGCTATGAATTTACTAATACATTAAAGCCAAAAATTACTTAAACATTCCATATTAATCCCATTTGAACTAATCTTTTAACAAGTTTTGATGAGAATAGCTCAGAAATGATTATACAAATACATGATATATACATATGTGCATTGTAGTTTCAGTAATAACACTTTAATGCTTGGCAACAAAGAAATGGCTATATTGTTATAGTACAATGGGTTACTTTTTCTACAAACAAAGAAAATTAAATATCAGTTACAAGTCACGTGTATAATGCAAATACAAATTTTAATTCAAGTTGAATTACAGGAAATGGTACCAGGTATCCTGGAAAAAATTACAGATGAGGAACTAAAACGAGAAGCGAAGAATGAACAAAAAAGTGACAATGTATCGCTTATTATTAGATCAGCTAAAAATTTAGCGTCAAAAGTACCAGATCAAGAGGAATTGATAAGAACTTTAGAAAGCTTTAGATTAACAATGATACTCAGGCAACTACAAATATCAAGCTTTAATGGGAAAATGAATGCCTTAAATGAAATAAACAAAGTTATATCTAGCGTAACTTATTACCCAAATAGACATAATGGTGTTGAAGAAGAAGAATATTTAACGCCTGAGAGAATGGCGGTAAGTAAAATTTTTAATACCCTAAAACAGGTGTATTAGAGTTGACTATTTACAGAAATGGATTAAAGATAATAAAGTTCTTGAAATAGTTCTTCGCGATTCCCTACATCAACCACAATATGTGGAAAAACTTGAAAAGATATTAAGGTTTGTCATCAAAGAACGTGCATTGACTTTAAGTGATTTGGATGCTGTTTGGGCGGCTCAAGTAGGCAAACATGAGGCAATTGTAAAAAATGTTCATGACCTTTTAGCCAAACTGGCATGGGATTTTAGTGCAGAACAGTTAGATCACCTCTTTGAATGTTTCCAGAATAGTTGGACCTCGGCTTCAAAACGACAGCGGGAAAGGCTTTTGGAACTTATTAGGTGAGCGTATATTAATTTTAATCTGGCAGCAATGGTTTTTTTGCTATCTATTATTGTAGGCGATTAGCTGAAGATGATAAAGATGGAGTTATGGCACATAAGGTTTTGACTTTATTTTGGAACTTGGCTCATGCAGAAGATGTTACAACTGAAATAATGGATCAAGCCTTGGCTGCTCATGTTAAAATTCTTGATTACAGCTGTTCGCAGGAAAGAGATGCTCAGAAAACAGTATGTATTTAATAAATTTCCAAAGAATATATATACACATACATACATACATAGGGTGCAAGAGAAAGTGTCTTCCAAACTTTTCAGCATAAGTTTGGTTTGGTTTTTTTACATACAAAAAGGAAAAAGTTACACATTAATGTCTTTTAATGCCAAAGTTGAAATTACTAGCACACATTTTTCACACCATAACACGTTTTAAACGATTTACATCACACTAAGGACCACATGATTAATTGTTTTATAAAATTAAATGTCCACCATTTGAGTCTATGCAAGCTTTGTACCGTTCTAACCTATATAACACACTGAAAAAATGCTGGTTTATTTCTAATCTGGTTGTTGTCTAATCTAACAATTACAATTTGGTTTTAAATGAAATTTTTAGACTACACACATACAGACTAAAATAATTTTTATGGTCAACACACTTTATTGTGGGGGATTATCTCAGTTAATCAACTCGGCCGATTCTTAATTAGAAAAAATAATTGTTTCTTAGTTTATTTGTAGTTTATAAAGTAGGTAAATCGTAGTGTTAGTCTTTCGCCCTGATTTTGCACCATCCTAACTATTCATTTTTCTAGTTCGTAAACTATTTGAAATTGGGATATCAGTTTTACATCAAAACCCTAAAAAATTATTATATTAGGGGTATTATAAAAATTGTAAATAGATGATAATGTGGTTGTAGAAAACAATATTGATACATACAAGGTCCCGCGTCTCCCCGAAAATAGGACTTTTTGAAAATAGGTATTTCTAGTGGAGCCATCTTTTGACGGGAGTATGCGTTGGAAAGGTGCATCGTTCACTGACGTTCTGACAAAATTTCATGACATTCGGATCATTAGAAGCCAAGTTATCGCTCGTTTGTGTCAGTGTGTTTATACCATTTATACGAATATTAAGTTTTGTTGCAAACTTGGTAAAACGTTCACAGAAACGTTTCAGATAATGAAACAAGTATATAGTACGGATTGTTTATCCCGTGGCTGAGTCCACGAGTGGTTTAAACGATTTAAAGAAGGCCGTGAGGACATCAAGGATGACGAACATCCTGGTCCAAAAAATTCCGTTGTTACTCAAAGTGACATTGAAATTGTGCTTGAATGTATAAAAAATCAGCTAAAATTTTCGTTACGATACATGGAAATGGAATTGAACATGTCCAAAGATACATTTTGACCAATCATTTGGGGCTTTGGAAGGTTTGCCCACACTAATTTTTGTTTGCCCACAAAAATTGCTTTGAATCCAACTACAAAGTTGCAAAACGTTGCAAGGACTTGAAGAGTCGAAAAATTATGAAAACGTCAATTACATAATTATTCGTGATGAGACGTGGTGTTTTTAATATGATAACTGTCAAACTGCCGAATGGAAGCACCCGAGTGAGCCAAATCCGAAGAACAGCCGTCCCGAGAAGTCAAAAATCAAAACAGTGTTGAATACAAGGAGTTCATTCCACTGTTCCACCTGGTCAAACGATCAATGCTGTGTTTTATCTTGGCGTTATGAAGCGGCCACAATACGGTTAACAAGGCAGCTGTCACTTGTTGCACGATAATGCGCCGTCCCATCTCTATGCTCATCACTGATTTTTTTCTTGACCAAAAATGGCATTTTATCCATCAATCATTCACCTTACTCGCCTGATTTGACTCCTTGAGACTTCTACCTCTTCGAAAAACGTCTTTTGCTGATTAAAGGACAGCGTTATGCATTGAAGCCATTCAAAAGGCGTCAACCTCTATCCTAAAGAACACCACTTTGGCCGAGCTCAAAAATTCATTCGTCAACCTAATTGACCGTGCAAAAGGTTGTATTGACGCACAAGGAGACTATTTTCAACAATAATGATTTTTGTCGAAAAAATAAATATTTTGTTTTTTTTTTAGTCCTGTTTTACGTGAGATGCGCCTTGTATTTGATTGGTGAGATGAGAAAAAAAATCAACATAAGAACCATCTCAAGATCTTTGACTTAGGGAGTTTGATATTATTGACTAATATTAGAATGTAACAAAAGTATTTGTGTTTTTTCCTTTGTTTGTAATACAGGATTATTTCACCTATCGTGAAATTAATCCGATTTCAATTTTTTGCTCCGACGAATAAAGATTCCTTCTCAGTATTAAAGTAAAATATTCGACGGTTTTTAACAAAAATCTTAAGATGAGTGAAATAAGTCGCAAAATTAAGGAACTAATTAAGAACTTATTTTAAGACATTTTAAAAAAGCCTTCGAAGCGACTGATGCCGCTCGTTTGATTTGTGAAGTAGAGGGGGGAAGGTGCCGTATCAATCCGCACCGGTCTGCTCTTATTCAAAAAGTTCCCGGGAGGGAAGTTGAAGTTTTAAGAGCAGCTGTGACTGCAGATCCTAAAATAAGTACTAGAAAACTTTCAGCGGAATTAGGAGTATTTTCCATCACTTTTTATACAGTTTTTGAACAGTGAATTTCTACACAAGTACCTTAAAAACGTAGAAGTTTTGTTACATCCTAATAAATAGATTGTTAAATAAAATAACTAAGATTTATATCTAAATTTGCACTCTATGAGATAATAGTATGATAATTGTTTCAATACAAAATCCCTTCAGATTTGAAAATACAGTGTTCTATTATAAATTGCTTTTATGAGACTATAATTTGTTTGGATATCTTGAAGTTTTTGATTTTGCTCAATTTATATATTTTAATTTATGTTAAGTAACTCCATCGATATTGCCATATATTATTTTTATTACCCTCATGTGTTACTAATGCTGAGTGTCAATATCCACTAGGTATGGCTTGACAAATGTGTTGAAGAACTTAAGAATGGCGATTCATGGGTATTACCTGCTTTAAAACAAATCCGTGAGATCTGTACTCTGTATGAACAAAATCTAAATGGCGGTCATCCACAACATACCCATCACATTTATTACCGTCAGGAAGTTATTGAAAGATTGCAGAACCAGCATTCTCTAGTAATTTTAGTGACTAATAGCCTCACTAACTATATGGATCATTTAAGAGCGTTGTATAAAGAAAGACCTGAGCTGACTGCAGAAACATATGTGCCAGATGGTAGATATTGTCACACCCTACAGGTACAAGAAAGATTGAATTTTCTTAGGTAATACAAAAACATTAATTTCTAAAATGAAAGTGTAATAAAGTATTTATTTTAGATTTTTACTAAAAGATGGGCAACTTTGGTTATGTTCTGATCAAGCTAAACAAATTTGGCAATGTTTGGCTGAAAACGCGGTATTCCAGTCAGATAGGGAGTCGTGTTTTCGCTGGTTTTCGAAATTAATGGGTGAAGAACCTGACTTGGATCCAGGAATAAATAAAGATTTTTTTGAAAACAACATATTGCAAATTGATCCTGTTTTGCTTACTGAAAGTGGAATAAGGTGTTTTGAGAGATTTTTCAAAGCTGTGAATATTAAAGAAGGCAAGCTGAAATTGAAACGACGGTCTATTTTAACTGAAGATCCAGATTTAATTGGTATCGATTATTTATGGAAGGTATGGTATTAAAAATGATAGGATATATGCCTTGTTAAATTAATATATATGTAGGTTGTTACTTTATGTTCTGATGATATTGCTGCAAGAGCCATAGAGTTGTTACGAGAAGTCAGTACTAATCTTGGCCCAAAACTACTACAGTCACAAATTGATTTTCATGATCAATATATTGGCGAGTGTTTTGACAGATTAAGAGCGCATTATGATACCATTACCATACTACAAAAGCCAGTGACCGAAAAAGAATTAGAAACTAGTCACATAACAAATAGGATTAAAGCTGAAGCAGTTAAAATGTGTAGAGTTATGAAGGTTCTACATGAGTATATAAGTGAATGTGATAATGGTTTTATAGGAGAAAGAAAAATATTACCTTTACACAGGCAAGAATTAATTCTTAGGTTTGTTTTAATATTTGTTAAGTGTATGTTTCTTTTAAGGGCATGCTACGGGAAACATTTAGCATTGATTATTAGGTTTTCTAGTATAAATAGACAGGTAGAAGATATTGAACTTCATACACATTCAAATGATACATTGTCTTCATTAAGAAAAGCAATTTTGAGAAGAATCAAACCTGGTGTTCATTGTAAATTAGAACTGTTTGTTAATGGCGAACCACTAGAACCAACTGATGATAGAAAACTGTTATGTCAAATTCCTATAAGAGATAAAATGGTAAGGGTTAATGAAACTGTTTGATAAAAGACATTTTATTTAAATTATTTACTAATTTTATTTTTAGATGATTTCAGCTAAAGTTATTCAAATAAATTCAAATATGGCATCTTCTCAAGACAGTAGTTCAGATAGCTCTACATCATCTCCCCAACATCTATATGATGGACCAAATGCAGAAGCTGAATATTTTCTACCTGGAGTGTTAATGTCACAAAATCCAATGTATGCAGAATTTTTTTGCCAATTGATGACCCTAGGAAGTCAATTGGAATTCCCACCTTTGAGGAATTGTGGATATGCCCTTTTAAAGCTAATGCCTTGCGATGTTGCCACTATGGATAAATTTAAAACTCGCTTTGCAACTCCTGGCGAACATAACATAACAATGGATAGCATGTTTTTTAGTGCTTCTCCTGCAGAGGTAAATTATTTTGTGAAGTTCTTATTGTTTTTTTTTTATTAATATATATAATAAAATATAAGAACGACATACGATAATTTACCAAAGATATTGCGACTGCAAGAAGTATAAAAATCAAGCAAGAAATATTGGAGAACACCGCAGTGCACAAACATGCAGTTTTTGTGCTTGGAAAATGGACAGAAAAACGAAATATTTTTGTGAAGGCTGTGGAACTTGACTGTGCTTGGAACATGTTGATATATATATATATATATATATATATATATATATATATATATATATATATATATATATATATATATATATATATAAATATATATACATATATATACATATATACATATATATATATATATATATATATATATATATATATATATATATATATATATATATATATATATATATATATATATATATATATATATATATATATATATATATATATATATATATATATGTGTATATGTATATATATATATATATATATATATATATATATATATATATATATATATATATATATATAAATAAAAATATAACGTTGAAAAGACAGAATTTTCGAGAGTTGTTTAAACTGAAGCTTTGTGAAGATTTTTTTTTTGTTTCGTTTATAAACCTGTCAGCTACTGTGGTAATTTAGCTTCTTTTTTTCCTAATTCATCGCAATGTCCAATGTCAGGTGGACTGAACATGCACACTGAAATAGTAGGTGTCGAACCTGCTCCGCGCCAACCATCGGTAACATCGCGTCTTAGACACTGCGTCTAATTTGACCGACTTGAACTGAAAAAATGTTCAAGCAGGAATTATAGTGTACACCCATAAATTACTTTCTACTCCTACTCCGTTTAGTAAAATAAAAAGAACAGACTCAGAAAATGTCTATGATATAGACAATTATAATTCATGACGCGTGGTTAATCTTTCAGCGGTTCAACTGTATGTCATTTAGAGATAGACCTGATGAAGTTACACATGAAGCATCAAAAATCACTTTTAATTTGTTTGTCAGATAGTCTTCATGCATAGGTCCGTGATGAGGCATGAAGTATTCTGGATTGTCTGCTTCGCCATCTATTTTTGTCATATGGCCAAGTTGTTCATATTCTTGTAAGAATTTAATGTAGTGTTTACGTAAAATTTCATTTGTACAAAGTTTTCATTCTAAATTTAGAAAACATTTCGTTGCTATTAATCGGTATTCACCTAAATTTTCTAGGTTCGTTTTGAAGGGTGATGAAAAAAATATGCCTGTCATCTAGTACCGCGGATAATGTTTCTTTGAATGTTTTTCACAAGATTATTCTTCAGCTGATTGTACAAACCTTGCCTTGGTGAAATTGCTAACTGTTTTCGTGAATGTTGCTTTAAAGGAGCCAACGATACCCTATCCTAACTTTGCTTTTTGGAACAAGATCAGAAGTTGTTCGTCTTCCGGCGCAAAAAATATTTATTTCTAACTTTTATTACATATATTTTCATGACCGCTTAATATTATTATTTTTTTATTTATTAGGATGTTCGGTCAATTAATAAATTATAATGTTTTTATTGCTTTGTTAACGTTTCAGTTTAATAATAAACCATCTTCAGAACAAGTTTAACCTGAAACGTTAACAAAGCAATAAAAACATTATAATTTATTAATTGACTGAAAATCCCAATAGATAATATAATAATAATGTTATTTCTAACTTTTTTACATAAAAGTACGTCACAATTGACACGGTGCAATCCTTTAATAAGCCGTGTAATCACTCACCATCATTCTCGATATGGATTTTCCATGCAGTCGACGTACAAATAGCGCCAAATTTTCCAAATATTGCAGGCCAGCTGCTTCAAGGTAGTTGGGTTTTCATAATTCACCACACATTTCCAATTGGGTTGACATCTGGAGATTGTGCAGGCCAGTCCATTCTCGAGATGCCATTTTCCTCTTCGCAAGATTTGTACAGGCGACTTCGATTTTTTAGGGTCATTATTTTCTTGAAGCACCCATTTTTTTTTTAACATTATGTTGACCAACTTTAAAGAGACCACGCTGATAAATTTTGATAATTTTTTTGCTGTCCAAATTCTCGGTTAACAGCTCTAAACAACCAAAACCGCGCTGACAGAAGCACCCCCAAACATTGATCTTCACCGGGTGTTTGACGATACGCTGAATGAAACAGGTATCGCTGGTGGACCAAGCACACTCCAGTGAAACGCATGCCCAAAAAGTAGCTTTATCAGAAAAGCCAACTTAGGTCCAATCGCGATCTTTGTTTTTCTCAACCCCTTGCGTTTTTCCAGGTGCTTTTGAGAGAGCAGCGGTTTCGTGACCACGGTACCCGTATTTCACGTTTGCCTCTTGTAAACAATGTTGAATTGTGTTGGTACTCATATCTATTCCCTTTTTAGCTAGTTGAACGCGAGCCTGTCAGAATCGCAAAGTGGGAGTTCTGTTGAATAGGTTGGCTATCGCTTTGTCTCGCTTTTCTGTGGTTGCTCGCTTGGAGCCCCGGTCGTCGAAGTCATCGAGGTTTTTAAACAACTCGTACTGCTTGTTCTACTTGGTAACGAAAGTTTTTGACGTTTTAATTACTTTGGCAGCCGACGAACACGATAATTTAGGTTCTTTTGGGTGTCTGGAAAGGAAAACTGCCTCGAAACACTTCGCGTACTTTGAACTCATTTTAGAATAGACGCTTCCACATTGAATTTTCGAGAAAATGTCAAGATTCGCCCTAATCACCAACTTCGTTTGAATAATGATACATACAAACTATCTAAATGCGTAACCAACGACCGTGCGTCATGCAAAAAAGGCAATAAAACAATTCCTGGAAAATTAGAGTAGCAGTTCGCACCAGATTGCGACGAAAACGCGCCACGCTGCACCATAATTGGACTGAAAATTTAGTCTAGGCGATTTCGCAAGCCAAAACCGCGATTGACGAGGGATTATTGTATTTTTGTTTTTAATACATTCTAAAATTAACTTTGAGAGTTTACTGTTGTGGAACATATAGAAATTCCATTTTTTCCATTTAAAACATTTAAAAATTATTTCTATAAAATATTATTTTATTTTAGGTCTTATATAACGTAGAAGTTCTCTATGCTATGTTGATGCCAGCAATGGATACCTTGTCAGATAAAACTTACGAATTCCAATACAGTTTTATTACATCCGGAGAGGCCCATATTTTTCTAGAAATGCTAACAAAAAACAATTTTATGTCAACAGCCGATAGTATAACCAGGCGGTCGGCCTATTTGGTGGTTCTAAAAATATGTAAGTTAATACTTACATCTGTAGCACATGTGCTAGTCAGGTTAAGTGAGGATC
>JARFXV010001252.1:115000-458809 GCA_031761425.1 Cosmopolites sordidus
AGTAGTTCTTATAAAAACTTATTTTACAATAAAGCTGGACTTTACAGCACGAAATTTCACTTAAACACAATAATAAAACAACTCGAATGATTTCGATTTGTTTTTTGATCAAAATTGGTCAAAATATCTGGAACTTCTAGGAAACTTGCGTTCTCTTGCGGCCATATTGTAGGTGCATCCATATAGCAGCCAAATTGTATTCCAATACTTGATAAAATCTAATATATTGTGTGCTGAAACAGGACTAGAATAAAATATATACCGTATAATAAACTTTTATAAGCATAGTAACATTACATACAAACATAGCAAGCATTTTGTTGTGTCTATAAATCTCGAGATGAGTTTTTTTATTATATATATTTTTTTTCGCAATGCAACATAGCGGTGGGACTCATGTTTGCGAACGACAGTGCTCGTTTACATCATACCAATATGGTAAATAATTGACTAGTGATTTGAATATATTATAATACTCGACTGTGTGTGTTTTTCATTTTATTTTGCAGCCTTTACGACTATATTGAAGATCTGTTCATTACATCGCTTCATATATTTTGTGCTCTTCGTGGGGCTTGTCTATTTAATATTTTTCTTCACCAATAAAATTATTTCTTGTGCCTTGAAGAAAGAATCTTTTGTTTTTACTTAAATATACATATATGAATTTTTTCCAGTCAGAATGTCAGTACATTGAAAAGTAATATCGGCAACACTGTTTCAAATGTAAATGTCACGCATAGACTGCTGTGTTCCGTACACAGTGTTCAATTCACCATAAAGAGATATATGATTGAACAGGGCGTAAAATAATCTTTTCTGGCGAAGCGCACTTAATTAGAGTAATGGGTTTGTACATAAACATAACTGCAGGATGGATCAATGAAAATCATCAAGTGCTTCAGGAGTTACCTCCTCATCCTCAGAAAGTCACTGTTTGGTGCGGTTTTTGAGCTGAAGAAGTGGTAGAACCTAATTTGTTTGATAACGATGATGGAAATCATCTTACCCTTAATGGTGAAGAATATTGTTGACCTAAATTGATAAATGTGAATATAAACAATATTTTATAATGAATATAAACAAATTTTCTTTCAACAAGATGCAGCGATCACATCCGTCGAGAGGACGGAGACATTTGAAGGACATTATTTTGACATTTAATTCCATTATTTGTTCAAGATAAAATCAAAATTAGCGGATTACTACTTGTAATTATCATTGCGCCACGTTTTAAATTTCTGACACTCTTATTGGACAACCCTTTATAAAAAACTATTAATATTGTATAGTATTGGCATTGATGCCCGCTTGAATCAATGATTCTTATTTATTATTTGTAAGAAAAAATATCTACAAATGTTTTCAAAAGTTTTTCTAAGAAAAAAAAATGTTACAGCCTGAGCTTTTTAAGAAACCTTCAGTTGTCTTCGATATTAATAAGCTTCATGTGGTATTGATTGAAGTTGAAATTAATATATTTTTATAATCACTGACGTATTGATTTTTAAAAATTTAACGTCATATTTATGATTTCAGCTCCTTCGTCAAGTTTCGATGAAATTATCGCAGGGCCTTGCCCAATTGATGGTTGCAGAGACTGGCAGCACCGGTCAAGCACAGGCTCTTTTTAGTCAAGCATTAAACTGGGAACTACCGGATCTTGCTACAACTTTAGCTCTGGTTCGTTTGGTATGGGCAGCCAGCAGTGATAATTTAGGATCTCTAAATTCATCTCCTGAAACGCTTCATTCGTTATCAAATCCGTCAAACCAAAGAATACCCGTTGATTTAGATTGTGAAGATATTTTACTTTGTAAAGAAGCCCTCGAGTTACTCAGTACTGCCGTAGTTCTGAATTCCAGTAGTTTGAAACATTTATATCAAGATAATTGGTAAGTATATTAATATATGAGGGTTAATTAATGAAATATCTATTTTACAATTATTTTAGGTGGCCTTACTTTATAACAGATTTGGTTCTTTTAAATCCTAGTTGTGCAGTTCGTGTAGCTGCAGCAGAGCAATTAATAGTAATATGTACCTATGGTGCTGCTAGTCGTCTAGCATTAGAACTAATTATGCCTTTACTGTTCTCTCTATTAGATTCAATGGTAATAGAGAATGCAAATAATTCTCATGAGTTCTTTCAACTTTTATCTCGGTTAGTTAATGTTGCTTATTTAACTGGGTGTCCTTTAAATAATGCTGCGGTCTTGTTTGCAAATGAGGTATAAGTTTACACTTAACTATAAACCCAATATATTACGGTTAACATTTTAAGGTGGCGTGGTTAAAGAAGGCTCGTGATAAAAATGAAATTTTGATTGAAGGACATTTAGGTCTGGCCAAAGAACTACTTAGTTTTATGCCATTGGATCAAAAATGTGAATTGGGTAGCGAGGAGTCTGGTAATCTCATTCGTGAATTGTTGGAAGATTTTTTATTTCCCGCAAGCAAGCTGCAGTTGCAATTAAACAAAACGAAACAATTAGGTGAAGATCCTGCTATTCCCATATGCGACACTCCACAAACACAGGCTGCAGCGTTTGATTTGCTTATTTCGTTATGCGTCAACTGTGTACCCAATTATAAACAACTTGTGACAATGTTAACGGAAATGTTCTATTCAGGTAACTTTTATTGTGTTATTGTTATATTTATAGCTTTTGATTTTTTTCTCTACCCGCCTAATAATTTCTTTTTGTATTTAACCTAGTGAGGTAGCCGATACCGAACGGGAATTAATTTTAAATAAACAAACTGAGACTTGTTTAAATGTCCACTATGTTTAAAACTTTGTTTTTTTCTATTATATTTAAATAATTGTTTTGACACACAAATACTTTTTCAAATACGAAACTACAATAGTTTCATTGAAAAAGGCACTGTGTTGAAACAATTGTTATATAAGTTGTAAATATAGTGCAAATTTAGATGTAAGTGTCGGTTCGATTATAAAAATATTTTTGTGCAATGGAAATAAATTATATAGACGGTTTTTTGTTTTTTTTCGGGTTTTAAAATATCTATTGTTTAGTTCTAGTAGTAAGAGATCTAGCTTATTACACTTCGAGGCGGGGTTTTTAATTCCTATCTGACAGAAATCAAATAACGGTAATGAGATGTTGATAAATATGGTTTGATAATGCCTAATAATCGAAGAAGAATAGACACTGGACGTCAAAGGCACACAAACGACTTTCAACATGGATATCTAAGACTAATTTTCGAGAGGCCCATTAAAGACTAATTTTCGAGAATCATATATGTGATTGATGGGTGGTTAAGAGAACAAATTCCACTTGTAAGTGGCTGAATGGTTTCCCGTCGTGTAAGGTCAACTGCTTTAGAGGTATCATCTTGTGAAGACGAGTCAGACGTCAACATGAAGAAATACGTTAAGCCCAAGTAGCAGAGTCGTATATCTGCTGGATGATATATCCAGTTTTTCAACAATATAATACATAGTCGCACTCTAAGACATGAAATACACGTACCTCGGGATACTGTAACGGTTTATTATTTAACCCGTAACGTCACATGTTGACATCCTGGGTCACAAATTCTGTTTTGTTAAGAGTTAAGTTTCTGTTCTCTTTGTTTTTTTTTGCGTCCATCGGGCCCACCTGACGTTACGGGTTAACGGAAAATTAACATTAACCAATACTTACTACTTAACAACGGTTAGTTCAGTAATAAACTAACATTACACTACAGCGGTTAGTTCAGTAATAATAAACTAACATTATTAGCAATTATTATTCTGCTCATCCTTACTGTAAAATCTCAGCTCATGCCGGCCGATATTCCAATGCCAAGATGAAAAAGCAATTTAGCTCCTCTCACCCTAGCATAATATTTTACGAACAATGTGACACATCTGCAAGAGCACGGCACGCTGTCCCACTATGGCAATCGATCTCGAGATACCGAGGCTCTCGAGGTTCTTTGAAAATCTCTTACTTATCAGGCCTTCGGCGGATATAACGAAGGGCACTACATCTACCTTACTCAGTTTCCACTGGTTCTTCAAGTCGTATGCCAGATTTTCATACTTTGTGGATTTTTCTATCTCAGTTTTTCTAATGTTGTGAGATAGCGGCACTGCGATGTCAATTATAAAGGCCCTCATGTCCTTGGTCTGTCCCAGTAAAGAATGATATCGGATGATAAAGTACAGGAGAAGGCGAGTACTTATAATATGGAGGAGGTGCGCTTTCTAATAGCGAGTATTTTTTTGCAATTTGTTGATGTATAATTTTTGCCAACTGATTATGCCGTCCTAAATAAGCAATAGGAGCAAGAGACGGGCAACCGCCAATAAGGTGCTCAATTGTTTCCCCCAAAGTACCGCATTTCCTGCACTTATCGACTACGTCCAAATGCAGTATGTGCTTTTCATAGTTCTTTTTTCTTGTTACCCTATCTTGAATACATATCGTGAAACCTTCTGTTTCTGGGTACAAGAGTCCATCGGTCAGCCACTTCAGAGACAATTGTTCGTCAATGATGTCATCTTCGAGTGACTTAGGAAACCTTCCGTGCAATGTTTGTCCTTTCCATTCTCGAACGCAATCCGTGAGTGTTGTTCTGCTATCAGTACGATTTTGTTTATTTAGGTTCAGTGGGGTGAAACCCCGGTCCTCATTTGCAACCAATTTCATTAACGTACTGTTTGAATTAATGAAGTGTTTTCTCATTCTATTTTCTTGATTGAGACAGATTTTTTACGTTTACAAGGCCTCTATGTTCGGCGTGTCAACCTATCAAGTTCATCAAGGTCAGTTTCTGACCATTTAACAATGCCAAAAGAATATGTCAGAGTTGGCACTGCTCAACCGTTGATCGCTCTAATGAGGTTTCCACTGTTCAGTTTGGTGTGTACAAGGTTTGTAAGTCTCTTTTGGTATAGAGTGGAAAAGTCCTTTAATTGGTTATGATCAAGTTTATGCTTTTGGGGTATTCCTAAATATTTGTAGGATTCTTCTGGTGCTAGTTGTTGTATGTTGTACAAAGTGTTGAATGTTGACTCTGAACCTTTCCCTTCTATATACTTATGGTAAAACATTTGTCCAGTCCGAATGACATTCTGATATCCCTACTGAATGTTTCAACCGTTTTTATCAATGAGTTTAATTTTTCTCTAGTTTCTCCATATAATTTAAGGTCATCCATATATAGTAGATGAGAGAGCTTTCTTGGCTTCCTCATGTTAAGTTTATATCCAATATTGCTGTTGTTGAGTAGTATGGACAAAGGGTTTAATGCTAGACAGAACCAAATTGGAGAAAGGGAATCTCCCTGAAAAATTCCCCTCTCGATATTTGTATTTGTTGGTCGATAAAAAGATTCGTTTTCCACTTCCCCATCAGGCACTTTAAAGAATCAATCATCTGGAGGCTAATTTTATAGAAATTCAGAACCTCAACCAGCCAATCGTGAGGGACACTATCGTATGCTTTCTTGTAGTCTATATAGCAGATATTTAAGTTGCGTTTTCTTTTTCGCGCTTGCTCAAGAACTATAGCATCGATCGTCAATTGTTCCTTGCAGCCCATTCTTGCTCTTATACATCCTTTCTGTTCTTCTTCAAAAATGTTGTTTTTATCACAATGTTGGTAGATTTTTTCATTGAGTAGGGCTGTGAACAGTTTATATAACACTGACAGATATGTGATTGGTCTGTAATTATTGGGTTGCTTAACGCCCCCTTTTTTGAACAGTAGGTATGTATTGCCTTCCATTAGGAAGTCGGGGAAAGTGTCTGGTTTTATTAAAACCTCATTAAATAATTTATTAAAACCTAATTAAATGCATTAAAACCTCAAGTTATGCAATCCATCTGGTCCAGAAGCCCTCCAGTTGTGAGTCTTCCTGACAGCAGTGCAAATGTCAATCTCTGAAATCTTTAGACTCCATATCTGGGTGAGCATTTGTCTGTTCTTGAATGGTTTTTAACCCAAGGAGCCAATTTTTTGTAGCCGTCTGATTTTTTCCAAACCGATCTTCAATATTCCGCAAAGGAAGACACATCCATATTCTTCAGTTCTGACTTGCTGTTACCTTCTGCTTCGAGTTCTCTATAACATTTCTTTTGGTTGTTTGCAAATACTGAATTTTGATGTTTTCGCTTTTCTAGTTCGTTATATCTTGCTAGCCTGGCTCCTTTCGATTTAGCTTTTTGCCTAAACCGATCTTTTAGATCCAACAATTTTTCTGTCAGGTTCGAATCATCGAAGTCAATGCCAGATTTATTGGCAGTTATCTTTGCTTTTCTCGCTTCTTTATTTGACTGATTACCAGAAAGATACTTTGAGATAATGTAAACTTTCCTCCGGACATCATTGATATTGTTTTAAGGCGCGTTTTCCAGACAGGTGTATTTTTCTGGATACTACGGCCAGCCGCATTATGGGTGTCTTTTGACCTGAAATTTCGATGGCAGTCACTGCTGCACAATATAATGCAAGATGTATATCGCTTAGATTTATCATCCCAGATAGATGTGATTCCACAACTCTATTAATCTGCATTAGAGTAATACGTGATTTTGCAATATTACGCAGTACTGGAATTTTTGGTCTATTCAATGGGTTTGAGCTAGCAAAACTGGCCAAATTGCAGTAAAACCTCTCCCGTATGTTAGAAAAGTTACGTTGCGAGATTGATTCTTCATTTTCAGACGATGAGGCTTCTGGTGATACATTTCGAGTTTGTTCTCCTTGTTGCTCCTCTGTATTCGAGTTAAGAACGTCCATAATATCTTCTTGATGTTGTTGATATGTAATGTTTTGATGTAGTTCATTACCGATTTCTCTCTTGATGTTCATTAATTCCGATTCGGTTAGATAGTTTTTCCTTAGAATTACATTTTTACGGTCGGCTAAGTTTTGCTCCGACAGCTGAGTTTCAGGGAACCTCTTTTTATATTCTTGGTAGAGTGTATGCCTCAATCCAGGTAGCGGGTTATCTCTGCACTGGTTTACGTAGTAATAGGCACGCATTACATCAATATACCTTTCGCGTGTCTATCTGATACGTGGAGTGCGTTCGGTCCTAGTGACAGCCCTCCTTATTAGGGGCGAGCCAGCAAGTACCGGGGTATTTTGATCTTCTACTCCATTATTAATTTCCGCTCTCTGTTGATTTTGTTGAATGTCTTTGGTGTTGCTAGACTTAGATGATCTAATTGTTGTTCGAGTGCCTCTTTCATTGCCATTCTTGTGGTACCATAGAGTTGAGAACCGCCACTCGCTTCAGATTCACCAACCCCGGACAAATCCTCCAGATGGTTCCGAAGGGTTCTTGTCCGCAAAACCCTACCGCCTTGTATAACATTATGTATTTTATTCTCCATAAATATATTTGGGTTCAAGGGAAAAACGGTCACCCAAGGCAGAGCCCCAATTTACCATGGGAAAACTATTTACTACCGGAGGGCGCTAGGTATCCGGAGACATCGTTAGAGACACTTTAACCCTGTGCCATTCAGCTCCTCGGCACGATGGATTTCCACCTTAAGCTTGGGGATTTCTTTTTCAGAGGTTTACTCCTTTCAGCTCGGGAAGGTGGTGGCGCCACTCACCAAGCGGACTATCCGCCCCCTGCCTTGCAATTATTTATATTATAATATACAATTATTGTTATTATTATTATTATTATTCACGTATGGGCCCTGGTGGACCACGCGAAGTACAATTAAAGGCGTTTATTTTTGTTAGCCTTCCTTTGCGCCCATACTGATTTCATTATTTCACTATGAGCTTTTTTCCTTTCGTCAGACTAAGTTGTTCCGGTCTTCCTACATTTTTCTCTCTGGCGAACCTCCCAAACATTAACCTTGTGTCTGAAACAGTTTCTATCCTGAATTTCACCTTGTGTAATATTTGCTGATCTTAGGCCCTCTTTAATTGCAGCAATTTATTTAATTGTTTCTATTTTAACTCTACTCCTATTTTCATAAAATTCAATTATTTGTCCAGTTAGCCTACTCGGATTCATCCGTTTTATGTGTCCGAAAAACTTACGTCTTCTTTTTCTCATATCGCTATGTATCTCTGTGTATTGTGTGATTTCTTGGTTTTCTCGAAGTCGGTATGTTGTGCTATTTATTTGTTTGGGGCTTAATATTTTTCTTATGATTTTTCTTTCTTTTCAATATTCTTGATGTCTTTGTTTCTATTCAAAATTATTTTCAAATTACTAGCAATTGTAATATAACTATTTATATATAATATAACACTCAACAGTGGCACTACTATAATTTATTTCTGGAAATGTCTAGAAAACGCTGGTCGTCGTAGACGAATCACAATCTGTAAAAGACCTGGATGCAAGATATCTTATCAATAAAAGTCATATCTACTTTGTGGCGTAAACAACTTAGCTGTTGATGTACTGAATGTATGGATAGCTGCACTTCGGTCAAGAAACGGATTTTTTGCCGCAAGATCACCTCAAAGCGGATACTGCCAGGAAAACGAAGGAAAAGCCCCAAGAACTCGATGGAATTGTTCCTCCACCATAGCTAGCATACAGTCCAAACTTTGTGTGATCTGATTTTCATTCTTTCTGTTCCTTGGTAGTATTGAAGTGATGTAACTTATATTTTGAAAATTAATCTTTTAATTGCTATAAAATTTGTTTTATTGATTATAATAGTTTTAATGTGTTAGGACAAAATGTAGATATCAAAACTTTTTATCTACGAAGATGTTTTAAATGAATGTTTTACCAGAATCGATAGAATATAGATTTTGAATATCTAGAATATATGAGGAAAGTTTATAGAATAATTTGGTGAAGCAAAACTCCTCGCCTCAATTTTCCACGTCTTTTTTTTTTCTTTTATTTATTGCAAAAAGAAATGGCTCAAAGTCCCGCAACATTATCACTAAAACAATATCTGAATGATTGTAGCGTGTTCATATATTTTTTTCTTTATTTGGGCGTTTCGCCACGATCTAAAACTCAAAAAATATAAAAAATACGTGTTCTTATGTAAATTTGTTTTTAGAGATATTTTTGATATTTTTTGAATTTTAGATCGTGGTGAAAAACCCAAATAAAGAAAAAAATATATTCACTAAAATGTTGCTGGCTGAAAAACTGATCTAAAATTTCCGTGTCGGTTGTGAAGCCTTATGTGCCAATTTATATTTTGTACTTATGAATGAAAATAATAGACCCAAATTCGCTTCAGCTGATTCGTGGTTCAAATACACTAAAAAGATGTGTTTCTTTTATAAATTGCAGTTTAAACGCTTATTGAGTATTATTACCTTCAATATATATAATTTCAGAATTTTCTGTCACATAGCTGATAATATTTTTTCAATATTGCAAGGCATATATAAAGTAATTTTATTTTTTAATTTTCAGACTCTGATACCACAATTACTGAGTGGGATTATCTGCCTGCGGTTGGCCCACGGCCATTCAGAGGATTTGTAGGGTTAAAGAATGCAGGTGCCACCTGTTATATGAACTCAGTTCTACAGCAGCTGTATATGGTAGATAATATAAAGGAAGGTATTTTAGCTGCGGAAGGTGCAGCAATGGATCCAAATGAAGATTTTACAGGGGAAGAACGAATAGATTTAGATATAGATTGTACTGATGATAAGAATTGTATAGATGACAATAGAAAAGATTATAATGTAGGAATTTTAAAACAGGTAAGTTGTAGATAAAAATATTTTTAGCATCATTACAAACATTTAAATCATAATTTTTTAGGTCCAAGCGATATTTGGACATTTGGCTTGCTCTAGACTTCAGTATTATGTGCCTAAGGGTCTTTGGAGACATTTTAAACTTCAAGGTTTGTAGTATGATTTTTATTAATTTTAACTCTAATATAGCAACTACATCTGCTTTATAGTTTGACATCTTATTAGAAATAATTTATACCTTTTTTGCTTAGAAACTTTTAAATATTTTCACCTCCCTGACATTACTGCTTTTGTCATCCTCTATGACACTACTTATTTATAGATCCCTTATGCCATTTAGGCGTTGGGTGTTACATTTGATTTTTATCCATTTCTTTCACTTTCTTCTGACCTTGGTCAGTCCTTTCATATATCAGTCATTGACGTTCCTCTTCTTCTATTTCACTTATTCATATGATATGATCAAACTAATTCAGTCGGTTTTCTATAGTTCTCTCTAGTCTCAGTATTTCTCTGACTTCATTTCGGCTTTTGTCGTATTTTTTGATTATTCATGTTTATGTTCAATGATTTCAAGTTTCACATCTATAGAGCATTGTTGGAAGTGTTATAAACTGCCAGTTTTGTTCTCCAATATATCTATTTCTTTCCGAGAATAGTCTTATTCAGTGTGTTAATATATATTTTTTATTATTTTATTGTTTATGTCTGCGTTCATCCTAAGACGCTACATGAAAAAATAATCAAATAGTACTAGTGAAAAACAATAATTTAGATGAATAAATCAGTTATGTGTTGTTTCCTAATCGAAGTTTCGTTTCTTAATCATATATTATTCATGAGGAATAAAAAACAACAGTTCTCTTAAACAGCATTTTAATAGTACCTCAGCGTTTAAATCAACCCAATTTTACAGTTGCAGCATTTTAAGACTGTCAAAATAATGGGCCAAAGTCATAAATTATTAGTCAGTAGCTTGAAGTTTTTCGCAAAATCATAATAGCTTTCCCAATAATTTGTCTGTTGACCCTCTGTATATGGTTTTCAAAATTTTAGGTGAACCCGTAAATCTAAGGGAACAACAAGATGCAGTGGAATTTTTTATGTCACTGGTTGAAAGTTTGGATGAAGCATTAAAAACTTTAGGTCAGGAGCAAATCATGTCAAAGATATTGGGTGGTTCATACTCTGATCAAAAAATCTGTAAAGGCTGCCCTCATAGATATTCCAAAGAAGAACCTTTTAGTGTTATAAGTGTAGATATTAGAAATCATAGTAGTTTACCTGACTCTATGGAACAATATGTTAAAGGTAAATAATTTAATTCCTTATAGGAATATTTCTTATGCAATGTCTTATATTTTAGGAGAATTATTAGAAGGGGCCGATGCATACCATTGTGAGAAATGTGCAAAAAAAGTTGTTACAGTTAAAAGGCTTTGTGTTAAAAAATTACCCCCTATATTAGCAATACAACTAAAGAGATTTGAATATGATTTCGAAAGAGTTTGTGCCATTAAATTTAATGATTACTTTGAATTCCCGAGAGAATTAGATATGGAACCTTATACCGTTTCTGGTTTAGCTAAAATTGAGGGAGAGATTATAGACTGTGATTTAGATCCTAATGTCAGTGAAACTTGCACGAAATATCGCCTTTCTGGTATTGTTGTACATTCAGGTCAAGCATCAGGTATATTTTAATAATGCTTTTTGATTTTATATATTTTTTTGTTATATATTTTAGGAGGGCACTATTATTCATATATTAGACATCGCGATCCTTCAGGTGAAGTTAGATGGTATAAATTCGACGATGGAGATGTGTCTGAATGTCGGATGGGCGAGGATGAAGAAATGAAAATACAATGTTTTGGTGGAGATTATATGGGTGAAGTGTTTGATCCAATGTTAAAAAGAACAACCTATCGTAGACAAAAAAGATGGTGGAATGCTTACATGCTTTTTTACACAAGACTTGATGTTGAAGAGGAGTCATTAATTAAATCCTTCAATCAAATGGCTCTATGTAAGTTTATTGATTAAAAGTAACATTCTCCTTTAGTCATATTTAAAATTTTATTTTTAGCCACGTCAAAACGAGAAACTCATTTGAAAATGCCTTTAGCCATTGAAAATAGTATAAGGAAGCAAAATATTAAATTTTTACATCATCGAAGTCAGTTTACTATTGAGTACTTTTCATTTATTAGAAAACTAGCAACCAGTTGTGCCCAATCTAATGTAAGACATGCACAGTGTCTTACCAATGATATGCTGGAGCAACAGTATCTGTTAAGTGTCCAACTAGTCAGTAACTTTTTATTTCATACTGGATGGCATACAAAAAAAAATCTTCGAGGGCCTGCAATGGAATGGTTTGTATTAATTTTCTTATTTTAAAGTTCAACAGAGATAACTACCTGAATACTAAAATATTTATAAATTTCATGTCACTTGTCGATCGAATAATATAATGGTCAATACGAAAAATGAAACAAACTAAATTTTTGTAGGCAATAGATGAAGCTAACAGTAATGTTTTTTTTTTATTTGAAAGATATCGTCAATAATTTTATTTAATATAACATATTCTAGGTAAGTATATTGATATTTAGTGAGCTTATTGTTAAATTTTGAAGGAAAATTGGGTGAACCCTATAAGAATGGAAGAAGTTCCATATTAGACATTTGAATTTTTATGAGCTTCGAAAGCATAAAAATGTCATTATTGCCATTAACCAGTTTAATGTACCATTTTATTCTTATTTTAATCTTTTCAATGGTATAAAATCTTGAAGACATGTTGAATCTGATAAGGATCTGAGGTTGACTGAAATTGAAGCTTATCTCCAGTAAATAATCCAGAAATTACTACAAAGCTTAAGACTTTATAATCCACAATACAAAGGTGATAAAAACAACTGAACAAAGTGCAAAGATAAGAAATGTTAGTGCCATATCAACTTCCATTTGAAAATAAAATTCTGCATGTAACCACTTTTGTCCAGGAGATTCAAAGATTATTTTCTTCAACAATTTGTTACTGGAGATGAAATATGGATTCTATACAGCAATCCACATAAGAAAAAAACAATGGTTAACACCCGGACGAAATCTAAGCCTACTTCATAACCAGGCCTTCACCCTAAAAAAATGTTACTGTCGGTATGGTGGGATTTTACAGGAATTATTTACTATGAGGTTCTGAATCCTATTGGAACCATAAGTGCTGCATATTATTATGCTCAGCTTGATAGACTAAACATGGCTTTGACTCAAAAAAGCCCAAGACTGATTCATCGAAAGGATGTTATTCTACAGCTTGACAATGCAAGATCTCATAGAGCCAGAATCACCCAAGAAAAAATCACAGAGTTAAGCTGGGACCACGGTATCCTCTTGATGTTAAGCTATCTGTCAGATTACCATCTTTTGAGATCTATGAAACATTTTCTCAATGAACAAAAAACTCGCTGCGTTTCGCCAAAATCTCATTTGGCATTTTCAAGTGTTGTCCGCTTCAACTGAAGACCTTCAGGTTAGTTGGACTCTTCAGTTGAAGTGGACAACACTTGAAAATGCCAAATAAGATTTTGGAACGTCGTCAAAACATCGTGACTCTTCACAGAATCAATGGATCGACGCCCGGAATGATTTAGAAACATTATCATCTACCATCCGTGAAAACATTAGATGTAACATTATATATATATAATGTTATATATATATATATATATATATATATATATATATATATATATATATATATATATATATATATATATATATATATATATATATATATATATATATATAATGTTACATGCTCGGAGCCTGGGGATTCATTATAACCCAGTATTCCGTTGTCATTAAGAAAAAATTTTTCGAACTATGTGGCAGGTTTGTAACAATATAGCCCTTTGTCCCACTTTTATGATATTTCTATTTAGTCCGTAATTTGTTAAACTTTTGGAGAACTTGTGGCTCACCAATCCCTCTGTGGAAATTATAAAAGGTTCGATGTTCACTTTTTCAAGTTGCCAGATGTTCTTCAATTCATAATAAAGATTCTCATACTTAGCAACCTCTTCCACCTCCGTTTTATGTATATTATGAGACATTGGTATGGCAATATCAATAATTGTTCCCCACTTTTCTTTTTTATTTATTAAGACTATGTCTGGTCTATTGTAGTCGACAGCCCTGTCAGTTATTATCGGTCTATCCCAGTAGAGCAGCACATCGTCAGACTCCAGAATAGCTTGAGGAATGTATTTATAATACGGCGGAGTAGATGTTGGTAAAATACCATAATTAAGTGCCAGTTTTTGGTGGATTATTTTAGCAAGCTGATTATGCCTTCCTAAATATGCGTTTTCTGCTAACGTAGGACATCCACCAATTATGTGCTCAGCAGTCTCCCCTATTTTACCACACTTTCGACATACATCTTCAGTGTTTTCTTTAAGGATATATTTCTTGTAATTATTAGTTTTTATGACCTTATCCTGAATAGCAATAATAAAATCAACAGTTTCCGGATATAGTTGATTCTCGTCTAACCAGAGCAGAGAAGCTTTCTTATCAATAGTATTGCCATTTAATAATTCTACATATCTACCATGGATTGATTTATGTTTCCAGAGATTTATGTTGTTTTGTATTGTCCCTGTTTCGATAGTGTAGTTTGCATGGCTCAGTTTTAGTGGTGTTTAATTGTGATCAAACTGAGTTGCGAGTCTCATAAGTTGATCTTTCGAACTTAGAAAATGTTGGCGAAGCTTCTTTTCCTGACTAAGACATAATTCTTTGGTATTAATAAGCCCTCTACCTCCATATTTTCGAGGAATGTATAATTTCAACACAGAAGAATTGGTATGAAAACAACGGAATTTTGTTAAAAGTCGCCTAGTCATGCGGTCTAGTTCTTCCACTTCTGTGTTTGACCACTTGACCATCATTATTATTATTCTCATCGACTTGGTATCACTCCCTCAGCTCAAAAAGCTGGAAACCATTAACCGATTCCTCCCTCGCGATGTTGGAGTTCGGCTCGGAGCCTGGGGAAAAATTTCATTACAACCCAGTATTCCGTTGGCCTTAAGACAAAAATTTTCGAACTATGTGGCAAGTTTGCAACAATATTGAAGAATTGGTATGCAAACAACGGAATTTTGTTAAAAGTCGTCGAGTCATGCGGTCTATCTCTTCCAGTTCTGTGTTTGACCACTTGACCACTCCAAATGAATATGTTGTATGAATGCTGTTTTCTTCTTTTTGTCCAGCAATATAATATCTGGCCTATTACAGTGAACGGTTTTGTCGGTTACTATTGTTCGGTCGTAATATAATCTGAAATCGGCTGAATCTAGTACCGCCTCCGGGTTGTATTTATAATAAGGAACTCGCTCTGTTATAAGGTTATTACGACTTGCAAGCTCCTTTTGGACTATACTGGCGGCCTGATTATGAGGGTGAAGATAGTTCGTCTGGGAGAGTCTACCACATGCTCCTACAATATGTTGGATAGTCTCAGGCTTTTCGTGGCATTTCCTACACGTTAATGATGTATTTTTGGTAGTTCTTAGTATGCACGACCTGATCCTGAATTGCACACATAAAGCCTTCAGTCTCCGGAAAAAGACCTCCCCATGTCAACCAGGGGGACTTGGTTCCAACCCCAGGACTCTTGTCGACTTCATGACGGTCAAGATCATGGGGGTGTCTACCATGTAGAGACATATTTTTCTACTCTTGTATAATTGTTCCAGTTGTCTGAATGCTCTCATTTCGTCGTTCCATTTCTTTAAGATTCAGAGGCGTATACTTGTCATTAACTAACCACACGATGGCATATAGCAGACATTCGATCATTCTTTGATGGAAATATGTTCTTAAACGGATATTTGTTTTTCCTGTAGGTTACATATATTTATAATTCCTCTCCCTCCTTCAATTCTTGGTATAGTAAGTCGTTTTTTACTACTGTGGGGGTGGTGTTTCCTATATTTCGTTAGTGTAGTTCTAATTATTTGTTGTAGCCTTTTGATATCTGTGTTGACCAAGATATAATTCGAAACGAATATGTCAAGGCTGGTATAGCAAAAGTGTTTATAGCTTTTACTACATTTCTACTGCCCAAGTCAGATCTACATATGCTCTCAAGTCTGGACGTGAATTCTTTAGTTAGTGTTTCCTTAATGAGTTTATGCTCGACTCTCTTAGACTCTTCTATTCCCAGGTATTTATGTACTTCGCCCTTCTGCATTGGCTCTATATATTCTTGTTCTGCAGTGACAAATCCTGTCATCTCTAACTTAGATCCCTTCTTTATGTTAATGGTTCCACATTTATCTAATCCAAAGTGCATGTTAATATCAGCTGTAAATTTTTCCATAATCTGAATGAGTTTTGCAGTTTCGGTGGCGATGATGCATACAATTTTAAATCATCCATGTACAGCAGGTGTGATACATTTTGATTTTGGAGTTTGTATCCGATTTGCGCCCATTTAATCAGATTGGAGAGTGGATTCAGTGCTAGGCAAAACCACAGAAGGCTCAGCGAGTCCCCCTGAAATATGCCGCTTGTCACCCTGATTTCCTCAGTCCTAATCGTACTTCCATTTTGCGATAAATGAATAGTGGTGCGCCACTCTTTTATCAGTTCTTGAAGTGTCTTTATTAAAGCTGGATGAACTTTGTATATTGTTAATATCTTAATTAGCCAAGAGTGTGGAATCGATTCGAAGGCCTTCTGATAACAATATAACAGCATGATAAATTTCGATTTTTCTTACGAGCGTGTTTCATTATAACTGAATCTATAATAAGTTGTTCTTTACACCCCTGCTTTCCCTTTCTACAACCCTTTTGCTCTTCATTTAGTAAATCATGTTTATTATTTAGTAAATCATTATTATTATTATTATTCACGTATGGGCCCTGGTGGACCACGCGAAGTACAGTTAGAGGCGTTTGCTCTTTTCCTTTCGTCAGACCAAGTTGTTCCAGTCTTCCTACGTTTTTCTCTCTAGCCAACCTTCCCAACGTTAACCTTGTGTTTGAAACAGCCTCTATCCTGAATTTCACTTTGTGTGATATTTGCTGAGCTGATTTAATTGCAGCAATTCATTTAATTATTTCTACTTTAGCTCTACTCCTATTTTCATAAAATTCGACTATTTGTTTAGTATATATATATATATATATATATATATATATATATATATATATATATATATATATATATATATATATATATATATATATATATTAGATAAACATGAGGTAAAAATTAAAGGGGTTATTCCTTGACTTATTCTAGGAATATTTTGTTGTATGATGATTTTTGAAAAACCCCTTTGTTTCGAAGATACAGGGTGAACAAAATTTACGACATTAACAACATTAACAACATTTTATTATCAAAAAGTACATGTAAAGTTGCTCAATCTACAATAAATATTCGAAATGACTTCCTCCAGCCTTGATACAAGCATTCAATCTTCTCGTCATTAACTGCCGAACTCTTTCAAACACACCAGGGTCGTTTCTAATTGAGTTACACCCAGCGATTATCCGATTTCGCAAATCATCCAAATTCTTCAATGGAGTAGCGTAAACTAATGACTTCAGATATCCCCAGAAGAAATAATCCAGGGGGTTTAAGTCCGGGGATCGAACAGGCAATGCGTGTGGCCCACTTCGACCAATCCAGCTATATCCGTATGTTGCTGTTAAAAAATCACGAGCAACCAAACTGAAATGTGGTGGTGCACCATCGTGCATAAACCACATTTCATGCCTTGTTGCCAATGGTACATCTTCCAGAAACTCAGGCAGCGTTGCTTCCAAAAAGTTGCGATACGCCTCGCCAGTAAGTCTTTGTGATAGAAATACTGGTCCAATTAGATAGTCACCTACAATTCCAACCCAAACATTTAACGAGAACTGATGTTGAAAACTATCTTCGCATACCTCATGCCGATTTTCATCTGCCCACACATGGTTATTATGAAAATTCTTTATTGCGTTTCTTGCGAAAGTGGCTTCATCGGTGAAAAGAATTTGTCTTAGGAATAGAGGGATGCGAAGTAAAGTTTGCAATATCCATTGACATAATGCAATACGTGGAGCAAAATCAACAGGTAGTAGTGCCTGAACGCGTTGAATGTGGTATTGATACAACAAATTGTCCTTAAGAATTTTCCAAAGTGTCCAGTGACTCACATTCAAAGTATTTGCAATTTTTCGCGTAGAACTACCAGGCTCTTCCGCTATCATGTCCCGCACATTCTGTTCCAATCGTACCGTTCTTACAGTCAGTGATCTTCCTGACCCTTCAGTTCGTTTGTGCCTGTTTCACGAAGACGTCGATGAATGTTTTCGAAGATTTTTCGGCTAGGGAATCTTTCACTGTTCAATCGCCTAGCTTGTAATGTATTGCCATCAGCAAGTCCATACATGAAGTGCATGTCAGTCCTCTCGGCGTTTATATACATTATGATAAAGGACTTCACTCACTATTTAAGACACATCAAACAGCCAAACGTCACTCAATCTATGTAAACAAATGCGACCGATGAAATCCACTTACTAGATAAAACAGCCGTTACAAGTGATAGAGATCGAAAAAAAAAAATTGTACTTGATAAACTTATTAACGTGCATCCTACTTTTATTTACATTAATGATTTCAACAAATATCGAATATGGTTGTCGCAAATTTTGTTCGCCCTGTATCTTCGAAACAAAGGGGTTTTTCAAAAATCATCATAGGACAAAATATTCTTAGAATATCACAATGAATAACCCCTTGCATTTTTGCTGCATGTTTACCTAACACCCTCTATATATATATATATATATATATATATATATATATATATATATATATATATATATATATATATATATATATATATATATATATATATATATATAGATATATAGAGGGTGTATATATAGAGGGCACAAAATAATTTATCTCTGCAGGAGAAGCACTAAAAAACATGCTATCCATTGTTATGTTATGTTCGCCAGGAGTTGCAAAGCGAGTTTTAAATTTATCCATAGTATCATATAGTAGAACTGTACTAACAGTCCCACCTGGTTTCAGAAGTTCATGGTACACGGCACCCTTCTGCTCCCATCAAATGCACAGCATTGTCTTCTTTCCAAAGCGTTTCGGTTTTGCGGTCTATGTTAATGGATGTTCTGGGTCAACCTATGATTTTCTGCGTTTTGGGTTCTCAAAATATATCCATTTTTCGTATCCAGTCACGATTCGATGCAAAAGTATTTTTTTTCATGCCGAGAAAGCAAAAATTCGCACATCGTTTTTCGCTTTTCCATTTGTCTGTCAGTCAGCTGATGTGGTACACAGTTTACTGCCTTCTGGATCTTTCCCATGGCATGCAGACAATCATAAATGGTTCGGCGACGAACATTTAACCTTTCTACCATTTCTTTTTGAATTTGTATTTCGTCTTCTTTCAACAATGCTTGGAATTCTGTATATTTTTCGATTGGCCTGAGCGTTCTTTGTCTTTCGGGTCGAAATCACCACTTTTCAATCGTTTAAACCCACGCCCACAAGCGTCTTGCGTTGCGACATTGTCACCGTAAGTTTCCACAAGTGTACGATGGTTTTCGCGATTTTCTTTTGATTGAGCAAGAAAAGCAGTGGTCTTTATTTGGGCCAAAACTCGACATGTTTACCACACGAAAAAAACTATTACGTTAATTCGAAATCATTTAAACATCAATAGCGTACTGTCGTAGCAACAAAATGACATAAGAGCTTAGACTGTGAACCATTTCTTAAAAAAAAAAAAAATATTAACGGCCACACCAGGTATTTCTATATAATATTTAGTGTTTATTAGAATGCAGAAAATTCCTGTAACAAGGTTTTCATATGATGAATGAATTTAAATGAGATATTTTTATTACATAAAATAAAAACTCCCATCAAATATGGTTTTGTAAACTGAAGTGACACAATTTAATAGTCGGACTAGCCTAGAAAATAATTTCCTGATTCGAAATTTTGACTTTTCCTGTTTTCATCTGAAGATTTACATATTATACTCTGATTATTATTTTCCTTCTCAAAAACATCATGCACAAAATTCCTTTTGCACTGGAACCATTGATACCTTTTTTAATTCACTTTCACCAACTTCTACTCTTTGTTTTGGTTGCTCCTTTGATTTTTAGTTGGATATTCTAATTGAGAGTACTAAGAAGTGCCTTTTTGTTGTGGTGAATTCAAATGCGGCACCTCTCTTACACACAACTTTTTCATATATAATTTTCTAAGTTAAACTTTCAAAAGTCGATCTCTATAAGATGCCTACTGAGCCAGCTATCGCACACACTTTCAATTGCATGACCTCTAAAACCAAAATAACACTATTAATAATTTCGGGAGTGGTAACATTTTTTGAATGGCGACTACGAACTTCATTTTCCATAGTCGCACGGCTGCATTAAATTAATTAATTCAATCTTTTACTGTTACGTAAGAAGGGAATGAATTTTCTTTTCCTTTTGAAATAAATACTCGATGATACCACGATTTTATTAGTTTTTCATTAAAAAAAATGTTTCCACTTTAAACATCTATTAAAATATAATTCTACTAACAGCCCCCCCGGCTTCGGTCGGGTTATGATGATAATTGAGATTTTAAATATAAATGTTAAATATCAGTTTCAGTAAAATATTTTGCCGCAGCGGCGTACGTGTGCACCCCGTGTCGGTTTGTTTAGCTGTGCCGGCGCGACATGGTACTCCATAGACTTTTCCTTTCCCATTACATTCCGCACCACTAAGTTGTACTGCGCGCGCAACTGGGCCCCGAGCCGTGCCAAGTTGCATGTCATTTAGAGTTAGTTACATATGGTTTGTACCAAGAATTTTTACAAATAGTATCATTGAAAATGGTTTTATTGTTTTTCAAAACATTCTCCGCGATGATCGATACACTTTTCATCCGTTTGAACCAATTTTCCATTTCGTTTGAGGTATCTCCAAAACATGCATTTTGAATGTCTCAACCGCTTCTTCTGGCGTCGAGAATCGTTGACCACATAGATTATTCTTCACGGACGGAAACAAAAAGGAATCATTGGGTGCCAAATCAGGACTCTACGGTGGATAACCCATCAACTCGATGTTTTAACCGTTCAAATATTTCAGTTCGAGTTGTTCGGTTGTTGGGTCAGTGTTGTCGCGGTGAAGAATGAGCCTGCATCCCTGGATGTTCTGGCAAACAAATGGTTGTGTACCATTCAGAATTGACCGTTCTACGATTATCTAGTGGCACTGCAGCCACATGCCCATTTATCCCAAAAAAAGTTGACCATTTGCTTCGAAGTGCTTCTTGCGTGAACAACTTTTGTTGGGTTTGGCTCATTTTGAAAGACCCATACAGTCGACTGCTGTTTACTTTCGGGCTCATACGCATAGATCCTAGATTCGTCACCTGTGTAGATATTATACACGGCTTTTGACGCACCACGATTGTATTTTTTGAGCATTTTTTTGCACCAATCGACACGAGCCTTTTTTTGAGCGAATGTCAAATTATGTTGAATCGAACCCTCACTATTCTTTTTCACGGCTAATTGTTTATTTAAAATGTTGTGTATGCTTATCAGACTAATGCCCAGAGATGCCTCAATCTCACGGTATGTCACATTACGATTTTCCTTTATCAGTTCGCACAGTAGCAATATTTTCTAGCACAACAGAGCTTCTCTTTGAATAACCTTCTCTAAATTCGTCTGGGAGCGAATGACTGACACGATTGAATTCACTAAACCAGTGATATACAGTGGTTTTAGATGGTGCTCCATCGCCAAAAGTCGAAGTGAGTTAATCGATGCACTGTTGTTGAGATAATCCACGTCGAAAGCCGTAGTAAATTATCGCATGAAAACTATCACGAGTTAATCCTAGTTTCTGAGTGAAATTTTCAAGTCATTAAACAACACAAATAATATCCGTATGACGAAACTTTCTGAATACGTATGCAGACAACAATATCAAACTTTACAATGTATATGTCAGATGGCGCCTAGCAACACCATTGTTCCCAATTCCGGATACACAAATAGCAACCCCCGTACAAATAATTTTTTTCTCTATAATATTAGTATAGATGACAATAAAATGAAACTTGTTCTTAGGGAAAATGGAATGTTCAAGTGCTCTGGCTATTTTCCCGTTGATAGTGCTATATGTCAGTCTAGAGACTTTTTTGTCAGCATATAGTTTACGCAACATTCCGGTAATTTCATCAATACTTCTCTTATGGCATACTTAGTTCGTCGCATTTTTTTAACTTTTCTAATTAATTCTCACACTAGCAACCCAATCCCTCAATGAAAAAAATGTACATAATCAGTTCAGGTTCATATCCAACAGGGTAATCATTGTGTATAATGCATACGAGGTGTGTAAATAAAGTAATGAGGCTGATTTTTTTTTAAATTTGTATATTCAATTGAAATTACAATTCTACATTGTTTCAAATTAGTTGTCTTGAGAACTAACACAGCATTGGTCATAGTTTTTCCATTGTGAATAGCCAGCTTATTGGAACTCGGATATTGGAATCGTTTTCAGCTGGTCGGTTACGGTCTTTTCATGTTCCAAATGTTCAATGTCCAAAATGTTCATGTTCAATGTCCCAAAATGGTATCCTTTGAGGTGAATTTAAAATCTTAGGAAGACTAAAGTTTAGGAGTATAAAAAAACTCGTTAATTGAAATTGCTGGTTTGTGAGGTTCGGTTTCACACGAATGACACCTTTTTCGAAGTAAACTTCTCGGTAAAAACTCTTGTTGACTTTGAAGCACAAATTCCTAATGGATGATCACCAGAACTAACAAAAAGAAAATCAGCAAACTTTTGATATTTGATTTGCTCATTGTGGTTTTTTATTTGGCGTTGGTAAGGTTGGAATGTCCCATTACTGGCTTTGGTTCTTTGTTTCTGGGTTGTATTTAAAAATCCAAAACTTGTTACCAGTAATGACACTTTCCAGAAAATGAGGGACACTTTCAAGCTGTCCCAAAAAAAAAAAAATCTTTTAAGAAAGAATCAGGAGGGCAATACGTCCTGACTTTTTGGAGGTGTTCTAAGTCTGAAACAAAATTTAATAGCGCACCGTCGCTAAAAATTGTTGTCACTCATTGTCCGAACGCACTAGAAAAATCCGAAATTATGAAAAGAATTGCTGCGGACCATCAAGTTACTCTAGGGTGTTCAAACTCCTGCTGTCAGCGCATCAGATGACGGCTTATCTCTCTTCCAAGAGGACACCCATCAGTGTTGCCTGATTGAAACGTATGCTACCAGTCTCATTACTTTATTTACACACCTCGTTTCATTATCTCACAAGCAGAATGTCTATTTGATCAGTTTCGATACCTTTTGTTATTGAACAGCAAATTTTATATTTATAAATATAACAGTATACATTTTTTTGCAGGTGCGATGTACTCTGTCTTCATCTTAGAACCTCGTCTAATATAAGAACTTGGTTTGGAATGAATATGTTATTCAATCATATTAGTCGGTTTTGTGAATATTTACTGGGTTGTCCAAGTAACGAAGTCCGATCTGCATTTATAAAAATTATTGTTTTCCTGGCGCACTTTTCAATTAAAGATCCACCTTGTCACTGTCCTCCTGGCATTAATAATCCAGATCCAACTGCCACATTGAGTGATCACATAATTTGGGCTTTGCTTGGTTTATTACATGGAGAAGTTAGTGAACATGGCAGACATTTACCTAATTATTGTACAGTGTTCCATATGTATGCAAATCAAGGTAAGTGTTTCAAATAAGTTAAAAAACTTAGTTGCACACAAGCACAATTGTTTTAGGGATTCAGGAAAAAGCGCAATTGTTAAAATTAAATGTTCCCTATACTTTCATGTTGGTAGCTTTAGATGAAGGTCCAGGACCTGCTATTAAATATCAATATACTGATTTAAGTAAACTTACACAATTGGTCTCCTGTCTAGTACGTTGCTGTGATGTTAGTTCAAAATGTCAGTCAAGTAATGGTGATGTATTGGCAAATCCTTATAGGGAGCCAACCATACAAGATTATATTATGCCCATATCTTCACAAGCAGCTGATATATTATTTAATCGAACCAGGTAAGAGTTTATGCTATTAATTTTTGAACTTCATTGGTTACTATACAGAAAACTTTCAAATACATGAACTATGATCTTGGCTTAAAAGCCCAACTGGATTTCATGTGGCGGGGTGACTAGTCTTATTCTCTTATATCTATCAATCAAAATTTTCCACAAAATTCTAAATCACCAGTCTAGTACATGGACAATTTTTACATATCAATTAGGTAATCAGTATTATATCAATTTTATTTTCAGCTATGTGAAGAAAGTGATTGAAGATACAAATTTGACTGAAGAGGCGATTAAATTATTACAATTTTGTTCGTGGGAGAATCCACAGTTTTCAAAAACAGTGCTATCAGAACTTTTGTGGCAAATAGCATTCGCTTATTGCCAAGAACTAAGGCATCACATAGATATACTCTTATCTGTTTTATTGATAGAAGATTCTTGGCAGTCCCATAGGATCCATAATGCTGTTAAAGGTGTTCCCGAAGAAAGAGAGGGTTTACTAGAAACGATAGCCCGTGCAAAGAACCACTATCAGAAACGCGCTTACCAGTGCATCAAGTGTTTGGTAGCGTTGTTTACAAAATGCCGTATTGCTCAAAATATGCTTCTTGGACAAACTGATTTACGAAGGTATGACGCAATTTTTTTTTTGTAAATATAAGGTAAGGTAATAAAATATAAGGTTTTTATAATGGTACATTTAATCTCCCTAATCATACAATTATAGCTAATTATTTAGTCAGCTGATATGATTATTTAGTAAGATTGTGGAATATACATAGTTGGATTGTAGATTATTTAGTACTAACAAACGATTGTGGAATACATATTCTTTTGTATAAATATTCAAATGGAAAATTAATCCGTGCTCCACGCAAGAACTGCCCATTCCTTCAGTCGTCCCCAAAACGTTGGCAAATGTATGACCTTAAACCGTCATCAGTAGGGGTCGAGCTTAACGTCCATTTGAAGGAATGACCAAAGGTACGGCCATATATATTGACCATGTTGGATGTAGCAACTATGTGAAATTGTTCGTGGCCTGCCCAGGCCTTGTCTAGGTACCAGGTATATACATTTGAAATATGTATACATTTGTATATACGTGTTTTGAATATATTAAATATTCTCTACGAGTCCACTATGCAACTGCATATTAATTTCACTTGTTTCTGAAATAAAACACTAAACACATTCCAGTGACAATTGTTTGACACAAGTGAGCAGCCTTGGGCTTAATATAACATAGGAGTATCTATTTTTCGTTTGGAACGCTTTTTAGAAATAACGATTCGGCTGTTAGTTTTTAACATCTTTCCGTCAACAGCTCAAGTTGGCGTTCAAGGGACGACAGACAAGGAGTGTGCCCTGATTGTATCACAATAGTCTGATAGGTCGAATCGTTTCACACAATTGAATCACTTATAAAGAGAAAATCAACTGGCTGTCCTCGTAAGGCTCGAATTCCAGAAAATGTTAAGAGAGTGAAAAGGTCGCTTATTCACAGTCCTTGGTGTTCTACTAGGCGTCCTGCTCCAACGTCGTTGGTTGGTGTCATCACCCGGCACAGCGCATTCTACACAGCAAGTTGAACTTCCATTAGTACAAAATCATGATTGTTCAAAAACTGCTTCAAGATGATTTTATTCAGGGCAGACTGCTTTGTGAAAGAATGCTTAAAACTATTGCATCTGTCTGGTAGTATATCAGTAAGTCAAAGTGTCGATTTTAGACAGCAGAAAACCTACGATAATTACAGCAGAAACCTCTCGATTGTGTTAAGGATACAGTTTAGTACAGTGCTTCGAAGGTAGGTATTGTTAGACCTTACTTTTTTTAAAAGGGGCTACATTAATATCAGAGGCTATGTCGACATGTTCCATAACGTTGATGTTTACACGTCAACATTGAAAAAATGCGGTTCTAACAAAACGGAGTCATAGCCCACACAGCAAGGGCTTTGATACTAGTTATTCGTCCACTGTTTTCCCAACATGTAATATCACATTTTAGTGATGTTCCCTGGCGTACCAGTGTAGTTCCCTGTATGTACCAGAGTACCACTCGTACCAGTGCGATACAGAACTTTGAAGAAACATTTCGAATGGGTTATGCAAGTAGGACATCTTTTCTTTCCAACATAATCTTACATAACTAACTTGTGAATGTATTTTCATCAAAGCTGCATTTGTTCAATGAGAAAGGCTTGTAAAATTTGTATGATAATAAGAACATATCAGAGTAACGGAGTACGACATATCGGTAGCTGACATTCATGATGAGATGAAGGATGGTCTGAAGGACTGGGCTCCTTCGTTTTCCACTGTTGATAAAGCAGTTTATAATGTCTAATATTGTTATCGAAGTGCTCGAAAAAGTGTTATCGAAATACTTCTGAATTGTATTAAGCTAGAAGACGGTTATTGTTGGTCTAAATGCGTCTAAACGCAACCAAAAGCAAAGTTCAATTTTTTTATTTTTATTACACATTTCACCCCTTTTTAGTACTTGTCTGAACATATTTCATGATTTGTGACTTGTTAAATATTTTAACTTTAATAAATTTAAGTTGAAAATTAACACTCCAGTGGTCGCGTCACGGTTTGTGAGACCGGGTGCAGTGAACATTGTTAATATTAAAAAAAAAACCACTTCCAAAACCATTTGCCTCTCTCAATACCTTCTTATAAGTCGTAGAATGTTTGTATCGAATGTTATGTGGAAGAGTGTGTTTGTTGTAAAGTTGTCAAAAGTTATTTGCAAGTATGGTTTCTCAGATCGTTCGCGACCGCTCGCGTTAGTTTTTAAATTGTGCATAATTTCAACAGAATAATAAAAAAGGAAAGAATAGTCGTCATATAAAACGTAAATTGACAAAAAAACACATTCCTCAGATGGACTATGAAAAAGAAATAAAATGTCTAGAACAATTGCATGACAAAGTGCTGACCGAACCGGAATATGAGGATGAAGATAATGACATTTAGATGAGCATGATGTAACTGAGGAGCGAGACCGAGCAAGAGCTGGATAATTACGAGTAATTGGAAGATAACAGTGTCATTCCTTATTATATAGGGAAAGATGGGCAAACGAACGACATACGATAATTTACCAAAGACATTGGGACTGCAAGAAGTATGTGGAGCACTAGTTCCTGGAAATAAAAATCAAGCAAGAAAGATTGGAGAACACCGGATTGCACAAACATGCAGTTTTTGTGCTTGGAAAATTAACAGAAAACGAAATATTTTTGTGAAGGCTGTGGAACTTGACTGTGCTTGGAACATGTTAATGTTATTTGCACTGAATGTTATATATAGAATATGTTATATATGTTATAGAATGTTATATATTAGACTATTAGTCCAGGAGTACATCCGATCGTTTGAGTCCCGTTTGTTGGGAACGTGCAAACGTTTCGCCAAGGTTACATTTGGGATTCTCAATGCTTGTCTGAAGACTGAAAGCTGTGGACTTAGACTTCTTCAGCCAGGTTTTTTAGTTAGCCCGGAGGCTCCTAATCATTTCTAATGAAATTTCGACCCTGAGTTGGGCACTTTTTGGTTTCTGGGGGTCTCTAGCTGACCCTTGATATGCCGGAATTGAAGATTCCGGCTATCATTAAAGTTAAAAGAAAGACAAGAAGGATAGTATTTCAATTTTCTAGAAGTCATGGCGAACTTCTTGAGGTTAATAAGAAAAGAAAAAGAGCAAGAAAGCTAGATTTCTATTTTTTAATATTTATACTCCATCGGAAAAAGATGGAGTGTTTCGCCGAATCACGGTCCGACCGATCGAGAGTGACCGATCGTCCGTCACCCGACGACGCCGAGGTTTGAGCATCATTCTTTATAGTCGAAGCGGCCTTACGCTAGCCAAGAATCGAAAATTCGGTTCCCTTCTGCTAGCCGCCCGTAGGATGGATTTTTTAGGGGTTTTGGCTCAATTTACCCGGGGGGGTCCGGGTAGAGAAGTTTTTAGAACAAACTTCTCATAAACTTTTTCAAAGAATTGCGAAACCGTGGGGACTGCGGTTTCGTTATGAATTTGGGCATTCCGAACAAACCATGGAGCGTTGAGTGCCAAACGCCAGGTTTTGTTCTGGAGAACTTGTAATCTGTGCACCGAAGAAGGTGACAGGAAGCGAAAATACACTAATAGACCGTATAGATATGCAGATCTAATTAAGGTATTATAGATATTTATTTTGATGCAAGGGTTTAGCTTGCTCGACCTGGAAATCAAGGGGTACACGAGATTGAAAGCTGTGGAAACCGTCTCGTAATATTTATATTCTTCTGGGTCGCAGATTGTGATGGTTCGCACTTCTTATTAGTTCTGGTGTTGGTCCCGCCCCCTCGGACGATGTTTGGAGTGTCACAGTAGTCAGTTGCTCTCCCGACTGCAGCCGGTGAGCTTCGGTCTGTCGGTTGATTACTGGTTTCCACGTGTCTGGCAGATTGAGGGCATCATCTCTTCTGTTTAGGCGTCCGATTTTTTCTATTTCTAGTGTTTCTCGTATGGTTCTGATTTTGTAATTTGAGATATTTGCAATTTGTCGGCAACTGTCGAAGTCGATTTTGTGTCCTGTTTTTCCGCCAATTTTTGTTCTTCGAGCCGTGCTGATATTCTTCTATTGGTTTGTCCGACGTATGCCATGTTACAAGTTCCACACGATACGCTGTATATGCCCGGATTTTCTAGAATTATTTGATCTTTGGAACTTCTAATGGCTGATTTTATTGTTTTATGTGGCTTGTATGCGGCCGATATATTATGTCTTCGAAGCAGTCGTCCAATGCGGTCTGTGACACCTTTGATGTACGGCAGAACTGTTAAGGGCCTATTTTCAAATTCATTTGGCTTTTGTTGGTTGTTTTGATAGTTATATAGTTAATAGCCTTCTTAATGTTATACGCTGAGTAGCCGTTCTGCTTTAGAGCGTCGGTGATTGTTTTGAGCTCTTTTTCTCAGTTGATGTCGGATAGTCGGAGAGATCGAGAAATCAAGGTGTTGACAACTGCTTGAAGTTGTACTAGATGGTGATGAGACCTTGCATTCAGGTATTTGTTCGTGTGGGTTGATTTCCGGTAAACTGTGTGTTGTAAGCCTCCATCTTGGGACTTGGTTATTAGGACATCTAGGAAGGAGTTTTTTTGTCTTCTTCTATTTCTGAAGTGAACTGTATTTTTTGGTGGACGGAATTTAAATGGCTATGAAATTGGGCAAGTTCGTTTTTACCAAAGGACCAGATGACAAAAATGTCGTCGACATATCAGGCCCACAGCTTAGTTTTGAGGTCAGTGCTCTGCAGTGCCATCTTTTCAAAATATATCATGAAGAGGTTGGCCACTACTGGTGATAGAGATGAACCTATTGCTGCACCATCTGTTTGTCGGTATATGTCTTGGTCAAACATGAAGTAAGCGTTGTTTAAGCAATGTCTGGACAAATCTATTACGTGGTTCGGAAGGTCTTTATTCTCCACTGTCAATTGCAAAGCTTCTTCTATTGGTATGTTCGGATAAAGCGATTTGACGTCGAAACTGGCCATGATGCCCTTTTGATCTGTTGTGAGTTTGTCTAAAGTCTCTGTGAAGTGCTGAGAGTTTTTGATGTACGAATCGGCCTTTTCTGTTATAGGTTGTAATATATTAGCCAAAAATTTCTCTAGATTTTGTAATGGCGAATTGAAAGCGCTGACAATTGGACTTTGGGGGCTCCAGCTTTGTGGATCTTTGGCCGACCATATAGTTTTGGGCATCTACTTGACTTTTTGGGATGAGTTGTTTCTTGATACTGTCGTCGATTGGAGATTCTTTGATTTTGGCTTTGATCGTTTTTTTCAGATACGTTGTGGGGTCGCTGGTAACTTTTTTATAACTGGGGTCGTGTAGAAATTCTTTCATTTTTCTTTAACACATTGGCGCGTTGAATCAAGCAAAAAAATCAGATTCAAAAGAAACCAAAATAAATTAAATAACCTCAGGATAAAATCCAGAAAAGCACAGCCGCAAGCAACCAACACCAACACAGTCCACAACATAGCAAAGTGTCAGCTCTCAACAGCCGAGATAAGCGTCCTAAGTAAAGGCTTCAACTATGCAATCGCACCAAAATCAATTCCAACATAAGAAATAATTGCAAATGTCGAAAAAATCCTATCATATTTACATAAAAATACGGCCGAACTAATTAGACAGGATGTCTCCAGTATTCTAAGACATTCCAAAGCATCCGCAGCAAATCTAACCCGTACAGAACATCAAGAAACTAAACAAAGAAAAGGAAATAGCCATACTACCTGCTACAATCTATAACAGAAAAGGCCGATTCGTACATCAAAAACTCTCAGCATTTCACAGAGACTCTAGACAAACTCACAATAGATCAAAAGGACATCATGGCCAGTTTTGACGTCAAATCCCTTTATCCGAACATACCAATAGAAGAAGCATTGCAATTGATAGTGGAGAATGAAGACCTTTCCAACCACGTAATAGATTTATCCAGACATTGCTTAAACAACGGTTACTTCATGTTTCACCAAGACATATACCGACAAACAGATGGTGCAGCAATGGGTTCATTTCTATCACCAGTAGTGGCCAACCTCTTCATGATATATTTTGAAAAGATGGCACTGCAGAGCGCTGACCTCAAACCTAAACTGTGGGTCCGATATGTCAACGACATTTTTGTCATCTGGTCCTTTGGTAAAAACGAACTTGCCAAATTCTATAGCCATTTAAATTCCGTCCACCAAAAAATACAGTTCACTTTAGAGATCGAAGAAGACAAAAAAACTCCCCTTCCTAGATGTCCTAATAACCAAGTCCCAAGATGGACGCTTACAACACTCAGTTTACCGGAAATCAACCCACACGAACATATACCTGAATGCAAGGTCCCATCACCATCCAGCACAACTTCAAGGAGTTGTCAACACCTTGATTTCTCGGTTTCTCCGACTATCCGACGACATCAACCGAGAGTGTCACAGATCGCATTGGACGACTGCTTCGAAGAAATAAACATCAGCCGCATACGAGCCACATAAAACAATAAAATCGGCCATTAGAAGTCCGAAAGATTACATGATTCTAGAAAATCCGGGCGTATATAGCATATCGTGCGGGACTTGTATGGTATATGTCGGACAAACCAATAGAAGAATAAGAAGCCCGGGTCGATTTCCAGTTATGCCTCGCATCTGTTAAACGAAAATCATCAATTTAACAGTAGTTTCAAATTACTGCATGTACAAAACAAAAACAAGGAACTGATTGATGGTTTACCTGGGGAGTTTAGAAATAAATCGTCGCAAAGATGCGAAAACCCTTCTGAATGACCAGATAGACCTGAACAAATCGCTTTTATTGAATTAATACAAACAATAAATAGCATCTGTGTGGATTTCCTAAAAAAGGTATAATTTATTGTAGAAACTTTTTATATTTATAGCCATTTCAACATCCAAATATATTTATTTCTGACGAAGCTACAGTGCTAGCGATACGCGTAAAATATTGAAAATAAAGTGGACATTTTGATAAAAAATATTTTTATTAAACATTTGTAATGCATTTCTAGCAAGTAGAAGCCAACACAATCCAAAAGTTTTCAGTTAATGTTAATATATAAATAGTAAATGAATTCTTATTTTCAGAGCATGGGCCTCAGCAGTGACGTGGCTTCAAGACGAACTGGAACGTAAATATCCACCAAACGCTTACAACACGTGGTCCCCTCCAGCTCAGAGCAATGAAAGCTCAAACGGATATTTTCTGGAGCGTTCCAATAGTGCTAGGAAAACTTTAGAACGAGCACTGGAGCTGATGCCCGAAGCTGATCGAGCTGATGACGAAGGTGTCGAAGACACCGAATCTCAAGAAGAAACTGGGCAGGTCAGTGATGAACAAACTCTATTATGAATTTTGAAAAAGATACCATTTACCAGGTAGGAATGTATTAGGTACATAATTATATTTAGGTGGATATTGTATTTATGTTGCAATTATAAAATGTTTATTCTTTCAGATTGAATCAACAGAGGAGAATTTGGAAGTATGCAATGAACCCCAAAGCCCACAGCAAAAATCTGATATTTAGGTGGGAACACATACTGACTATCAAAAAGCGATGCTCTATTAATATACTTTTTTTTAATGTCCCAGGCTTTAGTTTAAGTATTGGAAACGTTTTTAGGGCGCAAGTACTGTAGATGGCAAGATTCACTAAGATTTAGTTATGGAAAACCCTCACAAAATTTTATTTATTTACAAGTTGTTACCATATACATGTCTTGCATTAAAACATCTTTTTCGTGTCTCTGTTACCGAGAATTGAGAATTTTAAAAATATTTTAGATTTATTCGCAGTTTATAATTTTTCTCATCTACTGTCACATTTAACGGTTCACTGTAATGTATGATTTTATATTAATACCTGGATTATTTTTACCTAGAACTGTGATTCTTGCACTTTGCTTATCAAATGTTATTTGCCTCTAATTATGGAGATATGTGATATGTATGTATAAACGCATTTTCTGAATTTTTATATCGACGGGGATGCATTTCTGCCTATGTTCCTTTTTGCAGGCGAGTCCCAAGTACATATATAAAAAAATAATTTAGAATAGACAGTAACTTTTTGAAGGTGTATATAATAATAGAGAAAATGAAAGAACCTTTTTTTGTGTTACAAATCTATAATTTGAAACGAAACTGTTCCACTCATCAGCGAGAAATACTAATTGAAGTAGTACGATAAAGTAAGATGTAAATAACTCGCAACAATAAATATCGATGCTATTTTATTATTGTTTATATATAGGTCATAGTAAAATTTAATTATTATTTATATTGTTTTGTAAATATATATAAAAAATGTAGTTTTGTTTATATTTAGACTAATACCATATTCTTGTTGATTAGTTTAAAGTTGTTTTTTTTGTTATGTAAATATCTTTAGTTGCCTAGAAATTATATTAAATTTTATTATGACTATATTATCTGAGCCAAATATACACTCCAGGAGGTTCATTGTTTGTAAATGCACAGTTATTTATTTTTAGTTTGTGAGAAAAAAATCGTTTCCCTTTAATATTAACGTGTAGTTTTTTAGCTTACTAGGAAGAATGAAGGGAAATTTGAATACTTAAAATTTTGTTTTAAATGTGTCTCATTTAAACGTTGCTTAACTTATAAGCTATATACCAATATTTGTTTGTATTATAATTTATTATAAATTATAATAAAAATACACTTTTAAATTTTCAATGCCTTTTTAAATTAAACCCTTTGTTTTGATTAAACATTTATGTACGTCAATTTATATTCATCATAATATTGTACTTTAAGAAAATAAAACTGTCTTTTTTTAAAATATACTGAAGGCCTTTGCAATTTCCCTTTACATAATTTTGTGTTAATTATTTTTAATTTTAAATGCAGTCATTTTTACAAGAGAATAGTTTTATTAAGTTAATACAAAAGCAATTATATACAATTATTGATATGATATAAAAATTAATGTTATGTTCTATAAAGTGGGTGATATTGTGATGTTGATATATGGCGGTGAACATTAAACGGTACAGGAGGAGCGATAGTAACATTAGTGTATATAATCACTGATGTATGGTGAGGAGGTTTTGTCTTTTCACTAGGCATGAAAACGTGATTTTTAGCAAGGCTCTAGCAATGAGAAACTGTAGATACACCGCGATAGAAAATATTCCCAATGACTAATAAACGAAGGCATCTTCCGAATGCCTTCTTTCAATCTCAGCCCAGATTTTGAAGACTTTCAAACACAGGCTAACAGAAAAAATTAGTTGAAGAAACCCTAACTCCTGCGCTTGCTTCTGCCTGCTAAAAAAACCCAATAGCCTACACCTGTTTTAACCGGTCAGTCGACTCCGGGCACGTCAAGGGAGGTAGACTTCGGAGCGACAACCACCAAATCAGAGGAGGTACTCCTTTATCCCAATATCTCGGACTAGTTTGGGATAAAGTCGCGAAATTTTTCGGTGATAGGGGTCACCCCTACCATACTTTCTCCTGCTCTACAAGGAGATCTAAACAAAAATTACTGCCATGGATTCTGACCCAGTGCAGATTGAAAAGTAAACTCCCAAAAAAGGAAAATCAGTTGCCAGTGGTTGGTATTAAGAAGGAACGTAATCTTTTCAATGTGTACTTATTTCCACACAAACTAATTCACGTGTCCGCGTATATATTGAACTGCAGCTATACGATCATACTGCTAAAAAGTATACGATGATCCCGATCTGCGTGAAATGAATAGACAAGCACACGGCAGAGGAGTGCAAAAAAGACCCCAAAATGCTGCCTATGCAAAAAGCTACCAAATGCACACATTGCAAACTTCTCTGACTATAAAACCTGCTCTGTAAGCGGCCAAACCCGCTCTCCAGGCATAGCAAATACCGAAAAACCCTTTCATGAATAATCCGGAGATCACAATATCAAAATGTTCTCAAAAACCCTTCCCAGCTGAACAAACCAATCACCTATCCCAATTGGTTGGGACGGTCTCGGTGTTCCGACGGCATAGTAGTTACCGCGATAGTGGATTGGACTCTCGTGCTCCTTGTGTATGTTTGTGAATTTTTCTAGACAACAGTATACATCTGATAAGAAATCATCCCTCAGTGACTCCAGTTCTAGGCTGGGTAAGGCCGGATGTCTTCTGAGAGGTATTCTACGTTGGTCACTTGCCAGACGGTAGGCTTCTTGAATTATATATGGTTAAACGCAAAACCAAGGGTCGCTAGAGACGAGAGTACTTATCAGGTTTATCGATAGCTGATAAGCGTGGTTCGGAACCTACGTTAAGCTATAGGCCAAATCAGTAAATAGTCTCTAAGTCTAAATCCTTACCTTACCCAACTGGTTGAGCAATTGTCAGTGCAGATTCTTAGCAGAATCTGGACTTTAACTTTTATACGTACTAACGGCGCATAACCTCTATATTGCCCTAGTCCAAAGAACATTTTGGAATTCGTCCATTCGATTCAGGGTTCCAAATTACGAAATGTATCGAGATGATACTACCACTGTCATAGGTGATAGCATTATCGAGCTATCTGGCATTATCCGCTGTTGAATTCAGGATTTGCCAACCTGGAGGCCTCTGTGTATTAGCGAAGGTGATGGGTACGTCTTTCAACAGTTGATTACGCCTCCCTAGTTCATTCACTATGAGGGGCGGTGACTTCAGTGCATACGATGAAGTCTGGGGTTGTTCCACGAATTCGCGGGCCAAATCTCCAGATGTGCAATGTGCTCGGATTGAACATCATTTTCCCCGACGAACCAACCCATTATCGCAATAACAGTCTGTTACACCCGACCAATTTGATTGGTTTCTTTTCCACAGAAAATCCTACTCGAGCAACTTCTATGTTTGTTTTTAAGGAGCTCAACATAGATCATCCATCTTCCAGTTCAACTCGAACAATTAAGAATCGATTAGACTCTTGATTATTTCATTTAAGTTGGCAATAAAGGTTACGAATTGGGTAAAATTTCAACAAGATCTTCATTCCACAGGTTCGATCCCGATGCAGGTTGGTTTCGCGGTCAGCTGATAACCTCGCCACAGAGCTTAAACTGTTTAACAAGTCCAGGCTTGTAGACGATCTCTTGACATTAAAAAATATCTGGGTGAACAATCGTCTAGTAAAAAGTGCCAATTCACCCTTCGATCCGGCAGAATTTCGTCGGACAAATGAGGCTATCAAAGAAGCAAGAGAAATGATGTCTAGAGTGGAGAAGTAGGACTCTTTGGAGACATCAGACGCATGGAATTTTTAGTGCCTGGTCAAATCATTAACAGGGAAATCCTTTAAAAATATACTTCTTTTCAATTTAGAAGGGAATCCGAAAGGAAGTTTCGCCCATGACGGTATCACATTCAGCAATTCCAAAAAATTTCGCGCAAGCATGTCGCGGAGATCACGGCTATAAGCAACAGAAAGCATGGCTATTAAGCGGTGGCTCTCAAGAAGAAAATACACATTACAGCCCAATTACACTTATCAATTCACATTGTAAGTTATCGGAAAGAGAGATACTTAACGCTCTTTAAGATTTAATCGGAGAGCAAATTGGGTGCCGAATGAAACACTCGTTCCTTCAGGGTTGGCCAAATTGCCTGAGAAAATCAACATGGCTTTAAATAAAAAGACATGCCCTTAAATGATGTTTCCTTTGAGACCTTATCATATATTAAGTCGACCCTTTCCCACGAGGAAGTCCATTGAATTGGGAGCTTCACGAAGTATCTAAGGACGTGCGGAACGGCATTTTAGACTTCTTGCTGCACGAAATCGACATGGAAATATCCGGCAAGTGAATGATGCTTTGATTGCAGTTACAGGTACGACTTTTTCAAAGATGACTAATGTAAATTAAAAATCCTCCTGAGTAAAATCCTCTTTCACATTATCAATGAAGTTTAAAATCCTATTTATCATGGCAGGTTCCCTTATAATTATATTCTAAGGGAATCTAGGTACACGGAATTAGGAATGGGTACACGGAACATTTGACAAATAATCGAAAAAGTCAGAGAAGTTAATCATCCTATATACCTCTGTTTCCTTGATTATTGGAAGTCATTTGAAGGTATAAAATGGGAGAAATTATGACAAATTGTGCAGGAAATCGGAGTATCAGATCACCTGATTGGCTTAATTGGTAAAAATTGAAGATGGGTAGAGCTCTCGAGAATTGAACGCCTGGTGTCGGTATTTGCGGCATTAAAATAGCTAACTTAAGATATGCTGATGACATTACACTTCCTGCAAGGTCGGCCGAAGAACTGACCATGATTATTAAAAAATTAAATGATGACAGCCACCTTTTCGATATAGAAATAAACGAGGAGAAAACGAAAATAATAATTATCGACCGTCAAAACAATAACATGGAGTGAACTAATTCGTCTATCTTGGGGCTTTAATATCGAACGAACGAATGAAGGCAGTAATGCTTATGAGATCAGAAGAAGACACGAAATGGCAAGAAATACAATACGGAATATGCAGAAGATCTGGAGAGATAGGGACAACACAGAACACAAAGAAGCAGATAGTAAAAACCTTAGTTTTTTTTAGTATTGCTATATCTCGCTGAAACATGGACCATTAAAAAACAAGATCTTAAGCGCATTGATTCTTTTTATCTTTGGTACTGGAGATGGATCCTTCGCATTCCGAGAACTGCCAGACGAATAAACGTAACCGTTATTCAAGAAACTGATGAACCCATAAGGCTTTCTCAAATTATTCATGAACCAAAATTAAGATTGTTTGGCCATATTGAACGCAGGGACGGTAGTAATCTGGAAAGAATGGTAGTACAGGGACAGATAAAGGGTTCTAGATCACGCTGCAGACCTCCAAAAAATGGACAGACCAAATTAAAGACCTAACTGGTACATCTCTCCAACATGCAACCAAGGAAACCTGAAATAGAGAATGCTGGCGAGAAGTAATCCGGATAGTACGCAGACTGAATACATTTCCACGGCCACGACTCTTCTGTAAAGAAGGATACGGAGAAGAAGAAAGACAGCACTACTGTAGTTGATGTGTTATTTAATACTTTTAAGATATGGAAAATTAAGAAAAATCGGGTTGTTCAAATGTTTTCCCCCAGGGCCTCTTTGACCCAGAAAGTTGCTGGAAAATTTCGGCGTTTATGAAAAGGGGACGTTTTTTCAATTGAAATCCAGGCAAACTTCAAAACTTTTGACGACTTTTGTCTCATCGGAAGCGGGTCTGCCAAAATGCCGGTAGAGGGCGGTCTTACGTAAGCCAAGAATCGAAATGTGATTGTTTTCTGCTTGCTGCCTGGAACAAGAGACCGCATAACGGTTTTTTGCCCCGGAGTTTGGGGCAAATTTAGGAAATTTTTAAATTTCAAAAATTTTAGATTTTGCCAAACTTCATCTGCATTCATGACAACATTCTGGTTTTCCAATGCCTCAATTTTTGCATAAAGCTGACAGATCGTCTCCTGATCCTATTTGAACTTGTCTTCCAACGCTTTCGGTATTCCGGTACCTCCTCGGGAGACGTTTGCCCTAATGGGCAACTCATATTTGCATTAAAATAAACGCTATTTGGAGATGATGTCACGGATCGCCGATGCGTAGGTTTCAGAAGCAGCGAAAAACACATCTGCACCGTATGACTGCTGTGACACCATCCAATAATTGACAGTCAGAATTTATTCATTTGTCGGTCGTAGGTGGACCTATGGATGAACATTTTTTATTTTTTCAGACTATACCAGGTGTCCCATTAAGGATGGATCGCGGCCGTATCTTGAAAACTATTTATCCCACAGCTTTGGGGAAAAAAAATTGTACTAAAAATGATCATGAGAAATTCACCAAAAATATGTTTAAGCTTCTAAAACGACCGCAAGAGGGCGTGACGAGCTAAACATTTTTAAAAATATTTTTTTGTGTGTATTTTCAAGTGTTAACCGAGTAAGAAAAATTCTCAGTTATAATTAGCAAACTGTCTCCTACAACTTTGTTTTATGACATTTTGTCGTAATTTCACGAATAGAGGGGTTGGATAAAAAGTCGTCTAATGTCCGTTTGCCTAAACCGATTTTCCTCAATTTGGATTCATTTAAAAGGCAATTGCTGGGACAATCAGATAATCTGATTGTCCAACAATAGTTTTTTTGAAGTTTTGTTCAGTTTTTTTCAAATGGAATGGTACAGTTTGTATTACATGGCTAGAAAGGTAATTTAAAGAGGAATCATCCAGTGAAAACCCGAAATCGATATCTCTGACATATCAAGAGATATTTCGATTTTTTTGAAAAAATCAGCTATTATTTCACTACTACCTGCATTAATTTAAAAAAATATTAATCTAATGTTTGCCTTCGTTCACACTTTACCCAGGCTTAGGACTGGTCCAAATTCTTCGTGCCATATTAATTTGGAGCGTGTTTAAAGGCCAACGGGCCAACGTATGCCAATGTATTGCAGAGCGGCAATATGCAAGTCAATATCCCGAAAGAAGGCATTATTCGAAGAAGGTGTTTACACGTCTAGCAAGACGCTTACGAGAAACAGGAATTGTGCATCCAGATCCAGTCCGCACCAGGTTACGTTCGATTCGTAATAGAGATAATGTCGTAAATGTTCTGACTTATGTTGAAACCAACCCCCATTTAAGTATCAGACAAATATCTGAAGAATTAGGTGTTAGCAAGACATCCGTTCATCGAATCTTAAGAGATAACAAGCTGCATCCCTATCATGTTGTCTTACACCAAGCTCTTTTGGATAACGATTTCAACAGAGGGTTAGACTATTGTCACTGGTTAAAAAATATGTGTAGTGGAAATAAACAATTCTTAAAACGCATACTATGGACTGATGAAGCTACTTTTAGCAGTGATGGAGGTGTTAACTTACATAATATGCACTACTGGGGAGTTGCTAATCCACACTGGATGTTAGAAATCAACCACCAAAATAGATGGAGTGTGAACGTATGGTCTGGTGTTTTGGGAGACACAATTATTGGTCACTTTATTTTTAATGGACATTTGAATAGTGAAACATATTTAAATTTTTTACACAATGGTCTGCCAGAACTAATGGAAGATGTTTCGTTGGAAACAAGAAGACAAATGTGGTACCAGCATGATAGATGCCCTGCCCACTTCTCGCAGGTGGTTCGAAACTTCTTGGATGCTTCGTTTCCAAATCGTTGGATAGGACGGGGTAGTTTATTTTCGTGGCCGGCGCGCTCACCGGATTTGACAGTCCTCGATTTTTACTTGTGGAGAAGACTAAAAGACCTTGTTTTTCAAACTCGTCCTACCACACGAGAAAACATGATTGAAAGAATTCAAAATTCAATAACCAGCATTTCAAGAGCGGAAATTGAAGCTGCCGTTTTTAGTACTCGTCGAAAAATAAATCTTTGCATTTCTAAGGATGGAAGGCATTTTGAACATTTAGAAAGGCGTTCTGTTAATTATTAGACTGTTGTGCTGTTAATTTTATTTGACTGTTGTTATTATTATTATCTTCGTTGTTGGCCCGTTGGCCTTTAAACACGCTCCAAATTAATATGGCACGAAGAATTTGGACCAGTCCTAAGCCTGGGTAAAGTGTGAAGGAAGGCAAACATTAGGTTAATAGTTTTTTAACTTAATGCAGGTAGTAGTGAAATAATAACTGATTTTTTCAGAAAAATCGAAATATCTCTTGACATGTCAGAGATATCGATTTCGGGTTTTCACTGGATGATTCCTCTTTAAATTACCTTTCTAGCCATGTAATAAAAGCTGTACCATTCCATTTGAAAAAACTGAACAAAACTTCAAAAAAACTATTGTTGAATGTAGCGCCACCTCGCGGTTTCATTTATAAACTAAATAATTTATCTCCCAGATTATCTGATTGTCCCAGCAATTGCCTTTTAAATTAATCCAAATTGAGGAAAATCGGTTTAGGCAAACGGACATTAGGCGACTTTTTATCTAAATAGGTAAAACTCCCCCCCCACTTCTTTATTCGCGAAGTTACGACAAAATGTCATAAAACAAAGTTGTAGGAGACAGTTTGCTAATTATAACTGAGAATTTTTCTTACTCGGTTAACATTTGAAAATACACAAAAAAAAAGATTTTTAAAAATATTTAGCTCGTCACGCCCTCTTGCGGTCGTTTTAGGAGCTTAAAAATATTTTTGGTGAATTTCTCATGATCATTTTTAGTACAATTTTTTTTCCCCCAAAGCTGTGGGATAAATAGTTTTCAAGATACGGCCGCGATCCATCCTTAATGGGACACCTGGTATATAGCTAACAGTTCAGACTATATATAGCATAATATAAAATCAAGTTTGGAACTAAAAGTATGAATATTTAAAATAAGAAATATCATAACCTAATATTTTCATATTTCTTTTTTTATGTGAATGTGTACTATAATAAAAATTCTGCCTAAAGGGAAAGGTTCAAAATGAAATATATGTTATTTATTTATAGCTTTCATTGTTTTTATTCAAAATAAACTTATGGGTTAATACAATGGTTTAAGAGATCGTACGTTTTGTTCGCACGTTTGTCGTACATTTTTGGGAATCATACCCATAACCGCAATCCAAGCCTGGTGAATGTCCGAAATTGCATCCAAACGTTTTTCTTTCATCGTCAGTTCCAGTGGGGGGAATAGCCAGAAGTCGCATGGGACCAAATCAAGCATTTGCAGGTTAATGACGTATCACGATACAAAAAAATACTTTTTTAGCCAAAAAATCATGTGTAATCTTGCTTTTGTGCTCTGATGCATTCTTGTGTATCGAATATCATGTTCCCTCTTGTGGTCATTCTGGTCGAGCTTATGAATCCTGGCCTATAAATGATTATCATATTGTTCTTATCAGATTAACAAACTTTTTGAAACCTGAACTGTTTGAATCAATGTATATGTATGTTAGTTATTGGTACTGTCACTTTTTATGTCATTACGAACGAACAAGGTACATTAAAGATTTAATATATTTGATGGTGGAAACTAGTAGAATTCTAGAAATTCTGCGCACTAAAATTTTTAACTTTTTAGGTATTAATAAATTTTTTTTTATATCATCAAAAAAGCTTTATACCAGGTGTGGCAGGTAATAATTCTTAATTTAAAAAAAACACACGTTACACTTGGGAGAAAGATAAAAATGGTTTATTCGCAGTATGCGCCATTGCTAGCTGCACATCTTTCGAGGTAGTCCAGTCATCAAACCATTTCAAGCCTGTTGAAGTTTTTCACGGAAAGTGCGTGAGACATCGATGAACAAGTGGTAGTCGGAAGGGGCCAAGTCTGGTGAGTGAGTGGTGAGCGGGTGGGGCAAGAGTTACCAGCTAACTGCAGAAATTGTGTCTCTCGCTTTCGCTATGTGTTGTGTTGCAAAATCACTTTTCCGTGTCTTGTAGCCCATTCTAGTGGCTTTTCGATCAATATATGGTTGAAATTGATGTTTGATCTGGTTTCAGAAGCCCATGCTACACGACACCCTTCTGATCGCACCAATGTTATAACTTCAGTTTCAAAAATCACTTAAAAAAAATTATTTTAATTATAGAATTACAGAGTAATAAATAGAATATTTTTTAGTAAATGACAATAGTAACTAACATTAAAATGGCTTTGTATTAATAATATCGATCAAAACAATATTCTAATATTTATAGTACTTTGGATGCTTAGTCGTCATATCGCGCGGTGCCTTTCCGTACAGTGACTCGGCGTCGCAATGTGCTGACTAGAATCCGGCACGAGCGTCGTTAGGAAATGCTAGAATTATACAACAGTATAAAGTTTACTTGAGGTCGCATCTAACAACTCCCCCTTTTAGAAAAAAGTTAATACTATGTGTTGACTTTTTAAATTATACAGAGTAATAAAATTCTAAGGGTAATTTATTTATAGTTCTTTGGTTTCTTCTTCCTGCGGGTGGATGGATGGTCTTCTCCTTGCTAAGAGGCTGCTTAGCTTCATTCTGGCGGTCCTTTGGTGGTGAGGTCTGGGTGGTGGAGATGGATTTTCATCGTCTGCAGGACCCATAGTGATGCTGGGTAGTATTTTCCTACGCCGGCAACATTTGCAGTAAATATACAGGATTGCTAAACAATAGATTAATGTAATAGTTAGAGTGGTGAACCAGGACAGGTGCTTGCGGATGAACGGCTGTCGTATCATCTTGTCCAATTCATCGGAGTATTGGTCCAGCTTGTGTTGTGCAATAGCAAGATCATCTGCATCAATTTTGTTTAATTTTAATGGTTTAAGATCAGGTATACTCGATTTCTCAGGAATATGTTGACAACATGTGTACGGTACGATCACTGGGTGGCTTTTGTAAGTGATGTTCCGATATTCATCGATAAATGGTTTAGCTTGGACTCTTGTGCTTCCTATAAAAGCATTGCAGAAGGCTTGAAGTTTTAGGATGGAATTGATGTTTATTATGATATAACTTCTTTTCCCTCACATTTGATAGTAATAGGTAATAGTTCAGAAACTGTGACTAGCCAGAGGTTTTGGCGTATCTATTGGGCATTGTATCATTCGGCAGCAATTACAGATACTTGACAAGTTTTTGGTAAACGACTCGGTCCTTTTAGCAGCTGTGCCTCACATATGGCATCGCTGTCTATGGGATATGGCAACACATCAGGGCAGATCTTCTGTGTAGGACCCTATTGTTTGCAGCTTCTCAGATGTTGCAACGAAACGTACATCATCGAATCGTCATCTCTGGCAATATACCTTTGCGTTGTTGTTATTATATGGTGAAATGATGTTCGACTGTCTAATATAGGAATTGCATAGAGATGGTATAGTGTATATGTTTCTGGCTCAATTAAGGGAATTTTTAAAATAAATACAAGTCTCGAGTCTGTTTGGTAAGCTTCTAATTCGATTAAATCGATGTATTTAGTTACGGATGAAGAGTAGATAGGTAGTGGAAGATTATTTTTCCTTAAAGACTGAGAAATTTCCTGAAGCGAAATGATCAGATCGTTCGGTGAAATGATTGAATTGTGTAACATGTTCAACCTCGCAAAAGCTATTGCGTTTAATGCATCGCTTAATGAACTTTCTAGAAAACTATAACTTTCCGTTAATGATTCGCACAAATTTAGAACTTTAATTTGAGCATCGTAGAATGCAAGATCGTCTGCGATGTTAAAAATAGATCGATTTATTTCTTCTATGTCTTTATTAAAGGTCTCCTCATCTATTTGCAATTTTTGTATAGTATTGTTAAAATCTTTTATTACGGAGGTTGTTACTGATATTTGATTTTTAAGGAGACTTTCAATTTGATGTTCATCGTTAATCACTCTATTGATACAATTATTAAAGTATTCTCCGTCTGAAGAGTCGAGGTTTCCCGTAATGAATTTTCAAATCGTACCTATTCCGTTAACGAGTCCACGTTTGTATCTAAATGCATAAGATTTTGTGTCTGCGAAGATTTCTTTGTATTTGAGGTTCACAGAATCAGATATTTGGTTGAGCAAACTAATATGCGTTTATATCTCTGCTTTAAAGAAGATCATTCTCGGGGTGTCAATGTTGATAAAAGAGTCCAACAAGTTGTTCAGTATTTTATCGTTATTAGTTATAGCTGTTTTGATTTGAGATAAATCTCTGTATACAAGAAGCGTCCATTTTTCATTGGAGATCCTGATGGATCCTTCCTCATGAAAGAATATTCCGAGTGTATTGTTTATTGGTGATATGGAGAATTGGGTTAGGGCGACTGAGAAGAATCCGGAAATTCTGTAAAGAAGAAAGACTTACTCAAAACACAGTCTTAACCTGTGAAAGTTGACTTTGGAAACTTGTTTTGTTCGCGGATTCAGAAGGTTTGCGGAGTTTTGGAAAATTTCAATAATTTCGAAAGGTCCGTTGAATTTATCCTCAGATTTACTCTTTATTTGAGATTCTTGTACATAAACCTTATCTTTAATTTGAAATTTGGGAATATTGGTTGAAATGGTTTTGTCAAATCTAATTTTTGCTTTTTCTTTTTGATGTTCACTTTTCGCACGAGCTATTTTGTAATAATGTTCCATTTTATTGTTAAGATCTCTTATGTACTTAGATATTAATTTTTCCTGGTTGTAGAGTGTTTCGGGGGGTCTGCTTGATGTATCCCCGAAAATTAATTCATACGGCGTAATACAATAAGGGCAATACGTTGAATGGGTCTTCTGTTGGGTTTTCCGCAGTGTTGGCACGAATCATTTCGGCAAGGGTGGCGTGAAACTTCTCTATTGATTCATTTGATTGGGGGTGATTTACACTAGAGAATGTCAGTTTTATTTCGTACAGCTCACACAAATCCTTTACAAGAGCATTATCAAACTCACGGCCACAGTCACAATGTATTCTCAATGGTGTTCCATAGTGTTGAAAAAATAATAACAGCGTGTTCACAATTGTAACGGCCTTTTTGTTTTCTACTGGGTAAGCTTGAGTAAACTTTGTGAGTTCGTCCCTGATTGTTAAAGCATAGTGCTTCGTCGGGTACTCGAATATGTCGACGTTGATTCTTTCAAAGGGTGTTTTTGGCGTTTCCGTTATTACGAGGGGACTACTTAAGTTTTTACAGCATATTTTGACTTTTTGGCATATCTCACAGTATTTGATAAGTTTTTCTACAGCTCTGATTAGGTTAGGCCAATGATATTTTCCTTTGATGCGTCTAACGGCTTCATTTATTCCTCTGTGTGGATTACTTTTGCCTACGTGGTATTGCTCAAGTATGATGGAAATTTCATCTTCATCCGGAGTTTTCACTATATTCTGACAAAATTTTAACTTTATTTCCTTATCTGCGAAGATGAATGAAAATATTTCGAATATTGGCAAGTCCAAATTATTTTCAATGCAGTAGGTTTGATTTAGGTCAAATTCATGTTGGTCTTTAAAGAGGGCACGAGTGATCATGTATTTTCGTCCTTTTACCGTTTTACTAGAGGCGATGTTGATACGTAGTTCTTGAAAATCTAGATTTTCCTCTAGAATGTTTTCTATGATCTTATAGTGCATTTCTTCCAGTTTGTTATGTCTAAAGAAAGTTACGATTTGCTTGTGGGATTTATTCAAGAGTTGGGAGTTTGAAATTTCGATTTTCGAGTAATCTATTAAAGATTTTGTATTATATAAAGTTACAAATTTCTCGTACTCCTCTGAACCGTCACCAATATCTGGTTCTTTAGGAATCTGCTGTATTTCAACATTATCTTCTTCGTTTTCATTATCTTGTTCGTTTGAAACAAGAATCGGGATTTTTGATAAAAATTTTGCGCATTATTGAAAGTGGTTAATCTTAATTCTGGATAGTGCGTCTGCGTTTTAATTAATTTTTCCTGGTTTGTGTTCGATCTTGTAATTATATTCTCCCAATTTCAAGCGCCATCTTGCAAGTCTACTTCCTGGGTCCTTGATTGAATACAGCCCCATGTTAATGGTCGGTGGTCTGTGATAAGAGTGAACTTTCTTCCGAATAAATAGGGACGGAAGTGTTTAACGGCCCAGACTATTGCAAGTAATTCTCGCTCAATAGTCGAATATTTGGTCTCTGCACTACATGATGTCCTTGATGCAAATGCAATGGGAAGGTCTTTTCCGACGGGTCCTGGTGAAAGAACTGCTCCTATTGTGAATGCGCTCGCGTCCGTGGTTAGTAAGAAAGGTTCTTCAAAATCGGGTCTGAAATAAGTGCCTCTTTAAGATTGTCGAACGCGCACTTACATTCGGAGTCAAAAAGGAAAGGGATGTCCTTTTGGAGTAACTTAGTGAGTGGCTTAGAAGTCTTAGCGAAGTTGGGGATGAACCTACGATAGTAACCTGCTAGGCCTAGGAAAGATTTGATCTCTTTAGGATTTTTAGGTTGCGGGAAGTTCTTAATACATTCGACCTTTGATGGATTGAGTTTGACACCATCTTTTGTCACGAGATGACCAAGATAGGCCTTTTGAAGGAATTCGCATTTGTCCGGTTGTATTTTTAAGTTTGGCTTTCTGAGACGTTTGAAGATTTCTTGAAGCCGGTCTGTGTGTTCATGGATAGTTGGTGAGTAGATGATAATATCACCCATGTACACCAAGCATCTTTCATTTTGAATGCCTAAGAGAATGTTGTCCATGACGCGCTGGAAGGTGGACGGGGCATTCTTCAATCCAAACGGCATACGAACAAATTCGTAATGGCCATTGTCTACAGATAATGCTGTTTTAGATACATCTTTGGGGTCGATCTCTATTTGGTGGAATCCCGATGCGAGATTCAATGTAGAGAAGTACTGACATTTACCTAACTGATCGAGCAGATCTGAAATATTTAGAAGGGGATATTTATCGTCGACAGTAACCTCGTTCCGCCTACGATAGTCTATGACCATGGGCCATTTTTGTTTGCCAGAGGCATCCAATTTTTTAGGGACGACCCATACGGGATATGATCAGGGTGAAACAGAGGGTCCTATGATGCCTTGGTTGAGCATTTTGTTGATTTGTGTATTCACTTCATCTTTATGGACATGAGGATATCTATAAGACTTAGTAAACGATGGTCTTGCGTTGTTTGTTTCAATGACGTGCTTGATCTCATTCGTAAATGTTAATGTGTCGCCTTCGATGTAAAATATGTCCGCATAAATCTAGGCAAAGTTGAACAATTGCGTCTTTTTCTTCTAGATTTAGGTGTTCTGTTCTAAGTTGATCCTTAATGATTTTAATTCTATCAATTTGTTCTGCATTTTCATCATCTCGTAAATTCAGGTTAAACAAAGGTTGATTAGGTGTATGTGGTTCAATAGTAAGGTCAGAAAAATCAATAGATTTCGGATTGCGTTAGCATTTATGACGGTTGTCATAAATTCTCCATTTTCGTTGACGTATACTCGATCGTTGGGTAATAGAACTCGTTCTTTTCCTTGGTGTGTGAGTATAGCATCCGTATTTGAGAGATTGCATTTTAATTTACATATTTTTTCTGTACGAGCGTCAATTGAAATTTTATTCTGCGAATTATTTTTGATAATAGTATTATCGGATGAGTTTACTTTGTGTAAAGGGATCGTTTTGAAATTTATAATTAACTGTTTTGACTTAATATCAATGATAGATGGGGAAAGTTTTTTACGGTGTTCTCTTTGAAAATAGAAATACCTGCTCCAGTGTCAATTAAAAGTTTAAAAGTATTTGTCAAGTAATTAATGTAATAGAGATTCTTAGGATTAACGGCTAACAGGGGGCTTAAAGAAATACTTGCTCCGGAAAATTGAGATTCGGGTTTAAATCGTCTAAATTCATGGACTGGATCTGGGTTTGAAGATTGGAAATGAGATTCGTTGTTAAAGTTTTGTTGGAGTTGTCTGGAGGGTCGCTTTGGTGAGGTAGTGAAAGAAAATTTTGGTAGTCACTACTATCGATAGATTGGTTGGAATACTCCGTATAAATTGTATAATCTTCCGAATAAGGTTCTTGGTATTGAGTACCAAGATGATCTTCAGGTACGGGATAATATTCTTCGACTTCTTGGAATAATTCCTATGATAAGGGATCATGGTTTATATGGTGAGTTCGTTAATGATTTTGAGAATGATTGATGTTTCTCGGATTCATTTGAGGACGATAGTTATTGTAGTATTGCTGGGATACCACATGGGTTCTTTGGATGTTTGAAAATGTATTTGGTCTTGGTTGCTGAGGTTGACTATTTGATGTAATTTGAGGAGGTTAAGTTCTCTGAAAATTTGAGCTAACATTTTGAGTAGGAATAGGTCGATACATTGGTTGGGATCGACACTCTGATGCTGTATGACCAATTCGATTGTACTTTAAGCATTTTATCATTTGGGGAAGAGGTTTGCTATTGGGTTGCATGGGTTTTGAAGCTTTTTGATTCTCAAAATATGATAGCTGGAGTTCTCTTCTAATTCGAGAATGTGTTTCTAGAAGATCTTTGGGGTTTCCTGCACGAATTATCTGACCAAGTCTGGGTTCCAAGCCGGTCAATAAGGTGTCGAAACTATGGAGTTTCGATAAGAGAGTTTTGGGCTGATTTTTGCTCGTTAGTAAGATTACTGGCTTTTTGAATGCTAGACAACATTTTGGCATTCAGTACTTGGACACGGTTGTAAAAAGTTAAAGCTGATTCGCCGGGTAGTTGACGGAGTCTTTGAATATCTTGGATAAGAGAAGATAGGTCTCTAGAGTCTCCAAAGTGAAGATTTAGTAATTGTTTTATTTCTTCATAAGTTGACGGATTTCTTGAATTAATTAGTTGTGCAGCTCTACCCTTGAGTTTATTTTTTATGTGAATCATTAATAAAAGTTTTTGGTTAGATATTGCCATTTTGTATCCGCAATCACACGCATTTAAAAATGATCCTAAACTAATCTGATCACCTTCAAATTCAGGAATGATAGAAAATATTTCCGAAAGCTTGTAGGGTTCAATTTTGCTTTCATCAGTTTCTCGTACTTGCGATCTTGTTTCAGGCATTTTGGTAAATAGATTGTGATACTTTTGGGATTAAAATAGAATGAATGCTTAAAAGATTAAAAAAAAATTGTAAGTATTTAAATTTGTTTTAAAGTTGAGATAGTGAATATTAATTGCTTATCGTTGTATTGTAGTTAAAAGATATCGAACAATATAATAGTAAACACACTTAAAAGGATAATTTAATGTTACTTACAGTAAAACAAACATTGGTCGTCTTGTTCTCTGCGCTAGTCTGCCAGGGGCATCACCAGATGTTCCTTCCACAGCTAACGTGAGTGAGGACGCCTTCTTTGTCTTCTTCTTTTTCTTTCTGCTTTTAGCTTTTAGCTAGGTTCTTTTTTCGTTGAAGGATTAGGATCCACCGTTATCAGTTAGGCTCTTCCTTGTTCTGTTGACGTTGTCGAATCCTACCGCGACTGCGCCAATTTGTTATAACTTCAGTTTCAAAAATCACTTTAAAAAAAAAATTATATATTTTATTTCAATTATAGAATTACAGAGTAATGAATGGATTATTTTTTAGTAAATGACAATAGTAACTAACATTAAAACGGTTTTGTATTAATAATATCGATCAAAACAATATTCTAATATTTATAGTACTTTGGATGCTTAGTCGTCATATCGCACGGTGCCTTTCCCTACAGTGACTCGGTGTCGCAATGTGCTGACTAGAATCCGGCACGAGCGTCGTTAGGAAATGCTAGAATTATACAACAGTATAAAGTTTACTTGAGGTCGCATCTAACATAACAACCAATAACATATATATATATATATATATATATATATATATATATATATATATATATATATATATATATATATATATATATATATATATATATAGCATATATATAGAGTGTGCAGGGCGCGTACCGAAATGTTAGAGATTGTCAGAAGGTTTTATTCCCAGTTATATGAAGATCAGAGCCAGTCAGGGACAGCAATACCCACGGAAGAACAATATATAATGCCAGATATCCTAGTGGAGGAAGTAACAAATGCTATAGAATTGATGAAGAACGGCAAGGCTCCAGGAAAGGATAGTGTAACTGTCGAAATGCTAAAAGCTGGTGGTCGGACGTTACATAAAACACTGGCAAAATGATACTCAAAATGCCTCAAAGAACAAAAAGTACCTGACTTATGGAAAAATGCAGAAGTGATCCTTTTACATAAAAAAGGAGCACAGGAAGATTTAAAGAACTACCGTCCAATAAGCCTCCTATCAGTGATGTACAAAGTTTTCACTAAGATAATTTCTAAAAGAATATTAAAAAAAACCGAATGACGCACAACCAAGAGAACAAGCAGGATTCAGAAGTGGATTCAGTACAATGGATCACATTCAGGTTGTACAGCAGGTCATAGAAAGGCACAACGAATACACCATGCCACTGTGCTTGGCTTTTATCGACTACGAAAAAGCATTTGATCCCATCTCAAAGCATGCGATAATGGATGCACTGCTTAGCCAAGGTGTAGAGAGAGCCTATGTAAACCTATTACAATCGATATATGATGGAGCTACAGCCACAATTCACCTTGATGATCTTGAAGTGGGAATTAATATAGAACGAGGTGTACGGCAGGGTGACGCAATATCGCCTATTCTTTTCTCGGCTGGCCTTGAAGAAGTATTCCGTAAGCTGGATTGGGAACAGGATGGTGTAAAGATCAATGGTGCAAACTTAAACCATCTTAGATTTGCAGATGATATTATTCTCATTTTACAAGACCCAGAGGAGTTGCAAAGACGCATACAAGAACTGCAAAGGGCTGGCGAACCATTTGGCTTGAAAATAAACCTGAAAAAGAGTCAGGTTATGTTCAATAACTTCGCTCAGGACAGAAGAATTTCAGTTTTAGGAAGGGATTTAGAGATTGTGGACAGCTTTACATATCTTGGGCAGAGGATTTTAATGGAGGGGAATACCGTCCGGGAGGTGGAACGGCGTGTTAAATGTGGCTGGCAGGCATTTGGTAGGCTCAACATAGTGTTTAAGAGCAGACTCCCACTTTGCCTGAAAAGAAAAGTATTCGATCAGTGCGTTCTACCCGTTATGACATACGGAAGTGAAACCTGGACACTCACATCGCAATCAATTCAAAAACTTCGGGTGGCACAGAGAAGAGAACAAAAGTCTGTGACATCATTGGAAGAGTAAAACAATTGAAATGGAGATGGGCAGGCTATGGCTATATGTAGCGAGGCGATAGGACGACAGATGGACCAAGGCAATCCTGGAGTGGATACCGCTTGATCGCAAACGGCCGCGAAGAAGACCGAAAGCACGATGGATTGATGACATCGTTAAGTATATTGGACCCGAGTGGCAGAGGAAAGCCCAGGACCGTGAAGGTTGGAAGCATGCTGAAGAGGCCTTCATCCTGCAGTGGATCGATACGGGCTGATGATGATGATGATATATATGTATATATATATATATATATATATATATATATATATATATATATATATATATATATATATATATATATATATATATAGAAGATATATACATCGTTATTCGCTTTTCCATTTGTCTGTGGTTCAACTGATGTGGTACCCATTTTCCTGCCTTCTGGATCTTTCGCATGACATGTAGACGATCACAAATGGTTCGGCGACCAGCATTTAAAACCTCTGCCATTTGTTGTTGAGTTTGCATATCGTCTTCTTCCAACAATGTTTGCAATTCGGCATCTTCAATTTTTCTCAGCAGACCTGGAGGCTCTTTGTTTTTCAAATCGAAATCACCACTTTTGAATTGTCTAAAACGGCCACAAGCGTCTTGCGTTGCGACATTGTCACCGTAAGTTTCCACAAATATACAATGGTTTTCACCCCGTTTTTCTTTTGATTTTCGAATGGTCGGACGATGGACCTCCTTTCAAAATTTTTAACATTAAATAGAATGGAGCTCTGATGGAGGAAAAACAATAATAAACAACCAATATAAATAATACAAAAAATAAACGGTGAAATAAGCAATAAGGTTAAAGCAAATCAGTACCTCAATAAGTGTGCCACACAAGTTCCCCCTCGTGTGGCAAAAAAAAAAACAAAAAAAAAATGTATTTGTATGTGATTATATGCACGTATATACCCTCTAATAACAAACAAAATTTTAACTAAACATAACAAGCTGTCCTTGTGTAGTTTAAGTGGCGTCTCAAACCCGTCGATCCAGTACATGTCTATACCTCTGTTCGTATTGTATACTAACCCACACCTGGAAAGCTGCACAAGGTTTCATTCAAGGTTATACTTAACCTTACCATTATAAATATTCCGAATCGCCAGGAGCACAGCTCGATCATCTGGTGGTTCCCTCAAATGAGCTGGCAAATTGCTTAACACCAGAGCCATAAACCGAAAAGAAGAGGAAGAAGAACTTAAAATCCAGTTGTAAATTATGTTTTGTAAAAAAAGTAAAAATCGAACATTCAATAATAACAATGCGTTGTGCTGTATTTGGGTGTAACTCCAACACTCAGTCGAAAAAGAACTCTTGTGATGTGAAATTTTTTAATTTTCACAAGAATGAAGTTGCGTGTAAGTGGATCCATGCCACAAAAAACAGGATAAATTTAACCTGAAAAGGGCTTGTATTTGTTCGACACACTTTTTAAATAGCGATTTCAAGGAAAATCTTCAACGTAAATTGTTAAATTTCACACCAAAAAGTTACCGAGGATTGATATTGTACCGACTCAAAATCCGGCAGTTAGTTCTAAAAAACCAGTATCGAATGAACAATCTGCAAGAATTGAAAACGGGAGAGAAAACAAGTCGTCGCCGAGTTATTGACCAGGTAATTATCACAAGAGAAAAATAATTGAAATAGAATTTAAACGGAAAAACATTGAATCATGTTTATAAATTTGTTGCTTTAAAAAGTAGGGTGTTATTTATTTATGCTTGATTAGATGTTTGGATGGTGGTAGAAATAGTAATGATGGTGATGGTAGTAATATTTCTAACATTCCATGTTTATACCCCAGATTTGCCAATAAGTGGTTCAATTATCAAGAAATTCTACTCCAAAAATGATCCACTTATGTTGAACAGTGCTCAAGAAGATATTGACGAGGATCTTCATGAATTGGAATATGATGGGCTCGAACATTTAACTGGATATATATGTTTCAAGTTAAACGATTCCAGTTTAGAAAGACCCAGCACGTCCAACTATACCTGGATTGATCACTTAAGTGAAGGAGGTTTACACAAACCTTCTGAAGACTTTCTTTCACAAATGAAACAGCTTGAACAAATTTTTAAGTCTGTTAATGGAGTATCCTTGACCAAAAATTATTTGAATAATTTGATGCTTAGAAGTAGCCACATTGAATGCCCAGAACAAGCAAAAAAGAATTTTTTCGATCGCGAATGTAAGTGTAAAATTAGGTAATTTTAAGTTTTCATTGTAAAAGTAAGGTGATTAAAACTATTACATACTTACACTTATAGCTAATTCGCAATGGACATAAGCTTAAGAAATATGTACAATTTTAAATTTAAGAAACAAAATGTTGTCATTTTTAATATCAATATAAAATATGGCTAGATGTGTGTTGAATAATTAATATTTTATTTATGACCCAAAATATTGAATTTAGCTGGATATTACATTTAAAAACTAATATTTACAAAACTTTCAATTTGCATATTGCAATTTTATATAACCAATGTATATTATTTGTTACATACATTTTTAAACTGAGAAACAAAATGATTTGTTTATATACATTTCAAATACTCGTAATAAATAATATTAAACTATAAAACGAAATATTTTTGTCGATAAATAAAAACTATTCGAACTATCGAAGTTGTTTTGTTCTGTAAATAGTGTCTTAAATTGAAATAAAATTGTGTACGTGTTTGTTACATACAATTTTGTAGTCTGTCGGCCACACTGATAAAGTATTTGTCCTCAATATAAAGCCTTAATTCCAATTACAATGCATTTAAATTGTATTTCAAAGTCTAGCAACGAAGATATTAGAATTTTACTCAACGAGTGACGTCATGCGCAAACAGCGCACATTTTGGTATACGGGAATATCAGACTCTAGGTTTGTTCTAGCAAAGATTTCAAACGGTTCCAAATCGTCCGGAGTTTGCGCAGACGAATGTACGCGTTCTAGCAAATTAACTCCGGTATTCCGACTACCAGTCAGATGTTCTAGCAACAACAAAATCCAGTTTGTAAACTAGTTTCAAACCATTCAATTTAGTTTGTGACATGCGCAATAGTTGGAAATGTTCCTTTATTTATTTTAATTTTGGATTGTTTGGTTACGTAGAAGCAAATTTCTTAAAGTGTTTTATATTTTTATTGTTTGCTGAGTTAACATCAATAAACTGCAAACTTTGAGACTATTCAGTTTTTGTGTTTTAAAACATTTCTGAAAGCATTTCAGGAAAAAGGGATTTCTAGGTGTGATTGAGGCTATTGACGGCTCGCATATAAAAATTGATAAGCCTACTATCGATCCAAACTCATATTTAAATAGAAAATATTTTTACTCCATCCAGGTTAGTTCAGTGAGTTTGATAGCCTTCATGTTTAATGTTTTAAATTTGTTTTTTAATTATTTTCTGGCTCTGTTCATGACAGCAGGGTTTTTAGAAATTTACCTCTATGTGCAGAAATGGTGGATAGGTGTCACGATTTTTATTTACTCGAGGATAGTGGCTACCCTTGCCTGAAGAACTTATTAAATTTAAAGATAGAGGGAACCTTACAGCCATAGAAACAACATAGAACAACCCATTATGTTATTGAACACTGTTTTGGCTTACTGAAACAGAAATGGTGCCAGCTGTACTACATTAATATAAAAAAAAATTGATATAGTGCATTTCATTCAATGAATGCAGTGTACTACACAATTTATTTATAAGAGATGAACTTCTACCAAACATAGAAAACCCTTTTATACCTGTAATTAATAAGTAGGAGGAGGACAATCAAAATATGGATAGGGAGGCTGCTGATCACAGAAATTTTGTAGCTTGACAAGTTCTAAGATAGCATTAATATTGTTATATTTTGGATAATTTAAGGTCAAAAAGAATTGTATTTTAAAAACAGTATAGAAAATATAATTAAAAGCTCCTTTAGAAGACATCTAAACACAAACTTCTTTTGAATGGTTTGACTTTCTCTTCTAGTCTTTTATATTATTTCGTGTAAATTTAAATGTAGTTTTCATGTTTACTATGTGTCTTATTGTGTACCCAAGGCTTGCCAATAAATATTCGATATTAAGTAATGTAACATTATTAAATATTTTCAGATAAAAGAAAAAACATTTGATAACCTAGATTCTAATTTTTAATAACTCTTCAACCCAAAATAAACAAAACTCCACATAAATTAATAATTCCTTTCTACATACATCTAATATATAATACAAAATGAAAACCAATAAAAACATGAAATTTACACAAGTGACTTAATATTAGAATTAGTATTTTTATTAATTTCTTCTAGCTATTAATTCATTTCTTATTTTACATTCTAACTTCTCTCTCTCAATCTGTAAAATTTGCTCTATTTTGTATTTTTCTAGCTCCAATTTTTCTTCTTGATAGTGCTTCCTGTCTAAAAGCATTTTTTCAACAGTTACATTCTTTTTATACTTTGTAGTCTGTATCAGTTTTCTTATTTTCTTCTGTTTATTTGCAGGGGTTGTTAGTGTTTTTTCAATAAATATATTTGCAACTTTGAATTCCAAGTGTGGTTCAACATTTTCAATTTGACTTGCAACTCCCAAACCTTCTTCATTAGATGATTTAGTTGTTATAATGCTTGATGAGCTGAGTAAAATTTCTGGGTTTATAATTTTTTTGGTAAAAATGGCATTCATTTCTGCATCAAATTCAAAATATTTCCTTTTCCAGTGTGCTATATAAAAGTTTTGAGGACGAAAGCCCCGACTGTACGGGCACAGTCGGTACACAAGAATACTGCTGTACGGGTACAGAGACACTGCTTATGTTGGATGGGGGCGAAATTATAACAAATTCTGAGATATCTACAAATATAAAATCAAATATTTAAAGAAATTCACACTAAATGTGGTATAAACACTCACCGTTAACATCAACATTATCCATTTTAACCAATTTTATTATTTTTATGATAAAAACTACTTGTTCGCTTTACTATTTTCAAATAAGAATATAAACAAATGCGATTTAACTAAAGAATATTTACATATAGATTACGAATCGTATACGTCAATACTCTTTGACACGACGTAGAGAAATGTCAATCAAAATAAGCGTTTTAGCAGAAAAAAATCTCAAACCGTTCGCAACCAAGTTTTGGGACGAACATGCGCAGTTAATTAATCCATCAAACTCGTTTCAAACCGTTTGAAATCCTTGCTAGAATAGACCTGTTAGATATATGAACCAACCATTGTTTTCAGCGCCATCTCTTAAAAAAAAAAAAAAGAATCATTAACCCCACACCTGGTAAATATTCTACTTATATAGGGTTTTTGGTGCATCGTTTGCCAAATTAAAATGGCCGATAGGAGGGGTCTTTTGCTATCTCCTCAGTCTTATGGAGGCTTATTGGGTCCACAGGTTGTTTTATGTTAATTTTTAAATCTTTTTTTGAAAAATTCTAAAAGTCAGCATTGAAACTTGAATTAAAAAAAGTTATTGGTATATTCTCCAAATTATTTTTTTATTTTAATGTGTAATCTTGTAGGGTTCTATCAAAATAGAAATGTACGCAAATAAGTAACTATCGACTATCAGCCTAATGCGCCCTAATACACAAAGTTAGCAAATTAGTGAAGTTAGTAAAACGTTTTTATGGTATGAATGCATACCGTTAGAAATAGGGTAAACCAAAGATATTTTTTAAAGAATTCGAAGACCATGATCGCTTTTAGTTTTTTTTAATATGCAATTCAAAATTGAGTTTTAAATTTATTTTTACTTCTTTCAAAACCTTTCCTAGTCTATAAAAAAAGTAGCCTCGCTACAATGTCTTGCCTGCAATGTCGCTTGCATCTAATTTTGATTTTTATAGAACCCTACAACATAGCCGCCCGCGGTGATCTAGTGGTCCTAGTGGATGAATAGCTCGCTTGTCGAAGGGTCCCGAGTTCGAATCCTGATGCGGGCATGGATGGATGTTTGTGTGTGTTTCGGTGTTGGATGACATGAATAGGACTAACTCTGTTGAGTAATACCTGTACTGGCCAAATACAGTCTAGGTAAAGGCTAAAAAAAACCCTACAACATTACACAATAAAATAAAAAAAATATTTGGAAGCTATACCAATAACTTTTTTTTTAATTAAAGTTTCAATGCTGACTTGGAATTTTTCAAATAAAGAATTAAATAAGTAAAAAAAAGGGGGCGCAATAATGCTTTATGGAGGCTGAGGAGCTAGCAAAAGTCCTCTCCTATCGGCTATTTTAATTCGGCAAACGATGCACCAAACCCCTGTATTATCAAAATATATATTTGGAAGACCCAAGACGTATCATCGATCGCAATCATTCTACAATATATAGTCATTTTAATAAATTTTTGAAAATATATATTTCTTTTATCTTAGATATAGCGTTTTTTGTTAATTGAGTACTATTTTAAGTCTATTCAAGGACGTAATGGAGGAAATATCTAGTTTAAATCCTAATATAGCATATGCATTATTAAAAGGTTATTGTATATTCAAATTTAATAATTGGAAATTATTATATTATTATTTCATTATTACTATTTTAGCCAATTTGAGAACCGTACATGATGTAATTAAGGTTAATACTAAGGAATTAAGAGATGTAAATATTTCTTCAGAAAATGTCAATTTAATAAAACAAATAGCTGTTAAGGAAAAACTTAAAAACAAAATATTTACCGTTGATCAAATAATGACATGGGCACGAATAAGCACCGGGTGTAGTAATATTGATAAAGTTTTAAAAGGAGGTATCCCAGTACAGGGGATTGTTGAATTATATGGACCAAGTGGTGCAGGGAAAACTCAGTTTTGTTTACAAATTGCTTTGCAAATTCAGTTACCGTTGAACGTAAACGGAAAAGAAAAAGGTAAAATTTCCTATTGATATCTACATTTATTTGAATTTGTATTAATACTGTAGAAGCTGTATTTATTTGTACTGAAGATGTATTTCCCAGCAAAAGGTTAAACCAACTTGCCAACATCTGGAATATTAAACATAATATGAATATAAATTTTCAAGATCACATTTATATTGAGCATATAGCTGAAGCTGGACAAATGATTAATTGTTTAACAAACACTTTGCTAAAGTTAATGGCACATAAAAATATTGGAATTATTATTATAGACTCTATTGCTGGTTTATTTAGAAGTGAGAATGAAAATCCCAATTATATTGTAAGGAGCAAATATTTTAGAGAAATTTCGAAAAAACTACATTTGTTACAAAATAGATTTAGTTGTGCTATATTAATTACCAATCAGGTATGAAGAGAAAACTTGCATTAATACAGATATTTAATTTATAAATGATATTTCTAGGTTATGGATAACATAGTAACAAGTGTCACAGAACCTTCCTTAGGTTTAGCTTGGTCTAACAATGTTGTAAGCAGATTTTCTTTAAACAGATCCAGGAATAAGTTAAGAAATTTTGAAGTGATTTTTGGTCCAGATTTAATACCAACCAGTACTGAATTTATAGTTGAAACAGAGGGTTTATTAAATGAAAAATTACACTAGTGTTACTTTTATTAGATACAAAATTGTAGTAATAACTTTATGGTATATAGTTTATTTATATAGTTCCTAAGATTTATTTAACAAATAGATTTTATGGAAATATTCTGATAATAAACACTAATCTTCAGCAAAAAAACTTTTATTTACATTATAATAAGTTAACTACCACATTGCTCTTTGAACACCTGCAAGCTTATTATAATCTGCTAAATGCCTAAAAACTATACGACTTATTTTCCAGCGATAAACTACACCTCTAGGCCTAGAAGTTATTACACATCTTTTGGTAGCTTGTAATAAAGATGAGCTTTTTGGCAAAGCATTAATTTCTGCATCAGCGATCTCTCTTATTTCTGTAGGCAATATATCATTTCTTCGTAATGAATTAATACGCAATCTTGTTGGAGCAAGTTCTGTGATTACTTTCCTACGATTAACATCTCGAAGCATCCAATGATTAGCCCACTTTTGTCGTAATTGCTGAAACTAAGCCGACAAAAGATGTTATATAAATTCAATATATACATTTTACTTACATTATATGTGGGTTGTGTTAACAAAAAGGATACATTTTTAGATAAATTCATTTTAGAACATTACAAATTCGCAAAATTACGAAACTTTTTACCAAAAAGGTTATGTTGACATTTATTATATGTCTTGTAAAATATATGGAATTTAATAATGTGAACATATGGAATTGTGGATATATTTTTAATATTTACATACTGATAATTTTGTTGAATTCGTTTCCTATATGCAATAAAATATATTACGTATAATTATCATATATAATATATCACACATATACAATACTTGGTTAGTTGAGGTTAGATATAATTTATCAATCTTACTTTGAGAGGTCAGGTTTAAACCAAAAGGCTTATAATCTTTTATTTGAATATTAATGTAGCTATTTTTAAATGTCTTTTCTAACAGAAGAACAGGATAATTTTTTAGAAGAATGTCTAAAAGAATTTGCAGATCGGTATACCGATACTGATTTAGATTACAAAGAGGTATATGATGAAGGTATACCAAATCCACCAATAATATTTCCTTGGTATACAAGATCGAGATATGGATATCGGGACAGAGGAAACAGAAGTCCAGACCGTCAAAATTATAATCAAGATAGATTTTACCACAGAGGAAGAAATTCAGGTTATAATAAGCGACATAGACCATATTAATTTACTACATAAATGTTAATATGTTTAGAGACATACTGTTGGAAGAATGTAACCTTTTAAAAATAAAACATCTTCAGTGTGTTGGTATTTTTTTTATTGATTCTTTTAAACTAAATGATTAAAATCACAGAAAAAACATATTGTACATCATATTACCTATACAGTTAACTGTTATAATGTTACCAAATTAAAGTTAACATGTGTTGATGTTAACACCTAAAACAAAAAATAAACAAAACATCTGTTTTAAAATTTAATTCAAACAACCATAGATAGCCAAGCCAATATCAAAATTGTGCCTCCAAGGGGTGCTAATTTTTGAAACTTGTCATCTCCAGTGAAAGCTTTATAATAAAGTGTACCCGAAAACAAAATTGTTCCAGAAATTAATAAAGTTCCTGCCTAAAATTCGTAATGTTTTAAGTTTATGATTATTTTTACTGTATATATAATTCCTAATATAAATAACTCACAATTTTGGGATTCCTACACAAAGGGACACCTAGTAAAGCAAGAGAATGAAAGAAATGATATCTGTTGGCTATTTCAAAAATTGGTTTGAGTTCTGTTGCAGAGTCTTTTGGATATGTCCTATGACTTCCATAAGCTCCTAGAGCTACTGCCGATGCGCCCATAAAAGCTCCAATTCTTACAAAAGGTCCACATTCATTAGCTAATTTCCACAGAGGAGTCTTTTCTGTTATAACAGTTACATTTGAGGGTACTGGAAGCTTCTTCTGGTTGTTCTAAAATATATTAATATTGTATTATAATAAGGAAAATAAGATATATCTCACCAAGAACATTGATGTAACTGATTTAGAAATTGGATTTTCGAAAACAACGAAATTAATTAAGTCATTTAAACCCATGTTGTGTTAGGTACTCTAAAATTTATTTTTTGGCTTTTAAGCGATAAAGAACTGTTTATCAACTGTCAAAATAATTGGTCATCTGAAAGTGTCAACAAGCATGGATTTAATGTCATAGTTTTTTCGGAAATTAGTTCAGTCATGCAATCGTGATTCTTTTAATATATTCTAATATATGCTAATTAACAATTTGTTAAATTTCCGCATGTAAATTCAATATCAATGGATCATCATTAAGAAATTTTTGCCACCACTGCCGCCAATTTTTTTAATTGACAAAAAATCTTTCCAATTTGAAATGTTGAAAAGAAGAAAATACAATAAACCAGTTTGTTTTACAGACACCTATCTTAATAACCTAGAATCAGGTCATAAACGTCATTCTTAATTACAATATAATACTACAATTCATTCAAATTTACCTTGAGTTTTTAATTGTTCTGCTATGCAGAGTAATTTCTGTTTGAATTTAAATTATGCAATATCATATTTTATTGCGCAACATATGTTTGTATAGATAGGTACTTGCTGTCTGAATAAGATATTGATACTATCAACTAGCATTGTAATTGTAAAATTCTTATTACAAGACGTTCCGAGTTAGTCATTCATAATTTATAAAATGGGTTTGCTTACTGAAGGTACACCATTGTCATGGGAAGAAACAAAGAAATTGGCCCATCACGTGCGGGAACATGGAATTAAGCAGTTCATCAATATTTACAAGAAATTGAAAGAAAGGAAAGGAGATGTTTTGAAATGGGGAGATGAAATTGAATATATCGTTGTGAAATTTCAACATGAGAGGAAAGAAGCAAAAGTGAGTTTGCGAGCAGAGGAAATGCTTGCTATATTAAATGAAAGGGAATACCAAAGTCCTGATACAGTGAAAGTGTTATGGAGACCTGAATTTGCTGCATATATGATTGAAGGTACACCAGGTAAACCTTATGGAGGAACCTTAGCTCATTTTAATATTGTTGAAAGTAATATGAAAATGAGACGTCAGGAAGCTAGTGAATTGTTAAAAGAAGATGAATGCTTGATGACATTAACTAGTTATCCTAGGTGAGTAATTTGTTTTTGAATATTTATGTTATAATTCAACTCTAATAGTGAAAATTGAGAAAAATAGATATCAGATAACAATAAGTATGGATCATATAAAATGTTCATATTCAGAAAAAGTAAAATAAGGTGGTTTTAATAACATTTTTATAATTATTTAAAGGGAGGTAAGAGAGTATGTTATTTTAGTTAGAGAACATTTTTATTTTGGAAATATTTGCGTGATAATCCGGTAATTTATATTTATTTTGAAGAACAAATAATGACATCTTTTGAAAATATTGTGCAAATGTCCTATTCAGCTTTGTCTGGTGGAATGCCTTTTGGAGAAGTTTTGGGAAAAAATTATCTTTTCCGACGAACAGCATTTCTGGCTTAATGAGTTGTGATTAAACAATTGGGCTGATGAAAATCGCCAGAAAGTCAATTATGTGATTTTTGGGCTGAAAAAATGACAGGACTTAATTTTTTTGAAGACAGTGATGGAAATCGTTTTAGCGTTACTGGTCAACGCTATAGGAATATGCTAACATAATATCATAGGGCTGAACTGATAAATGTGGATATAAACAATGTTTTCTTTGCAAGACGGTGGCATGTGCCATTCTAATATACTATTAGTCAGCGAAGATTAAGGGGCAATCAGTATTAAAATGGGCTTTAATTTATTGTAAATTATGTAATAGCAAGTTCATATCTTCAAAATATTATTATTATTATACTAATTATTATTATTACTAATTATTTATTTTTTTACGAAAAATATAAAAACAGGAATCATAAGAATATAGCAACGCAAAACATATTTTTTTAATAGATTGTAAAGGGTGGATCATTAATTTTGGTAATTTTCAAAGTTTCAAGAAAACTACTGAATGTATTGAAATAATTTTTAGTAACCCTCCGTTGGGCGCCCTTTTCTGCGAGTGAGCGCGCTGCCACATTTTCATCGCAATATTGATTTTAGTTAATTTTTGCTTGTTTAAATTGTTTTGTATAAATAACCAGTTAAAATATATTTAGTAATTCTATTTTCAAAAACAGTTTTATTATTGAATGAATCGCAAAAAAAGATAAATACATATTTACATATTTACTGAAAAAGAAGGGAGAGTTGAATTTATAATTAGTTTTATAATTAGTCTTCGTAGCATTTGAAACATATTTTGAAACTGTAACACTATATTTTTTTACGCGCGTCTATATCTTCAATAAATATCCACCGTTTATATTGATACTGAGAATTGATAACATTTAAAATAACCATCTCATTCATGCCTCCTGTCAAGAAACCTATAAAAAAAGTGCAAGAGACCACCTCCTTGTTATTCTGGCAATAGAATAGGCTTCGCACATTTGGTCTATCATCTCTACTTCCCCTTTAGTATGATTTTAATCCACATTCATGGCAGGTTTATAATAAGTACACTTTAACTAATGATAAACTGTAAAATGATAACAATGATATCAGTTACCCACGTCTTGATTGCAGAATATTTCGCCGGGTTTGATCAGAATACTATCACTATCTATTATTAATACAAAAAAACTAATCTGCGGTGTAATTGGGAGTGTATTGGGATTGTAATAATTATCAACTACTCAACTATTCTTTACTTGCAATAAATATTTATTTTCATATAGTCAGTAGTTTTATTTTAATGGAATTTGAAAAAGTGTAAAAATTAGTGACATATATAGTTATTATGACTCTACGTGCATGTTACAAAATATATCAAAATATTGGTTTATTTAATAAGGTATTAAGTTTATACACGACTAAAACATAATTATGCAATTTACACTTGAATACACAACACAGCAAACATTATTCTGTCTATTAATAGAATCTATTAATATAAAAAAGAAGGTATTGCTTTTGATACAAAAAAAAAATATATCAGAAAAGCTACAAAAAGTAACTAGATAATTGAATCAACATATTAAAAAAGTATTTTAAATTAAATATCAATGAAACATTTAATAGAATATTTTATGTAGATTAATATTATAAATTAGCAACGGTAAATAATATATGAAAATAACGCTCACTTTAAAAGTTTCAATTATATGTTATACTATTAAATTCGTTTTAATTTCATATATAAAGACTTACCCAATACTCTTTCACTCAATGTTTCGATTTAGGTCAATAACTGCTGGGGTTTTTTTCTGCAAACCAGGGAACCCACAAAAAACAATCCAAGGATGTAAGATCGCATGATCTTGTTGACCGCTGCAATTGCCATTTCGCGAAATACCCGTCCAGGAAACTTTTTTTGCAATAAAATGCATTGTAAAATGTATAAAATCGATTGTCTGGGGAGATGTGTAACAAATCTTGCAAAGAAAACAGTGTTTTCAGGATTCTGTTAGCACATTCCTATAGTGTCCACAATTAACACTAATTATATAACACAATTAAACACAATTTCCATCATCGTCTTCAAAAAAAAAAATGAGGTCATTCAGCTCAATTGAATTCAGCCCAATTGAATTCAGCCCATTGAATTTAGCCAATGAATTCAGCTCATTTATGAGGTTTCTTCAGCCCAAAAATCGCACCAGTGACTATCTGCTGATTTTCATCGACCCAAATCTTGCATTTATGTTTGTTCACAAACTTATTCAACCAGAAATGCGCTTCATCGAAAAAGATTATTTTTCCCCCAAAATTGAATCTCCCGAATGCATTCCACCTGACGAAGCCAAGTCATTATTTGTTCTTCAAGCTAAAATAAACTTTAGCGGATTGCCATTACCTCATTTTAAAGTTTAAAAGTTTTTTAAAGTTGGTGTAAAGTTAACATTCTTATTGGAAAACTTTATATTCTCATGTAAAAAACTGTTTGAAGAAAAAGGGAATGGCATGTACTATTCTAAATTATTTATGTATATATTAAATTTTTTATGTATTTTGTGTATATTTTGTATTAAATTTACGATGTAAAAAATCTTCAAAATATTACACTGGTCTACAAAATTCAAACTTTTTTGTCACACGAAAACACACGTTTGTCTAATTGATGGCTACCTAACAAGAATATATTAATAAAACAAAAATAACACGTCAGGTTTCTTTGTGACATTTGAATATATATTTGTATATAAAATTTACGAAAATAAACTCACACTTTACAATTATCCACTTATACACAATATTTATGATTTTCTCGAATACTAGCTTCCGGCGGGCCCATTTTCAATCGCCAGCAGTAATCGGCTTCCCTTGATATCGCATCTCTATAAGGGAAATATCTTGGTGGAATCTCTCACTGTGTTCGTCACTCACAGTACGTAGGTTTTCAGGAAAAAAATCCAAATGTGAGTCCCGGATATGTTCTTCAAGGACATATTGCACCCCAAATCTTTGTATGAGATTTTTGCTGTAACCTGTTTTCCTTCATTAGTTCCCTTATTTGAGGACCTACAAATATCCCCTCTTTAATTTTTGTATCGCTAATTTTGGGGAATTTCTCTTTCAGATATAAAAATGCACTACCATTTCCATCGCTTTTACATTTTTTTTATGAAGCCGAGTTTTATGTACAAGGGGGGTAAAAGTACATATTCATAATTGACTAGAGGTGTACTTTTAACATTATTCTGTTCTGGAGAAAGTAACTTACACTAGAGCCACTCTTTCTTTATATAGTGATTTTTTCTATCTCAACTGTCCCATTCGTAAATACAAGAGCCACGTTTTGTGTAATCAAGATGCAGTCAAGGCAAAAGAGCAATTACTTTAAAATCTCCACAAATTTTCCAGGAGTATTTACTTGTATTCAATCTTTTCCAAAATTCAATCTTTTTCGATTATTCCATAGTTTTCAAATTCTACGGAAACATAAACAATTAATAACAATTATATCACAATGTAAATAAAATCTTCAAAAGATTACACTGGTCTACTAAATTTAAACTTTTTTGCCACGAAAACATCTGTCTAATTTATATCTAATTTATATAGTACTATGGCCACCTAACAAGAATATATTAATAAAAAAAAAATAACACGTTAGGTTAGTTTGTTACATTAAAATCTATATTTTTATAAAAAATGTACGAACATTCACATACAATTATCCACATACACACAATATTTATGACTTTTGCAAGTACTTTGCTTCTGGTAGGTCCCTTTTCAACCTCCAGCAGTAATCGGTAATACAGTTATTTACTGTATTCAATCTTTTCCAGAAGGAATTTCATAATTTCGTAGGTTTGGTATTAGAACCATGCTACTGTTTTCAAATTAGTTTTTGATGAGTCAATGAACCAGTGATTTGAATCGTAATCCAAATTTAACAGATTCATTAGTGCATGAATGTTATTGCAATAGACCAAATCATCGGCTTGAGAAAAATAAGGCTTCAGTTCATCGATGGCAGTAATACTCATGGCGAAAATAGGAAATTTTTGTAGTGGGAGAAAGTAGATCTCAGCCGTTTAATCTAGATCCCAAAAGCTCAGCCTGTTTTTTAGATAAATGTAAATCATGTACCAAATCATTTAGGTCACCTTGTGGTTCTTTTGATGTACTTGGTTCATAAGTTGAATCACACTGTCTCTTAAGTTCTTGACTAGCAGCAGCTTCTTGAGATTCTAATGGATTTGGAGGTGTTGGCACAGGCAATTCGGTCTTTTTGGAGATGACAGATGTGGGTACTTTATGGTGTGTTTCGACTTAGTTGTGATGTCCTTTATAGCCGTCAAACAAATATAACAATCACTTACGTGATCTGTTGGTTCTGTCCAAATCATGGGCACAGCAAAGGGCATATATCTAGATCCCTTAGCCCAACCCAGCAGAGATCTCGCACCAAACCAAAGTAACCCAAGTAATGTTTGGTTACTAATGTTGTGAAATTTCGATGCTGAGATGTACAAGTTAATTTTCCACACATGTAACAAAAACTATCCGGGTGATTTAAACAGTCGTGGCATATTTATAGCCTTAACGAGTACCAATAAGTTTAAATTAGTTGACTATTATAGCTATCGAATTTCAGAAGTGGCGTTATTCATAAACACGTATATGAGGTGAAATTGAATATGTAGCTGTCACAAAAAAATTGAATATGACTGCAAAAAAAATAACATTGTTTTTGTAATGAAAGTTTTTGATAATTGGTATTGATGTTTTTGTAGGAAAGTAGATAAGTACAATCAAATATCATTACAAAATTCGTGTGACAAAAACAGTGTTATTTGTGTATGACATATGAATTCCTATTCCAGACTTTCTTGGTACTTTTTCACATAGAAAACAAAATATTTTAGCAAAGCTATTGAAGAAGAAAAACGAAGACGTTTGTCTCTAAGAACACGTTTATAAAATCTATATTTAATTTGTATTTAAATTAAAAAGTGATGTTATAAAGATTATTTAATCATATTTATTTTTTTAAGGAAACAAGACATACAATTTTAAAATGTCCAACATATGTATGTGCCTAAGCAAAATGTTATTAGAAATTCAAATGTTAGAATTATTCTGGATATATTTTATAGCTACATTTTAATACCGTAATATGTTTAACGTAATTGCAAAATATTCATTACTAAACAATAAGTGTGGAATAAAAATGGATTTTAAAAATAGAATAATAGATAATAGATAATAAAAATAGAATAAATATTTCAACTCGTTTGCAAAATTATTTAAATAAGAAAAAATTAAAGAGAAAATCAAAGAAAAAAAATTAAATAAAAAAATTATACAAGGAAAATATTAATTGCGGTGAAAACGTAGCGGGAAAGTGCGCCCACCGGAGGGTTACTAAAAAATTATTTCAATACATTCAATAGTTTTATTGAAACTTTGAAAACTACCAAAATTAATGAGCCACCCTGTACAATCTACTAAAAAAATATGTTTTGCGTTGCTATATTCTTATGATTCATATTCTATATTCTTCACTCAGTCTACTTCGTATTCTTGGACTACCAAACCTATGGAAACTCATTCCGTTCGCTTGCTAACCGAACTACTTCGCGCCAGCGTTCTTTATTTCTGACTTCCTTGGTTGCACATTGGAGAGATGTACCAATTTGGGCTTTAATTTGGTCTCTCTATCTTTTTGAATGCCTGCCACGCGATCTAGAACCTCTCATCCGTCCCTGTACTACCAGTCTTTCGAGATTGTTGCCGTCCCTGCGTTCAATATGACCAATTAATCTTAATATTCGTTCATGAATAATTTGAGATGGGCCCTTATGGGTTCATCAATTTCTTGAATAACGCATGCGTTTGTTTGACTGGCAGTCCACGGAATTCGAAGGACCCGTCTCCAGCACCAAAGCCCAAACGAATCAATGCGACTGAGGTCCTGTTTTTTCATGGTTCTTCATTGTCCACGTTTCAGCGGAATATAGCAATACTGGAAAAACTAAGGTTTTTTGCTATCTGCTTCTTCGTGTTCTGTTTTACGGCTGGCCGCGGTGGTCTGGTGGGTTAGTCACCTGCCTGGCAATTCAAAGGTAGCTAGTTCGATTCTAGCGCTCGGATGGGTATTTTTCTTTAATTCTTCTGTCCGTCTTACTTCCTACACACACACTTACTATACATTCACATATACATACACGCGCCCACACATATCCACACCTAAATGTGTGATTGATCTAGGCAAAAGTGTAAAATCCGACAACGAATTACCCCTCAGTCACGCCAGTTAAAGGCAGGGCAAGGCCGGATGCCTTCTGAGAAGTGTTCTACGTTGGTCACTCGCCAGTCGGTAGGCTTCCTGATAGACTTATGGGTAGGCACATAACCAAGGGTTGATAGTCTGAGGGGGTGCTGGCCTGAGTTTGTCGGTAGCTGATGACCGTGGTTCGGAACCCACGTTAAGCTGTAGGTCCAGTTGTTAAATAGTCTTAGATGCTGATGCGGCTCTAACCGTAAATCCTTTCCTTCTCCGTTCCTGTTTTATGTCTCTATATTTTCATATCTTTAGCAAATTCCGCATTGTATTTCTTGACATTTCCCTTCTTCTGATCTCGATGAGTATTACTGCCATCGTTCGATTCATTCGTTCAAAGTCGCAAGATAGATGAATTGGCTCTGAATTGGCTTAAATTGCTCTATTTGACTGATATCGGGCATGTTGGTGTTCGCCTCGTTTATTTCTAGTCTGCAAAGATGAATTTCATTCTTTAATTTTTTGATAATTAAGGTCAATTCTTCGGTCGATCTTGCAAGAGGTGTAATATCATCGACATATCTTAAGTTAGTATCGCGGTTATTTCAGTGTCATCAATACTGACACTACCCGTCCAATTCTCGAGAGCTCTACGCATGATATATTCACCATAAATGAACTGGCGACAGGATGCATCCCTCTCTGGTTCCTTTATTGATACAAAACTCATCGGATGTTCTATTTTCAGTTGTCACCATTGCTCTGTTTTTCGCGCATAGGTGACAAATTAAGCCAATCAGGTGATCTGATCCTATCATTTCCTGCAGAATTCGCCATAATTTCTCCTATTTATGCTGTTAAATGCCTTCCGATAATCAAGGAAACAGAGGTATGCAGAATGGTTAACTTCTCTGGCTTTTTCCATTATTTGTCGAATGTTGAATATCTGTTGTTCAATATTTTATGTGAATCCAGCCTGTTCTGGGGGAGCCTGCCATGATAAGTAGGATTTTAAACGTTCATTGATAATGTGATGGAGGATTTTACTGGCATGTGGAAGGAGAGCGATAAGGCGGCAATTTTCGCATTTCTCTCTAGACCATTTTTAGTGTAGAGTTATAAATATTGAGGTCGACCAATCTCCCAGTCACAATCCGGTATCCCACACTTTCTGGCAGATGTGAAACATGTCTACTTCTACTTCCCCCATTGCTTTAATCACTTCTGGGGTGACTTCAAGAAAACCTGGGGCTTTATCGTTTCTTAAATCGTGATAGCATTTTTGATTTCTATTTTTGATGTGTTTGGTTTCCGTGTTGCTAAATTAGATTTGCTGCCAGTGTAGCCATCTTGGAAGAGTTTGCTTCGATAGTCTTTGCATCCAGTCAAAATGCCATCGATATCTGTTATTTTTTCGCCTTGTGTGGTATATTTTCTTGTTTATATCTTCACAGCTTTATATAGGTCTTTGGTGTTGTTTGAATTAGCATGTTATGGAGTTATATTGACTTTATTGAAATTTAATTAAATAGATAAAACGAAATAAAATTTAAATTTAATTATTAAGGTTTATTAACATTTTGAAAACTACCAAAATTAATGGGCAACCCTTCACAATCTATCTAAAAAAATATATTTTGCGTTACTATATACTTATGAATCATGTTTTAAAATTTTTGGTAATAAAAACACAATCAGTAATAATAATTTACAAAAGATATAAACTTCCTCATAACATAATTTCAAATAAATTATGGCCCATTTTAATATTGATTGACCCTTATTCTTCCGTTACTAATAATATGTTAGAATGGTCGTGCTATTTTATGTTTTATTTTATATTTTTTTGTTTCCATTCATGTCTTTATGAAATAAATTTACTTTTCAAGGTCATATTACTAATAATGATATATATACATTGTTAATACAACTTTAATGACGTTTGGTAATTTAAAAAAGTTGTTTTTGATAAAATTTTATTCGAGGAATTATGATAACTTGAAACTTATGTTATTATGTTTGTGTCGTTCTGCATATGTGCAATTAAGGACAACGGTTTAGTTTTGTATCCTATATTTTTGTTACTTTTCGACTTTTCAAAACATCATTTCTTTTAATGTAATTAGAGTATGTTTGCTTTTTGGCTTTAAACTCGAATCCATGCACTCTATTTGGAAAGAGCTAAATGAACGGAATGTCCAGAAATAGTCCTAACATTTTTTCGTCTGCTTAGATGAATGGTTTGTTAATTTTACGTACTGCAACACATCGGTTAATAAGTCCCCGGAATGACGAATAAAACACCAACTAACTTTAACCAACACCAACTTTATTTCCAAATTTCGACTTATTTCATCAATATATTCACCTTGAAGAATGATACAATCATTCCAACGCATTTCTTACACCTTTTCGCATTTCTACAACTTTTTTATAAAACGTCTTCTCTTTGCCTTCAAAATATCCTTCATTTTCGGCAATTACCTCTTCATTGGAGCGAAATTTCTTTCCAGCAAGCATTTTTTTGAGGCCTGAGAACAGGAAATAGACGCTGGGGGCCAGACCTGGAAAATATGGCGAATGAGGCAGCAATTCAAAGTGTAATTCATGCAATTTAGCCACCGTTGCCAACGATTTGTGACACGGTGCATTGTCTTGGTGAAACAGAACTTTTTTTCGTTCATTTGGAGCCTTTTTTGCGATCTCCTCCTTCAAATGCCCCAATAACACTGTAATATTCTCTTTTGATGGCTTTACCTTTCTCGAGCTAATCGATGAACAATATCCCATGCGCATACCAAAATACAAAGGCCATAACTTTGCCTGCCGATGGTTGTGTTTTTGGTCGCTTTGGACGGCTTTCAGCGGCCGCTGTGCACTCACCTGACTGTCGATTTGATTCCGGAGTGTAGCGATCCCTGTTTATCAATCAATCAGTTATGGTTGATTTTCTTGTGCCAGAGCGTGGGTAAAGTTTATCAAGCCATTGTTTTGCTTCAACGGTTTTTTTCTTCATCAGAAAGCAATTCTTAATCAAGACACAAAATTATTTCTTTCATTGGTTTGAAAATAACAAATGTAGCGTTACTTAAAGCACAACTCAGAAACTAGTTGCCAGATTGTCATGAAGTTTTGACACATGACGCTTGAAGGTTGGTACAATTGACCACTGGTAAGGATTATTCGTAAGTAACGCCATCTATATGCCAAACCCGGGACTGATTGACCGTCGTGTTACGTTTACGCACAGTATAACAAATCAAGTGTATTCTCAGTATTGAGATGGTTCTTTTAAATTTTGTTGAAGTTAATACTAGCTTAGTAAGATCATAAAACAGGATGTGAATACCAATCTGGATTTAGAAATAATTGATCAACAATTGATAAAAAAGTTGTTGCTATCGATATGGATTTAACAACAGATTTTTTTTGTAGATTTCAAACGGGTATACGAGGTGTGACTATTAAATAATGAGGCACTGTAAAACATTTTATTTTGATTTCATACATATTTACTTATTATAATCTTCAATATATACCCCTTCTCTATCACTACAACGCTCCATGCGAATCTTCCATTGTTCGAAACAGTGCTGGAAGTCTTCTTATGTCATCTCATTCAGAACGCGTGTTGCTTTCTCTTTCACAGCTTCAACGGACTCAAATCTTGTTCCTTTTAATGCAGATTTAACCTTAGGAAACAAAGAGAAGTTGCACGGCGAAAGATCAGGCGAATAAGCGGGTGGTCTAACACTGGGATGCTGTACTTGACTAGAAACCTTTTAACAGACAATGCGGAATGAGCGGAGCATTGTCTTGGTGGAGAACCCATGACATCCTTCCTCAATTCGTACCTTTTTTCCTTATTCTTTCACGAAGTTCAGCAATAAGTGAAGGTAGTAATGTTGATTAATAGTTTGACCTTCAGGAACCTTCAGGAAAGTGAAGGTACACAATCCCATTGAGTCACACACAATCCCAATCGTTATTGCTTTGAATTTTGATTTGCTCATGCGAGCTTTTTTGGTTCTCGGTGAATTTGGGCCCTTCCAGTGTATGGAATGGCGCTTGGTATCAAGATCATAAGTAAAAAACCGCGATTCGTCACATGTTATTATCCTTTCCAATAAGTCTGAGTCATTTTCATTGGCATTCAAAGTGTCAGTACAAACATTTTTGTGAGCTTCTTGTTGTTCAAACGTGAAAATTTTAGGCACCATTTTGGCACACACTTTTAGCATGTTAAATTTGTTATGTAAAATTTGCCGTACATATTCTTTGTCTATTCCTACAGTATCAGCAATTGCACGAATACTTAACTGACAGTCAGATCGAACTATACTCTATTCATCGAAGAAAGAAACTAAACCCAAACATATTCACGCATATTGCATTTGATCGTTACAGGACTGCACTAAGAATTTTTAAATTGAGTCTCTTTTTGGGCGGGGTACAGCTAATATCGAAAACTTCATCAGCTGTGTCCGTATCAGACATTTTATGGAAACAAAATACAATTATTAATAAATCGAATGCAACTCGATAAATGAAAAAACTCACGGCAGTGTATGAGTTACTGCCGTCAACACTGTGTTTCTGTCGATCGGCAATCTACATTTCATCTGGGTTTAATCGGCTCGACCGATTTCCGCCAATAGCAGGGGCGTTCAGCGTTTCTGGCTTAAATATCACGTGCTGATCACGCGTTGGTCATTGTTTATGACGAGTGTCTTTCTTCAATGAATAGACTTTATATTAGTGATTTTTTCGATATTGTCATCTTTTTTTAACGTGGAAGGGCGACCCGAGCATGGGTCATCTTCAACGTCTTTTCGGCCATCTTGAAAATTCTTAAACCACTCAAAAACACATGCACGCGATAAACATTGCAAACATTACAAGAAGTCCACTCTTTTGTCAAAATTTTGGATGACATTTCGTCATAACCGTGGCTCTATCTACCAGTAATCGATTGTAGATTGTTCTTATAGACCTGACTTAAACCCAATTCCAAAGAAAATAGTCCAACGGTATCACATCACATGATCTTGGTGGCCAATTAACATTACCATTTCTGGCAATAAAGCGCCCAGGAAATGTTTCTCTCAATAAATCAATTCTTTCGGTAGTAGAGTGAGGTATAGCGCCATCCTGTTGGAACCACATATCCTCCAGATCAATATTATTCAATTCAGCCCACAAAAATCCAGTTATCATCTCACGATATCGAACACTATTTACAATTTCACCAATTTCAAAATGTGCTTCATCTGAAAAGATGATTTTTTTGAGAAAAATCCTCTGTTCCTTGATTTAATTGACAAATGCACGACATTTTGAATGATCCAGTCGCTTTAATTCCTGTGTTATTTGAACCTTATTGGCTTTTAGAGCTAAATCCTTTCGTAAAATACGCCATGTTGTGGATTCACAGAGTCTAAATTGTTCACTACGCAATACGCAATACTTTCACGTACCAAAATAATATACTCTTGTGAACGACCACTGCGACTATATATTGCTCTTTTATCTTCCACCGAACCAGTTTCTTGAAATTTTTGAACTATTTGATTGTTACTACTTTGAGATGGGCGATTATATAAACCGTAGATATCACGTAATTTTCTAAAAACATTTTTCACTAAACGTCTATTTTCATAAAATAATTCAACAATTTTAACGCGTTGTTGAATTGTGTTCGAGTCCATTTTTATAAATGTCATACATTACACTTCTGAAATGAAACTAGACCGATGCAAATTCACAACGCCATCTGTGTTTTATTCAATAATTTAAAAACCCGCCCAATTTGAAAAAACACATTATTTAAATACAATGAAACCTATAAAGTACTTTAAGAAACACAAATTGTAGTTAACTCAAGCTCAAAAATAAGAACAATGATAATTTTTTTTATTTACCTGGACTTAATGTGCAATTTCTCGACTACTTATCGAATTTCCCTCGGCAAGATTTATAATTTCTTCTCTGATTTGCACATTTTCAGCTCGTCTAGGACTTTCTACACGCCATATACGATGTACCAGTGTTCTTACGAGTAAAATTTGTCTCCTCATAAACTGGTCAATTTTTATAAATCAGATGTATCGTGGTTTTCTTTTGTTAATGTGCCATTGTTGCAAAAGTAAAGGTAGTTCATGTTTATGAAATAATTATATAATGTTTATTATATAATAATATTATGTTTATAAAATAATTATATAATTTTTATTAAGTTTTATACATAGTCAAAAAAAGTGTCAACCATAGAATTCATCTTATATTGAGAAAAAAATGTCCCTTGGAAATTTCTCAACTGGAAATGATCTTTAGAATTTTTAAATTGGATTTAGAGCCGTTGGCAATTATATAGCATCATCTTCGAAATGATATGCGGAATAACTCTGTGGAAATTTGAAAAACAAATATATTTCAGAACTATAAATATTGAATTGTTGACAACAGTTTATAATAATGGATTTAGTCCGTTCAAGCCATTTAATGCAAGTGATATACTAATCAGTAAAAGTGAATCAGCAATATTTGTGTTATTATTTAAATAGAATAATTTGTCGAATATGTGATATATTTTATATTTTTTGATATAAAAATATATGGCTATGTTATATAGTTGTCAATGACATTCAAAACTAGACGAACTTTTCAATTTAATCGAACAGGTACTCTTTTATAATATTAGGATTATATTTTTGTTTGTAATGAGACTTACATGCTGTTTAAGAATTTTAACTTAAAATTTATTGCCTACTGTGAAGCCTAATTCTTAATTCACATTCATCTAGTAAAATCGTTAATTTTTGTCATGCTTTAATTACATTATAATGAGTTTGATATATTAACTTTTAGGTCGTTTTTATCATATTTTTTAATATATTGCAGTGGAGGCTCGTGAAGGAGGGCGTTGGGGCGCCGCCCCTCCAACATTTATCACAGTAAACAATCTTTCAGAGCAAAACACCATATTTTATTTCCGATCAGTTTCTTTCCTTTAACTCATTTTCGTGGTTCACCTCCTGTATAGGGTTTCAATAGCACGAAAAGTAAAAAGGAGGAAGGGGAAAACAAAAAATTTTTCAGTAGCACTATTTTCTTCTACGCCCTCCCACAAAAAACCCACGAGCGACTGATATATTGTTAGTGTTATATTGGGTTGTTCGAAAGATTCGTAGGATTTTTTTTAAGAGAAAGACAAACGTCATTATTATAATTAATTCATTATTATTTACAACTGTAAAGGTAGTGGTAGGTCTATAATTAATTCTTCTATTGGAACCTTCGGTGTGAAACACTAAACTCGAAGAGATTTGCCACTAAACACCCAATCACTTTTTAAACTTCTCGACGCACGTTTCGCTAACCATGTTAGCATCATCGGGATATGATTTAACCTAATTCTAAAACTAAACTATGTTCTATTTATATGATAACCCTGCCTAATGAAGTGTGTAAAAATCTTGAACCATGAAGTTTACTGAGCCTTACATTAATAATTGAAAAAGTTGACTGAACGGAATAGGTCCTTTATCCCGGTTCATGATTTTCTTATTTCTCTATTTAATTTTTTTCATATGCCTCCAAAGACATATGGCATGTTCGTTAATATGGATCTTTTTGTTTGCCCAATATACCATCGATCACATTCTTGACAACTAATTTCGTAAATCCCCGACTTTTCAAGTTGATCTACTTTATCCTTTGGATTACTCAGCACTTTTCTTAATTTATTATATGGTTTGTACACAACCTTAATGTCCACTTTTTTCAAGATTTTGTCTGGCCCTCGTGTTAACTGAGCATCAAAGGACGTGCTTGAAGGACGGCCAAAGCGATGTCGGTTTCCAGGTCGAAATCTCCGCCCTGAATCGACCAAACCACTTTTGCACCTTGATTTCCTCCACAGTCCTTCTCCGTAAAGGGCACAAATCTGGTTTTTTTCTGGAATAAACTTCTGGAAAAAACTGGAATAATTGAATTGAAATATAAAGTAAATTTTTATGGTTAGAGGCGCATCAGCAGCTAAGAAGGCTATTTAGCGACTGCACCTACAGCTTAACGTGGGTTCCGAACTACGGTCGTTGGCTACCGAAAACCCCGGTCATGGTTTGGGCTATGGTCGGGCTATGGTTTTGTGCTTAACCATCAGTATCTCCAGAAGCCTACCGACTAATATATTGACCGCAAATTATTGACCGACATTTTCAATTTGAATCAACTTGTCTAACTCAAGATAAAACAAAGCGAATTTGAACGTAAACATTGTAAATGCCCCGTATTTTTGTTTAAAAGCTATAAAAGAGTAATAATGTATAATTCTTACGAACTTTCTGCACAACCCGATGTAATAGGATAGAGCGGAGCTAGTTGAATAACTTCTCGCTTGCTCTCCCATAACTTTAAGAATATGCATCGGATTTAATTGATTCTTACTCTGCTAGGTTCGTAATTTACTCTTCGCTAAAATGTCAGTACAAAACCAGTATAAAAACGATCCGAGTATAAGTTTAATAGTTATTGTCGGAAATGCGAAAGTGCTCCAAGTTGCTCAACGTGTCCCACTAGTGGGGCTAGTTGAGCAATGGCTAAAATGGACTTGATGACTGTATAGAATGATCTGAATACGAAGTAATTGTAATCAACAAGCAAATATTTATTTATTATAATTATTACATACTCATATTGTTATTATATCTCTGGAAAAATAAAATAAAAATCAAACAAAATTAAATCTTTCCAATCTTTGGATTATTATTACACTTTTTATATTTAAGAATAATTATAACGCAAATAAATATTAAAGTAGTAACTAATTATGAGATCAAGAACATTGCTAGATGATAAATAATCCCAAATTATTAATCATCTTTGTCTCTATCACAGTTAATAAAAACATATCTCTTTAAAGTCATCCTGTTAATATTAAATTGTTTGACTGCAGCATTTACACTCATTTTTTCCTATTCTATAGCTTTTGCTGCATCACTCAATTGTTGACTAGTAGCTAAACCTTTTGAGGTCTTTCTTTTATATGTACGTATCCTAAAATGTAATAATAATCATTAATACAATTATCAATATAAGTAATTTTAATTAGTAATCTTTGTGTAGAATCATCACATGCACAAATTAATTGATGGTTGTTAATTTATTAAAGAAAAATTTAATTTTCCACAATGAACATTTAGTGGGGCTAGTTGTGCAAGCATTTAACGCGCGTTGCTCAACTAGCCCCAGTTGAGGCAAACAATTGAAATTAGATTATAAAAAAACATAAGAGTTAAAAATAAATAACCATCTATAATCGAAAGAACAATAATTAAGTAAGCTTTAAATACTTACGTGGTCCTTATTAAGTCTTTTTATACGAGTATAGTAGAAAAATTATGATGACCTGTAATATTTTTTTTACGCCGAAAAAAAACAAAGCGTTCTCTTATTTTATCGGATCACCGAACAGCAATTGACAGTCGCGCAATGTATTCCCTTCCCATAACCCCTTCTTTTCGCTATTTACACTTTTGATGTAGGTTGCTTAGTTTTCGAGATATTTCGATTGTACAGCTTGCCCCTATGATCAACTAGCCCCGCTCTACCCTATGTCACCTAAGAAAATTCTTGGTGCAATAGTACTTTGTATCGAACACAATAAATGATAATCAAATGGAACTATATCTGGACTATCCGCCGGGTGATGTTCGAGAACAAATTCATTATTGTGGTTAGAGGAACTCGGGTGCCAGACACTATATATTAACCAACTTGACGTGATTCTAGCTTTGTTATGAAATAGTTTGTTGCTGTATTTTTATTTACATTAATACAATAATAATACATTTTATTTTTAATTGGTCGTAATTTTTAGATTGGGTTGCGTAAATTTTACCAGTCCACCATCAAAGGTGACACCGAACGAGGGAGGTACAAAGTCATTATTTTTCCCTGATGCTGCTGTATTCGGAGGTCATCCTCGTTTTATGAATTTGGTTAGGAATATCAGAAAAAGACGTGGAGAACATGTCGCCATTAATCTACCAAGTAATATGATTTTAAAGTTTATTTAAGATTGTTACTCATTTATCACATTACGAAGTTTTTAGGGACAAAAACACAAAAATACCCGTAGATGATTCCTATAAAATTCGTAAAGCCGCCTTGCAGGACTGTGTTTATTTGGATGCCATGGGATTTGGAATGGGATGTTGCTGTTTGCAACTTACTTTTCAGGCGTGTAACATCGATGAAGCTCGAATTTTGTATGATCAACTGAACCCGCTATGTCCTATTATGGTAAGTTGTATTTATGTGATGCATTAGGAATGACATATTTTATACTGGAACCTTTATTGAGAAAAGTAATATAATTGATTAATGGATAGTTTTCCCAAATACACACCTTTACTAAAACAGGCAAAGCAATGGTTTAACAAGGGTTATTCGGATTCTGCTCCATCGAGACAAACTGTTAGAGAAGTGGTTTGCTGATTTTAAACGCGGCTGTACAAATACCGATGACGGCGAACGCTCTTGTCGCCCAAATTCGACAGTTACTCCAGAAAACATAAAAACAGGCCCCAAAATAGTTTTGGCTGATCGTAAATTGAAGATACGTGAGATAGCTAACATTTTAATTATATCAGAAGGCAGTGTATTCACTCTTTTACATGAACATTTGTCCTTGAGAAAATTGTTCGAATTGAATACCGCGTTTGCTCACAGTCGATCAAAAACAGCAACGCTTCGATGATTCAGCGCGCAGTTTGAAGCTGTTTCAGCGCAATGAAAAGGATTTTTTCATGTGGTATGTGACAAACATGGATCCATCACGACATTCCACAGTCAAATCGGCAGTCAGCTGAGTGGACAGCAACTGGCGAAAGCCGCCCAAAGCGACCAAAAACGCAAATGCCAGTTGGTAAAGTTGTTTTGGCATCCGTATTTTGGGATGTGCAAGGTATTTTATTCATTGATTACCTTGACAAAGGAAGAACCATCAATAGCGAATATTATATGGCGTTATTGGCGCGTTTGAAGGAAAAAAGTGTGAAAAAAAGACCCCAAACGAAGAAGAAAAAAGTGCTCTTTCTTCAGAATAATGCATCGTGTCACAAGTCGCTCGTAACAATGGCAAAATTGCATGAATTGCTTCCTCATTCACCGTATTTTCCCTATCTGGCTTCCAACGACTACTACTTAAAAAGACTTAAAAAGAAAGCTCCAGAGGAAAAGATTTGGGTCCAATGAAGAAGTGATTGACGAAACTGAAGCCTATATTGATGCCAAAGATAAATCGTTCTTCAAAAAATGCATCGAAATGTTAGAGAAGCGTTGGAATCAATGTATCACTCTGGAATGAGACTATGTAGTTGAATAAAGTCAAATTTTGCCTAACAATTGTTCATCTGCTATGAACTCATTGAGTAATGTGTTACATGCGTTTGTTTCTAAAGCGAAATCAGACTCGCCCGGCTCGATTGGGCAATGTGAATGTCACCTAACAGTAAATTAATGTTATAGTTCATTAAAAATCACATTTTTAATCAAAAATTAAAACTAAATACCAAAGTACTTTATTTAACTTCTCGACGGGCTTTTCGTTACCCGTGTTACCATCGTCAGGCGACTATTTTATCTAATTTTAAAACTAAACTGTGCTCTATTTATTTGACAACAGTACCTTATGAAGCGGGAAAAAGTCACGAACCGTGAAGTTAACCAAGCGTTACATTAATAGTTTAAAAATTGGCCGAATGTTTTTATGGTTTTCTTATATTTGTATATTTATATGCATCCATTATTATTTCCTTCCTATTATTATTTACTAATATTTATATTATAGTCATGCTTGAGTGGGCAGTATGGGAGAAATGACAAAATCCTGTGTAGCCCAACTTAAGACTTGTTAAAAGTGTACATAATAATAGGACTTTGATGAATATGAAAGCATTGAATCTTCCTCCATAGAGTTTATTTATGGGATGCCTAGCATCTAGCCCAGCTATTATTACCGATATTGGATTCAATTTCTTCTTTAATGATAATCTAGCTGTCTGCTACTGTTATTAATTATCAAAAGTTTTATTTTTTAATTGCAAAAACGAATTTTTTGCCACTCATGTCTAATTTGTTCGTTTAAGATCTTTTTGATGGCGTATACAGGCCATTTTAGGCCCATGGTGTTATGTTTAGGCCCATGGTTAACAACGCTCGAAAGTTGATCAATATCAAGCTATATTATTATTAGTGAGTCAAATAAAGTCGAAGTTTTTACGTACGATGTAAGACGGATGTTGATACTTAATGTTTAGTAACTGTTTAGTAGCTATTTTTAGAACATTTCCTTCACCTGAAATATCTCTTTGATCATTTTATGGTTAAAACATGATAATCAACTGATTCCAGTCTAGTGTGATTTAGTGTGATTCCAGTGTGAAGAATGTACGAAAACATGTTCAGTTTTGAAATTAAACATTATTAAAAGCACAAGTTCTTATAAAAAAATTATTAAAAGCACAAGTTCTCTATAAACCGTCATGAAAGAAGTTCAGATATAATTTAGCTGTTTCGAATACTTAATAAGGAATCGGTAGTTGACTATTGATGGTAGGTAATGGGTTTGAAAGACATCCTAGTCGAATTATTCTAAGGAATAGTGGAATAGTGGAATGGTTGTTCCACTATTCCATATCACATATCTTCGAGGTTTTGTTTAAACTCTAAGAAACAGGATTCATAATGGTTGTCGGTAGTGCAAAAAAAAATGTGTAGATTTGAAAAGAAATCACAAAGAAATATATTATGTTAATAATGCTGTTTTAGATACTTTTTAAAGGGTATTTCAGTAAGAAGTTGATAGTTAATCTAGTACATATTTAATATACAGGTAATGTAATACCTGTATATTAAATATATATCTGCAATTGTGCAATTGCAGTGCAATTCCTTTCCAACCATCCATTTCATCTTTAGAAAGAGTTTAGAAGATCATTGTCGTGCCAAAACGGCACTATTTTCGTGAAATTTGACCAATGACGCATAATACTTTCTTGTGATCGTGACCTTTTCTATATAGTCGGTGATCAAGCGTATGAATCAGGGAAACAGTGACCATGCCATTTTCGGCCAATGGAAGCGTCTTCGCCTTCTTCGGAGCACGTTCGTCGCGTAAATCCTACTATTTTAACTCTTCTTTTGTTTCTGGTGTGTAGTGATGTGTGATCAGTGAGTTTCATTTTGTAACAGTCATGAATCGTCGCAGAAAATCTTTCGGATTGCTCTTTTATGTATTTAAAGATCGCTGTGAAGTGATTACTCGATTCCGTTTTTAGTTCGCAGCGAGCAAACGCGGTATTCATCGCGCTGACAGCTGCTTCATGCCCAAATGTTCATGAAGAATGTTTTGTACGCCATTTTCTTACATGTTTATTATCTTAATAATCTTTCTAACCGTTACTCTGCGATCGGCCAGCACAATATCAAGGTTTTTATTGAGTAGTAACATCAATGGGGCGTCCTGTTGGCGGATGCTAGTTCAACCATATAGTAAACTACTTACCAACCATGAAATGTAAAGGAGCAGAGTTCCCATAAAACTGTTTCAAATTTTCTTCGGTTAATCCTTCTTATTGTTTAATCAACACCCGAAATTTTCTAATCAAAAATATCGCACTTATTTGCTTTCGAAGAATATCAATTGTCCTAATATCAATTGAAACTAATTGTCCAATTGTGTAATCAACTTGAAATTCATGGAGCCTTACTACAGGGCCTTCATTTAATCTTGTAATTCACATGACTAATGATTTATTTAAACTTATCATTTGTTACCAAACTTATAATTATAATGTCACCTAGATCTGTCATGGAGATTTGTTCGCCTTGTGTCTTCAATTTATTAGATTTCCTCTTTACGATTTTTTATCAGTTTCTATGCTTCCTGAGCAACAAACATATTTTAAAAGCACCTCTTAAACACATTGGGTTGTTAAAAAAGAAATACTTTTTGTTATTTGCATTTCATCAACAATATTTTCCATAAAAAACTACGACATACGCTTCTCTTCTTTTATCCTCCTATAGCATCTGCTTCGATGGAGCTATTTTACCATTTTTTTCTATTAGGTTCAAAAAAAAAGTAGGACTGGTCAAATGTTGTTTATTTTCGTTATTAGTGCTAATTGTGTATATACTTCGAAGAAATAGGTTATTCATAAAATCTGAAAAAATCAATAAAGGTATGTTGAAATTTAAGAAAATTTGTGATTTCCTTTTAATTATTATGAACTTCTCGTGTTGGTTGTCCACATTTATAGGCCACGTGGGTTGCGGAATTGAATGAAGGCATTGTAGAAAGAAGAGTACTTTTTAGAAAGGAAATCACCTGTGCAATCGCACCACCATCTGTTGGAAAATTTTTTGACTTTTCACTCTATCCTGGTATTCTCCTCATGACTGTGCATTATTCGAATAAAAAGTAGTTAATAACGAATATCCAGTAATTTTCTTATTCGTTATTCATTCCCATTATATTATTTGTTATTCGAATCATTCGTTATTCTTTTTCCACGTTAATTATTCGTAATTTTCATTCGAAATCTATTTCGAATACTTTTTGCAAAATCATTAAAATGTTGTACTATTAACGGCTAAAGATGGCCAATATTTCCAAATACTGTTTAGACAATTTGCCTACCAATCATCAACAAAAATTGAAACCAAAAAGGTTTAATCTTTTATTTTTGAAATTTCATTTTTCATAAAAAATGTCTATCTTGGTTTTTCAATTTATTTTTTTTAGGGCCGGTTCTGCAATAATATACCAGGTATAAGCTATACTCTGCTAAATTCGAAACGCTCGTTCTACAGAACTGGCGTAACGGGGGTTTGTTCCGAGTATAGTTTATTCCTGGTATATTCTTGCATTGTAGGACCGGCCCTTAAATAGCTTATTAAATATTTTAGACGAAAAAGGGTTTTTAAAATTCACTTTAAATCAGGTTAATAATAATTAATTTTAAATTAAAATTGCATTCGTTTTTAAAATATTGAAAGGTCGAAGATTCTTTGAATAATTGTCTAACCTTATGTTTTTAATTAATCTGTCTATACTTATTATATCCATTCACTTCCGACACCTCCCCTAATTTTAATCCTTTGCTTAAAGAAAAAGTGATTATTCTATTTGCCGTAAAATTTAAACTTGAATAGGAATCTTATTATGAAAGCTATGATTCGTATCGTTAGGAATTTATCTCGAAGTGGTGGTGTTTTTTTCTAAATATATCAAAATCAAATCTATTTTTATTGTTCTTACTTATTAAAACATCCAAAAATTGGTAATATACGAGGTGTGACTATTAAATAACGAGATTGACGCTGTAAAACATTTTATTTTGATTTCATGCATATTTATTATTACCTTCAATATACATCCCTCCTCTAGCCCTACAACGCTCAATGCGAATCTTCCATTGTTGGAAACAGTGTTGGAAGTCTTTGTCTGTCAACTCCTGCAGAACGCGTGTCGCTTTCTTTTTCACAGCTTCAATGGACTCAAATCTTGTTCCTTAATGCAGATTTCACCTTAGAAAACAGATAGAAGTCGCACGGTGCAAGATCCGCCGAATAAGACGATAAGGCGCACCAAGGCGGTACTTGGTTAGAAACCTCTTGGCAGACAATGCGAAATGAGCCGGAGCATTGGTCTTGGTGGAGAACCCATGACTTGTCCGTCCACAATTCGAGTCGTTTTTTCCTTATTCTTTCACGGAGTTCACCGAGAACGTGAAGGTAGTAATGTTTTTAATAGTTTGACCTTCAGGAACCCAGTGAAGGTTCACAATCCCATGAATATCAAAAAAGCACTCATCATTGCTTTGCATTTTGATTTACTCATTCGAGCTTTTTTTGCTCTCGGTGAATTTGGGCTCTTCCAGTGCATAGATTGGCGCTTGCTTTCCAATAAGTTTGGGTCATTTTCAATGGCATTCAAAGTGTCAGTACATCAGATAACTCTAATGCGAATGAAGGCTACGGTTATACGGATTTGTTTACAGAAGCGAGAGGTACTGCATTCGAAAAAGAAGGCTTCACGCTAAACAGCTATTGGTCGCTGGCCTTTATATAATAGCCACTCCTCGTATCATTATTCTCGAATTCATACGTGAATGATATGGTTTTGGATTTACCATTTAAGTTCTTAACAACCTCTTCTAGTTTTTTTCTTTTGTATCAAATTGAAACAACTTTATCCACATATCTTAGCCATACTCTCGGAAAGTAACTGAATTCATCCTTCGCCTCGGTCTAAAATTTGCTCATGAATAACTGAGCTAAAAACGGCGACAAATGATTGCCCATTGCCGTTTCTTCTTGTTGTTCGTAAAATATTATTATTAAGCTCATTAAGCTCGAAACAATTTTGTCTCATACATAATCTCGTTAGGGAGATATATTCCGAAATAGTCTCGTTATTGAAACCGTTTAACGAGTAACTTCTTCAGGTATTTCAAGGTTTGCGGAATCGGTAAACTCGGAAACAATGATGATACATCACAGGACACCAAGACTTCACCTTCCTGTAGATGTGTGTTTTTGACTTTACCACAGTAGTAGTTTGTTTTTTGAGTTTACCACAGAACAGGAAGGTAATTGGTTTGGTAGATTTTCAAATTCCGTTGCTAGCCAAGTTGTATGTCAACTAAATAAAATTCATAAAAAGAGTTAAAAACCAGAGCCAAGTTATTTATATTTTTTATGCTGGATTTTTTTCCCCAAATTTCATTAATTTGTTTTCCGTTAGTCAATCTCTATTTACTTCATTTCGCATAACGAATGAAAAATTAATTCGTTATTCAAAATACATTTTTAACATTGGGCAAACAAAGGGCAATAATGCATTGCTTTTCTAGAAATGTGTAAACAGTGATAATTGTTTGAATAACTATTACGCCGCTTTCACACAAAGCCCGATAATTAATTTATCATTGCATACCGTGTCTTGATTTCACACACAACGATTTATTGTCGAACGGCAAGTACCGTTACTGTTCTGGGTGAACAATGAAAAGATGATCCTTGATTGATATAATATATGATATACCATTTTCATTTTATCATATTGTATTACATTTATGAATTTTTAAATTTACGTAACAAACGATAATTGTTTTAAACGGCAAGTGTTATTGAAATTTTGAAAGTATTTTGGCGAATCTGACAAAACAACATTTAATTTATAAAGCAACCAAAAAAACTCTAATTCCAAAACAGAGGAGAGAGATAAATAAATAATTTAAGTAATTAAGAATAAAATTCGTTCAAACATTTCTCTTGATTCCAATGATAAAAATTAATCCTTAGTAAAAACATAAACCAAAACTTATTCTCCCAATCTCTGTAACCTGATTAACTTTTGGAAGATTTAAGATAAAATAAATCTTAGACATAAACTATCGATTAAATAAGTATTATCTTTTATTAAGTTAATATCTGGAGACGAGAAATGATAAAATAAATAGAATGAAATGAATGAATGAATGATAAAATAAATGGTAAATTTAATTAAAAATAAAATATTCCGTTTGTTTCGCCGTAATATTTTATTGTTATAAATTAAATCTACAGATTGATACATTAATTAAATATTTTAGGTTATTGTGATTGAATACCAGATATGCATGAAAATACACAGTGTGCTAGTGGAGAATATTAAAAATATTCAAAAAACAAGGAAATAATTTTTCCTGTGCTCCACGTAAAATTCTCAATCCTTCAGTCACCATAAAATGCCAACAAACATCTCCCGAGACCGTTTTCTGGCCTAAGCCGTCATCAGTCGGGTTAAAATTATTTCCTTGTTTTTTGAATATATTTAATATTCTCCACTGTGTATTTTCATGCATATCTGGTACCTGAATATAGGCCCAGAGTTTGGGTCCGAACGCTTCTAGACAGTAGTACTGTTATGAACCACCGGATGGCGTGAGCTGCATTTCAGTGCTGCTTTCATCCGATTTGGCCGATTAATATGGTTAGGACCCTGGTAAATCTATCAAGTTGTTTTCGAACTACAACTCAAAACCCGACTGATGACGGCTTAAGACCAGAAACCGGTCTCGGGAGATGCTTGTTGGCGTTTGATGGCGACTGAAGGATTAAGAATTTTACGTGGAGCACATGAAAGATTTTCTTGTTTTTTGAATATTTTCAATGTAGTTTTAAAGGTAGAAATGTTACGAAAGTGTAGGTAATGATATTATATCATAAAGGACGGTATACCATTTTCAACGGTAGATATACATTGGTGGCCAGAGAAACAGAGCCGTTACAATGAAAGACACTGTTTGGCAAATAATGTTCTAATAGCATACGTAATTAGTACAATACTATATAATATAAATATAAAAAGGGAAAACAATATCAACTTAGTTTTTAAAAAATACTGCAAACATAATATTTAACAAAAATGTAGAAAAAATAACATGAAAATGTGGTCATAAAAATAGAGCCAGCCAAGAAACAAGAACAATACATACAATTTAACAGTTAAATACAAAAGTACTAAATAACACATTTTTTGAACATTTAATACTTAGATTTATGACTTTTGTGTTTTATTATTTCGGCGCATTTTTTGGCTATAGAGTTTACAAGTCTTTGACACATTTCTAATAGTATAGCTTCCCATTCTTTTTTAATCACCTCCCAAGGTCAAGCTTGTTTCTCGTTTTATTGCTCGCCATTGTTGAGGTATTTCTCGCCATTGTGAGGTAAATCCACTTTATTGTCACTAAGATATTGCTTTGTTTTCCTAGCAGTATGTTTCGGATCATTATCCTGTTGATATTTCCATACCAGCCCCATATTCTCTTCTGCAAAAGGCAGCATGACTCCCTGAAGAATGTAGATGTACTCATTTTAGTCCATGTTTCTTTTTAATCCCGTAAGTTGGTCCTACACCATACCATGAAAAAGCTGCCCACAGTTTTACATTACCGTCTCCATGCTTTACAGTTTTAATAGTATGTTTTGGTAATAATTCTTGGTTGGGTGGTCTTCTAACATATCGCCTACCATCAGTACCTATTAAATTAATTTTTGTTTTATCGCTCTATAAAATATTGCGCCATTTCTTGTTTCCCTGTTTGTCTTTTCCCCCTTTTGTTATATATTTATATTATACAGTTATTGGGCTAATTATGTGCTATTATAACTTTATTTGTCAAACAGTGTTTTATATTGTAACTGATCTATTTTTCTGGCCACCACTGTATGAAAGCAAGACATGGATTCTAACTAAAAAGCCCGTGGAAATGCTTGCTGTCTTGGAAAGGAAAGTGTTAAGAAATGTATATGGGCCAATCGAGAGGGGGCAGGATGGCGCATCACCTACATCTACACCCAAGAACTTTTATCAGTTTCTATCAAAGTCTACATTGGGAGTCTAGGATGGGATAGAAATGTAGGAAGGATAGAAGAACAAATCTCCAAAAGGCTGCTAAAAGGACAAGTGATCGGAACAGAGGTAGAGGCAGGCCAAGAACAAGATGGTAAGATGATGTCCAGAAAGATGCGCGAGATGTATTAAAGATAAGATGCTGGCAAAGAGAAGTAACCATTCTAGGTGGAGACGGAGGTTATGATCCTATAGGAATGTAGAATAGCTGGAAAGAGAAGGAGATTGGATGTGTACAGTAATGTTAAGCGTAAGAAAACTTTGTGTAATCGCGGAGATGCCAACCAGTGTAAAAGCCAGTTTATATTTTGAAGAAGGTTAAGTTATGCATTTGGTGGAACTGGAAGGAAATCGTTTATTATGAGGTGTTACCTGAAAACCGGATCATTAATTCGCAGTACTGTTCACAACTAGGTGAACTAACCCTCAAGAGAAGCACTTCTGTGCTTCCCGATTCAGGAGCACAGTATATCTCTGATATTAATATCTTTTGATTAAATTATCCAATTTAATATATATATTTTTTTTAAATTTAAACCTCAATCAGTATAGAAAAAGACTATATCTATAGAATGTTCCAAAAAATAATTGTATTCCTAATACCATCGAAAAAATCAGCAAAAATTACATCATTTAGCTTTATTTTATAAAATATACTTATTTAGTTAGGTAAAGTTCACTGGTATGATCAGCTGCCTCATATAACGCTTCTACTTCAGACGCAAAGCGAGTACGCGAACACGTGTTCAATTTGAGCTAAATAGAAAATGAAAGAAACCTATAAATAAATGTTAAAAAAATCAAAAATCAAAGTTTTCAATAAAAATACTATAGAAAATATACTATTTATGATTTACTTACCACAAACTATGTCAAGATCGAAAAAACACACTATTTGTGCAAAAAGGTTATTTAACGGTTTTTATATATTGACAAAACACTGACACAACAACAGTGCTGGGTGGCGTATACCCATTGACTGACTACGGTCGCTTATATGTTTGTTAGTATTCACATCTTAAGATGGCTATGGTGGGGAATATCTATCTATAGTAGGGATAGTAAAATTTTTTCCTCCACTCAAAGTCTTTTCCTCAACGTGACCATTTATAAGGGAAAAACACTTTTAATTCACCCCTGGGTATCCCTTATCCAGCGCTTCTTTTGAGGGTTAAGTAATACTTAGTTTTATGGCCTTTGTGTTTTATTATTTCGGCGCATCTTTTGGGCCTAGAGTTTACAAGTCTTTGACAATAGTGACATTTATAGAAATGGTATAGCTTCCCATTCTTTTTTAATCATCTCCCAAAGTTCAAACTTTTTAATCATCTCCCAAGTTCTCATTTTATGTTTACCCCGGCATTTTTGAGGTAAGTCCACAAGTTCTCAATGGGATTGAGATCCGGCGATTGAGAAGGCCACGGCAGTAAATCCACTTTTGTGTCACTAAGAAATTGTTTCGTTCTCCTAGCAGTATATTTCGGATCATTATCCTGTGGATATTTCCAAACCAGCGGCATATTTCCTTCTGCAAAAAGCAGCTTGACGGACTCCCTGAAGAATGTGGATGTACTCATTTTGGTCCAAGTTATTTTTAATCAGTAAACTGGTCCTACACCGTACCATGAAAAAGATAGCCACAGCTTTATATTACCGCCTCCATGCTTTAATAGTATGTTTTGGTAATAATTCTTGATTGGGTGGCTTTCCAACATATCGTCTATTAAATTTTATTTTTATTAAAAATTTATTAAAATTAAATTTATTTTTTGTTTCATCGCTCTATAAAATATTGCGCTATTTCTTGATTTCCTGTTCACCATACTAATTTAACTGATCTTGGGCAAAATTTAAACGTTTTACATTCTTGGCGACTACAAAGCGGCTTTTCTTAGTAAAGATTTGAAGCCTTCTTCAAATTGTTCTTGAAATTATTTCTAACCCCAGTTCACTTTTTCGGTAGACGATTTAAATGGGTCGTTTTTTGAAATCTTCCTGTCAGTATAAGGTGACGGTTTTCGTGAACTGGTTGTTTTTATGGCATTTTCCGCCGTTTTTTTTTGAACAACCGACGATCCTTGCAATTTCCCTTAGTGACTTTGCTACTTTCCGCAATGTTAAAATCTGCACTATTTTAGCACCTGTAATAGTTTCTTTAAAAATTTTATGGATCTATTTTTATGACCACATTTTCATGTTCTTTTTTCCAAGTTTTTTTTATAAATATTATGTTTACGGTATTTTTTTAAAACTAAGTTATATATTGTTTTACTTTTTTTGTTATATATTTATATTATACACTTATTGTACTAATTACGTATGCTCTTGGTATACAATAGTAACGGCTCTATTTCTCTGATCACCACTGTAAGTATGTTATACCCTTCTCAAGCAAACAAAGAACTAAAATAAAGACACAAAAATGTCGCATGAAATATCTAGCTTTTCTATGATTTTCCACTCTATTATATCATTAACGTAGAATACAGATAACTTTGCACTATTTACTAGTGAAATGTTTATACTTTATCAGTATAAAACAAATTTTATAAATATAACAACCGCATCAATATTTTGACCCATACAAAACTTATGAATTAATTCAAGAAGAATAAATTGTAAGCTACTTTAGCAGGTTTAATACCATTTTAATCAATATTCAGATAATTGTCAATTATCATTTTGTGATTAATGAAGGTTCGAGTAATAAAATGAAATACGCATGTCATTATTGAAGGTCAATACCAAAAATACCGTACTAAGGTATTCGCAAACATTTGTATTGTTTTTTAATGCATTATAATTATTTTTTGGCACTGGACTCATTTTCTTAATAAGTTACTTCTAAAGCTACTCTTCATACTTAATATTAAGGATTTAACTGTCATAATATAAATATAATTTATTTTAACCTTTGCATTGAGATCTAATCGTTTTTTCAGCTTGCCTTTACAGCGGCCTCACCAGTTCATAGAGGATTTTTAACGGATATAGATTGTCGCTGGAACATAATATCTGGTTCTGTTGATTGTCGAACAGAAGAAGAACGCGGATTAAAACCGCTTAAGGAAAATAAGTATGTGATCAAAAAGTCACGTTACGATTCAATTGATTCGTATTTGTCCCCACAAGGAGAAAAATATAATGACATTCCAATTTTATACAATGAAGAAGATTACAGGAAACTTAGGGATAATGGAATAGATCATTTATTGGCCCAACATATCGCTCACCTCTTTATTAGAGATAGTGTATCACTATTTTCGGAAAAAATTAATCAAAACGACGAAGAAGACACTGACCATTTTGAAGTAATTGATAAATAATTCTAACTGGCATAAATTATGTCTTAAATTCTGTATATATTTTTAGAATATCCAATCGACAAATTGGCAAACCATGAGGTTCAAGCCTCCACCTCCACAATCCACTATTGGATGGAGAGTAGAATTCAGGCCATGTGAAGTTCAAGTGACCGATTTTGAAAATGCCGCTATTGTTAGTTTTGTTGTACTGTTAACGAGAGTGATATTGTCGTACCAGTTAAACTTTCTAATTCCAATTAGTAAGGTAAGTACTGCTTGAAATTTTGCCGAATTGAAAATGAAATTGAATTGAAACAGGAGATTAAAAATACGAAAAAGTTATTTTATAAATGTTTGTTTTTACGCGATTACCTTCTAAAACTATATAATTCCATTACCACACATTACATCTCGGTTTATTACATTCCATTTCAATAACTATGTTAATATATCTTACTTATATGCTTGTAAATAGAAACTTAATTAACTTATTACACATTTTTCCATAAATAGTTTCATAGATAACCAGGAAACAAAAAAGAAATAATGACGGAGACATATTGAATTGGTTATATTTAAAAAAATAATCAATTACAAATAACATTTTTTTACGCTGCAAACTTTTCTATTCTAATGAGTCGAGTCAACATCTTATCTGCAAATATTTGGTCTCCTCCAGACAGTCGTAGCAGACAATATCAATTGTCATGATCTTCTGGCGACGTTAACGACATTTTTCAAGTGTGCGGTACTTGTTCGTTTTCATATACTTATATTGGTAACTAATGAATTAGTACTTTACTTTAGTATTGTACTAGAAAAATCCATTTTTCAATATAGGTTAGCAAACACTCTACAATTTTAAACCAGATCGTTATCCTTTGGAACTAATTGTTAACTGAGTGGAACCTATTTAATCAAATATTCGATTTTCATCAATTTTTATATTCTCTAATTCTGTCATATAGACATTACAAATTGTAACTAGATCAAATCTATCTAACAATATTTTCCTATTATCTAAACTAAACACTTATCTTTATCTTAGTCTGTTTGGTAGATACATGTCCAGCGACATGCTGCACAGTACATTAACTACTTTTTTCACGTGATTGATATACGCACAGATTACATTTCAGACACCTTTCATTGTCACTACACTAATTCGAACGGTTTCAGTCTCTTCAGCCGCCGAACAAGTCCGTTATTGTCGAGTAACGAGATCACCTCAACATTTTCGTCGCTTTCCAGCCTCTTCTGGTGTTTGCTTGATCTCATCTTTGATCATAGGCACTTTCAGGTCTCGATGGATGTCTTTATTTTGGATGTACCACGGGGCATTAACAATACTGCGAAGTACTTTATTTTGGAATGCCTGAATGACTTTTACATCAGATTTCTTGGTGCATCCCCAAAGTTGGATGCCATAAGTCCATATAAGCTTCAGGGTTTGCTCATAAAGCAGCAGTTTATTGTGTAATGACAACCACAGAGTGACGTCCTACTACCCAATACATTTTTCTGAATTTGAGACCCACATACTTTGGTTCATTGGCATGTGGGATTCTTTTCTGGTTGACTGTAACTGGTATTGAGTTATATTTCTTGTTGGTGAAATTGACATGGGTCGACTTCACCTCATTTAATTTGATGCGCCATATCTTTGTCCAATTGGTGACATTGTTGACGCCTGTTTGCAGTTTGTTTGTAGCGAGCTGAATTTATTTTCCTGTATAGAGTACAGCAGTATCATCAGCGAATGTTGCCGTCACTATTGGAAGTGGCAGGCCATTATCTTTGCAGCTGCGTACAGTTGTTATCCTTTCGGCGTGATAGCGGAACCCCAGTAGGTGTGCCTGGCATTGAAGCCACCACCTTCGATAATGAAGCGATCTTCTAATAACCTGAAGAGAAATAAATAAATAAATAAATAAATAAATAAATAAATACACACTTTATTTAACATATGCAGCTAATAGTAACAAAACAAAATCAATATACAAAAAAAATAAAAGTAAGAAAAATTCTAAAAAATCTTAACAAAAGAAAATACAATCAAAATGCAATAACCAACATTGTTCAAATGATAAAACACTCTATTGCTTTAAATAATAATTTAACAGTCTATTAAATACATGCACATTAGGAGCGCTCCCTATGTGGGCGGGCAAATCACTGAAGAGACAAACACCTTCCCAAAACAATGTCTTCTGGAGAGCAGTAGTTCTCACAATTGGTACATCATAATTGTTCTTAGAACGGACATCGTAAGAATGCATATTTACTCTTTGTACCAAAAAAGTATTGAAATAATGGGGCAACAAATTATGTTTTATTTTATATATCAATCGAATGTTAGACCCTTCAACGGCCCGCGCAACTGAAAACCAATCCAATGACCGCAACATTACCTCTATCGGTGTATACCTATTACAGTTCAATAGTACACGCATAGCCTTGTTCTGCTGTATTTGAAGTCTACCAATACTCTCCTTATTACATGATGTTAGCACAGACATACAATAGGTAAAATGGGGTAAAACTATAGTATTATATACAAGCCTCCTGGACCATGGTGATAAATGTGACGATATACGACTAAAGAACCCTATTTTTTTCCCAATCTTTCTACATAGATAACTGACATGATTACAAAATGTTAGCTGAGGATCCAACAGTACTCCTAAGTATTTAATTTCATTTACAATTTCAATATCACAATTATTTATATTTATTTTTAACCCTAACTCATTAAATCTTTTGCAGTTTGCTTTAGACCCTATCACCATGCACCTTGTTTTCAGTTCGTTTAGTTTAAGTTTATTTTTGCATAGCCATCTAAATAGTATTGCCAGTTCACTATTCAATGTTTCAACCATCTCAGGCAAATTCTACCCAGACACAGATATGAGAGTATCATCCGCAAAAAGACTAATAAAACATTTATTCAATATTGTAGAAATATCATTGATATATAACAAAAACAGCAACGGGCCCAAAACACTACACTGAGGAACTCCCCACGCACTTCCCTCTTTGCCGACACTTCCCTCTTCCCTCAACCCTCGTCCTATGATGTCTGTCTGTTAAGTAACTCTTGATCCATTTTAAGGCTTTCGATCTTACACCATAACTTAATAATTTTTTACACAGTATATCCCGGTCAATAGTTTCGAATGCTCGCTTTAAATCTATAAATACACTAAGCACAGTTTTTCCGACCTTTATATCGCTCCTCCATGTTGCGCAGACATACTGAATAGCCGTCTCACAAGAATGTTTTGTCCTAAACCCTGATTGAGCAGAAAATAACAATTTATTGGTTTCAAAATAAGTTTTCAACTCTGTACATACTATAGTCTCAATGATTTTATCAACAACAGGTAATAAATTAATTGGTCTAAAGTCACTTGGTATACTAGGCTTTGGTATTTTTGGAATTGGTACAATAATGCTGGTTTTTAAGTCCTCAGGAAATGTATTCGTTTCAAAACTTGTATTAATTAAGTACAATAAAGGATAACCGATGACACAAAATTTTTTTTTCATTAACCTTATCGTAATTTCATTGTCACTCGTACTTCGGCTTTTTAAACTAAACACAACTTTTCTTAATTTGTTTAGAGTAACATGTTTAAACTCAGAAAAATCGTGAGTCTTGCATACTTTGACATCACTGCTCCAGTCCTGCTCTTCTCCTCCGTAGGTCCGTAGTGAGCATCAAAGTCGATTCGCGAAAAATCGGCACGCCCCTTACCATTGCTCAGCAAATCCTTTATTGTTCTCCACATCTTCCTCCCGTCCCCCCTACAAGCATCGATATTATTATTAAGGTACTTTTTTCTCTCAAGTCGCATCATAGACAGTGCAATATTTCTTTTCTGCTTATAAATTCTCCAATCATGTTCATTCTTTGTGAAAGAAAACTTTCTATACGCTCTGTCCCTCTCAACTTGAGCATTTCTTAGCTCTTTGCTCATCCAAGGGAACTTTCTAGGTTGTACTAATTTTAAGGGAGCAGCCATATCAATAGCATCATGTAGAGTTTGCATAAAATCAACATATAATTTACCAACGTCAATGGAATTGTAGTCCCAATCATTCCCCATCAACTCAGTAATCAGCCTCGAGACTGCTTGCTCATTCAGATTCCGAGCATACGTATGTTGAGGTGTTTCACATACAATACCCTGAAGTTTAAACTCGGTACCAATAATCTCATGATCGCTTATCATCGGAAAATCTCTAACAAGCTCCACAGCTCCAAAATTATTGGTAATTATGTGATCAATCAGTGTTTGTGAGATACCGCTATTGTGGGTTTCCCTAGTAACAATCTGTGTGAAACCTGCTCCACTGATAATGTCTTTCAACCTTCTAGACTCATTGCTGTTCTTCAATAAATCGATATTTATATCACCCAGAAGAAAGGTTTTATTTCTTTGAAATTCATTGTCACTTAGATTGTCTTCCAAATAGTTTAAAAAGTCACCTACAGAGGCACTAGGCGATCTATAGCAGGCCGCTACCAAGAAAAACAGCTTATTTATCTGTATCTTAACTGTTACGACCCAGTAACTGGTTAGAACTGTCTCGACAGAAACCACCCAATATTTCAAGCCAGATTTAATATAAATAATAGCATCCCCCGTATGACGACTATCCGAATAACAGACAACAGCCGTATATCCAGTTATGCTAATTTCGTTCTCTTCTACATCTCGTGTTACATGAGTTTCAGTAACACACAAGATCCATGGGTTTCTATCTTCTACAAACTGCCTCAGCTGCAACATGTGGGTCGTCATTCCCTGTATATTAATATGCAATATATCTATATTGCTAGTGGACGCACTGAAGCAATCAAGTGGTTGCTAGGCATACTTAGTTCTGTTCTTCATTCTTTCAACAGCTCGTTTATAACATTCGCAATTTTTATCAAACACTGTGTGATCATATTTAATATGTGGTATCTTCAGGACATCATGTGCAAATTTACAATTAGTACACTCCTTTGTATTTGAATTACATTCTGAGCTTCTATGATGTTTGTTACATAAAGGACAAACATCTTGTTGACTGCACTTTGCCGCTTTATGTCCATACCTCCAACACTTGTAACATCGCAGCACTCCCAAATATTCATAGACTGGAAAACTGTCCCAGTCAAAGAAAACTCTCTTACTACTCAACATGCACTTATAGATCTCTGCCGACACCTCCAGTGTTATATTACACAGTTTATTTCCTTTAGGAATATATTTTCGAACTACTTCAATATTCAGATCTGTATTTTTAAGAAAAGTCTTCATTAGTTGCAATATATTTATCTTGAACGCCAACCACAATTATTCTGGGGTTAATATATTTAGGTATTTCTACCTCATAATTATCGGATAATTCTACTATTGCTGTTATTTGCAGTTTCTTCAGAGAATCGTCATCCTTACACTGAATTATAACGGATCCCTGACCTATCGATTTTAATTTGTTTATTTCTACCGATAAATTGGACGGATTCATTTTTTCCGTGATCGCATTCCTCGTCGTAGTACTATTTTGTTGCTTATTTTCCGGTCTAATTATCAACGGAGGATTCATTTTTTTTTTTACAATATCTGTCCATGATTTTCCTTGTGGAGTCGAGATGTCATTATGTTGCGAATTATTTAATAATATCTCTGTATTGACCTTACACTCCTCAGTATGTTGTTCCAACCTTTTTAATCTGTTACTAAGGTCAACATTCACCTCAAATACTGACAGACATCCATCACATACCCAAAACAAATTTTTAGTCATTTATGGCTTTAGATATTGGCTCTTTGATGTCAACACAATGTAAATGATATTTATTATCACACACTTTGCACGCCACGAATTTTACTCGCCCGACAATATTGTCATTGCACCCGGTACATGCGTGTGTATCCGGCCCTGCCATGACGACTACTGATTGCAAGTAAACTGTTCCTCTTTTGGTGAAATTCCTGTTGGGCAATATATTGCAGCAATTGTGATGTTTTTAGATTTCATCTGGACTGTCACAGCTGTCGCTTGATATCAGGGGTATCATATTCAGCATTTACATAGTGCTTTAGGTTTTCTTTGATTATCAACTATCAAATATGATAAACTTTTGATCCTCTTATTTTAAAATAATTTGTTTTGGTCACATGCGTCTCTGAGATTAGAGCTACATCAATTATATCATTCCATAGGAATGTTTCAGGCTCATGGGATCTTTGTATTAACCCATTGGTATTCCAGGATACTATTCTGATTGAATTGTCCATTACTTCTTCCTTTTAGCAGCAGCTCCCTTATTGCCACTTTCTAGTTTGTCTAGTCTATCTAGGATTATTTGATTGGTCCTTTCTTGTTGGTCAAATGTGACCATGATTTTTTGCAACATTTGAGTGGTTGCATCAGGCTCCTCTTGATCGTTTTTCATTGATTTGGTTTTACTGCCTCTCGTAGTTTGGACGAATGTTGGGCTTATCCTCTGTGACATACTTTTTTACTGGTTTACTGGTTTCAATCTGATCGCCTCATGTTTAGCTTCTGCTTGCGTACTGCGTCATTTCTAATTTTTTGAAGTTCTTTGGCAACTATGCATCCTCGATACAACTATCGAGGCATGAAGCATATCCAGTCAACACCGGATATGCTTCAGTGCAGTTGGCACATTTAGGTACTCGACTCTTTGGATGGCTGCATTCGTTAGTTTTATACTTCTCAGCACATCTAACACATCGTAGTGCTTTGAAGCAGTTATTTTGACTGTGCCCATAACCTTGGCATCTTTTGCATTATGGACTCAAAGCAGATCGTTTTCGTAGAGGTTCGATCTTTACTTCTATTCCCAAAATGGTTTTAATTTCGTATACTCTCTTGATGCCCTCTTCTTTTTTCGTTAATATTGATCTTTTTGTTTGCCCAATATACTTTCGATCAAGGTATGTTGGGCAAACAAAAAGATCAATATTAACGAGATTCAAAGAACACATTGTCCCCATAAGATATGGGAGAAATGGAAAAATCTTGTGTTGCCCAACGTGCAATCGAACCCAAACTAGATATTAGACCCCAAAATAGATATTAGAAATTTAGGACTGGTAAAAAGTGTAAATTACAATAGGGCTTTGGATGCATATGAAAGCATTCAAATAGAAAAATGTAAGAACCAGAATAAAGGACCTATTCCGTTCAGTCAACTTTTTCACTTATTACTGTAAGGCTCAAAAAACTTCACGGTTCATGATTTGTACACGCTTCGTTAGATAGGGTTATCATATAAATAGTACATATTTTAGTTTTAGAATTAGATTAAATCATCTCCTGATGATGCTGACATGATTCGCGAAACGTGCGTCGAGAAGTTTCAAAAAGTGATTTGGTGTTTAGTGGTAAACCTCTTCGAGTTTAGTGTTTCACACCGAAGGTTCCAATAGAAGAATTCAATTATTATTACTTTTTATAAATAAGATTGTAGTTAGGTTTACGTCGTTTGACTGGCTCTGTACTTCCCCCTAAATTCAAAAAGAGTATTTTTAATTCGATCACCACTCAGAGCATTAGTCTTCATTAGACTTGGTTACTGGCGAACATTATATTGAAAAGTGTATTGCTAAAAATACAAAATTTGATTTTGAAAATAAAATAACTAGAATTGTTGGACATCGCCCCGAAACACTACGATTTTCTTTCTCGGTCCTAATAACTTTTGATGCATCAAAAACCTTTACAATGCACGTGAATAAAATGCAGCTACTGACCTGCTTTGTTCTATACGATGTTAACAGTTGGAGGAATGAGAGTTATTGGGTCTGCCTATATCAAGGGACAGCAGGCTAGCACATTACCGAGAATAAAGGAGTTTGGCTTTATGTCATAGTTGAGTCGTACTATAATGTTGCACTGTTCTACAGTCACATGAATGCTTTGAAAGCTTCACTACTGAAGTCATCCGGCGTGATAGTAGATCGAAAAGTGTTCAACGATTCTTAGACACATTTTTTTCTGAAAATTAGAATTATTCTATGATCGGAATACCCAAACAATACTTCATTGGCTGCGCCACTTCTTTCAATCAAAAGTATTGGTCTTGATGATTTAAAAATTTTAAAATCTTTTACTGGCGTATAGATAAAATTCTGCAATTGATGCCCGCCGATGTTAACAACTTGAGAAACGAAACGGAAGTCATATGAGGTTATATTGAAAACTTTCTGCAATCGGCGGCTGTTTGTTCGAATCCTATTTTGTTTTGCAATTCTATAATGGACCATTCTACTGCCTTTGCATTCCAAACTCCGTTTTGGTATGTCCACATCTGTTCAACTTTTCCGTTCAACATGCGTTTCAATGTGCGTTATTGCATACGTTAGCGCATGCATCCTAGCGCAGAATAAGACGCATGTCTCCTTCCTGTCCACGTTTGCGTCACTTTCATTCAACATTTCTGGTCGAGTTCAGTAAATACGGTTTTTTAAAAACATTAAAAATATTTTATTTTGTACATACTGTTAATTGTGTAATTTCAGTTTCATGGATACATCTGACATTGTTATGTTAGCCGGTATGAGTGCTGCTGTGCTGGTGTTGATAAGAGCACGGAAAATACGGGAAAAAATACAGAAACTCTGTATGGACAAAGGAACATTTAGAATTATTACAGGAAAATATATACTAAAAAAACTATTCCTTACACACTCAATTTACAATTTTATTATTTTTATTTTATTTAATCTAAAAGTCCATTGTACCGTTAGGTTCAACGGACGTTCAGCATGATGGTGTTTCATGAATTTTTACCCTCCAAGAGTTCCTGTCCAGTGCTAATTTTCTAACCTCATTCCAATGAATTCCTCGTTTTTCTGTCGCTTGTCGAACTGTTTTTCCCATCCCATCTTAGTCTTGAACATCCAACTTTATTTTTTCCTAGTGCTTTCGCTTCATATATTTGTTTTGCTAATCTCCTTTCATTCATTCTGTGGATGTGTCCTAGCCAGCTCAGTTGACTTTCTTCTATAGCTCCTTCTATTTTGCGTAGGAATTTATTTCTGTAGCTGTAATCTTACTTTTATTTCTCTTTGTTAAGATCCAAGATTAGCTGCTGTATATTATGGATGGCCTCACTACTTTCTGATACACCTATGGTTTTACCTCTTTCGGTATATCTCTTTTTCCTAGGAATGTTGTTTTTAGGGTGTTGTACATTTTGCCTTCTTTTCCCATTTTTTCGTTCATTTCATCGTCCATTTTTCCATTATCTTTTATTATTGTGCCTAAATACTTATAGTTTTTAACTTGCTCCATTACCTCCCATCGAGTACAATTTAATGTTATATGTTATTGCCTGCAATTACCATTGTTTTGCTTCTATGTTTACTTTTCTTAGCTCTTAGTTTTTCTTCTGAATCTGCCATTAGGACCATATCATCAGCAAACAGTAATTGTCACTGTTTTCATTTTTCTAAAACCTATTTTTGTATTCTTGCAATTTGCTTTGCTATTTTTTACAACATTGTCAATAACTACTGAAAATAACAGTGGACTCAGTACGCAGTGTTGTCTTAGGCCTATTCCTGTCTTAAATTGTGTGCATTCATCGTTATACTTTACTTTATTCACTTTATTCTTGTTGTTGTATAAGGCCTTGATAATTTCTATTACTCCCTCTTCTACTCCTCTTCTCTTTAGTATTTTCCAGACATCTTAATGAAACAAATATGGACTTCAGTTTCTTTTCTTAACAGTTTTTCTCCTAGTTGTCTATAAGTATCAGATCTTGTGTTTATAATCTTGCTTTCTAATTTTTCTCTCGGCCTATGTTCTATTATTCTGGTAAATATTTTTCCAGGTAAAGTTATTAGTGTGATCCCTCTATAGTTTTTACATTCTTTGATATCCACTTTTTTAAACAGCGGCAATATTATACCCATATTCCAGTCTGTTGGTACTTTCTTTTCTATTATGACCTCGTTTGGTAGTGACAAAAATTCGTTCTTTGCTATTTCTCCCATATATTTCAGCATTTTTGCTGTGATTTCGTATTGACCCGGAGTTTGCAAAAAAAAAATACAAAAAAAACTTTAAAATTATATATTTATTTTTTGGTCTTAAATACATAATTTAATATATTTATTTAATTTAATAAAATTAAACTAGTTTACCTTAAATTAAATTTGTGAACTATTACAAAAACTTGCAGATTATATCAAAAAGTTGAAAGCAAAAACGCAAGATACCCAACATCGATGAGAGTAGGTGCGGTATACTCGGTTATACTGATTATTGTTTATTCAAGTTACTATACTGTATTTATACATTCAAAAATAATTTTATAATTGTTTATCGAAGATAAGAAAGCAAATAATAAATATAACAGAATTGTCGTATTTACTGATATTATTCTATTTACATTACTTATATATTTTATGATGTCAGTTAATCCCGTTTTTAGAAATCCCTCTTTCGTTTTGTTTAAAACATTAGTCAGAATCAGTTTGTGCCTATTATTCCTATCGAAAAGGCGATTTTTTTAAAACATATTTTTATTATGTTTACTTCTATTAACTTAAATTTATGTTTAACTTAATTTAACGCATCCAGTGTTTTTTGTAAAACAAAATCATATACATGACGAAGAGAAGCAAATAAATGTCTAAAGCCGAGTCCTCACTTGAGTACGAACGCGAATGAGGCAATCCGAGCCGGCACCGGATCGGGAAAAATAACTGCAACGATACAATTTTTGATTTTCTCGCTGAGAAAATGTCGAATGAACAATTATACTGATAATTGTACAAGCCACTGGGCTTTTGTCAATTTTATATACATTTATAACATATTAAAAAATAAAAAACGTAAAAACATAGACGTAGATGGTCTTTCCAAGTATAGTTCGCGAGTAATAACCCCAAACCGACGGTTATCGCTTGCCTAGCGCTGACTAAGGCATTATTATAGTATATAAGTAAAGAATTGCGATGTTAATGTTAATCAGTATTATAGCTTCAAAGCTGTATTGCTGTTCATAATATTGTTTCATTAGTTAAGTGCCCTTATTATAAAATAAAGTTTTTTAAAAGCAAAGTTGTCGGTCTTCACATTTAACTGGCGCTGCGAACAGGATAGTGTCATTCTGCCCTTTATCGGTTTACCGTTGTGCAGAAGTGATTTTCAAGTCTTAAAGCATTACAGAAAGAAGGGGCGAATTCGAGATCAAGCTATTGTCTACCGTGTTGTCAGAAACGCAGTGGTACGGTTCCTAGGAAATCCTTTGCTTATGAAACTAAACAGTATAAGCTTTATGGATCAATCCTTGATTATATTGTAAGTTAAAACTGAATTGCCATTTTTACGCATTTCTATGTAAATGTCTGAAACTTCTAAACGTTTAACAAAAATTTTATTGAAAAATAGGGCAAAATTAGGATTAAGTGAAAATCAAATAAACACAGAAACAAGTTCAAACTCAATAAATCAAGAAGATTTATTAAACCGTTTAAGTAACTAAGTTTAGATTCTAATATGAATTATACTAGTCAACCAAACATGGAAAATGTCAGATTCCACACGTCGCTCTTGCCAACTTTTTCCGGTGCTCAAAATCATTTAGAGAGTTTCTTAATTTTTATAGACGAATTTCATTATCTTTATTCTAGTAACGAGAATGAAAATCTAAATAAAGTAATTTTGGCAGCGATTAAATCAAAATTAGTAGATAACGCTAGAGAATTTCTTCTCTCAACACCAGATTTGCATAATTGGCCTGAAATGAAAACAGCTTTAAGAGAAAAATTTGTTGATCCAATTACTTACCAAATTTTAATGCAGTAATTGCAACACATTAATATAAACAAGAATGAAAACATTCTTAACTTCGTAGATCGACTTAAAGCATTTGTCCAAAGAATATTTTCAAAAATCCAATGCGAAGTTCAAGATCAAAATTCGAAACTAATTTTATTTGGTCAAATACAAAAAATTGCTGTTTTAATTTTAACTGCAAATTCGCCACAAACCTTGAAAACAATGCTTATGCTACAAAACCCTGACACACTTGATAAGGCTTATACGCACGTTGTGAAATTTAATATGATAGTATCGCAAATCAACTTTGCAAATAATTCAAGTATATTCCACCAAGATATGAGAACACCATTTCAAAAACCATTCAACATCAAATTAATCTTCCGCAAACGCAACAGTCAAGACTACCCAGTCAACCATTTCATATTCAATCTCGACCAGTTCAGAGGCTTTATCCGGCAAACGCCCAAGTATTCAGCAAACCAAGGAATAGTTTTGTACTACTAAATAATAAACCCATTAAACTAGATGCCCCTACACCTATGTCTATTTCCACTGGAGGTCCTTCGAAAATATTCTACAATCGGTCACCTCATAGGTATCCTAACGGTTTTCAACCAACAGGTCCAAGAAAATTTCTCTCTCAAGAACTAACAAATGTGGAGACGTATACTGAACCTTATAACGAAGAATATTTCATAGAGCAACCTTCCGAATCCCCTCAAGGATATGATTATTCACAATATCATTTCCAACAAAATTTCCCTTCAGAAATGTCTCACACCGAACTATGTCAACCACCTCCTACTGTAGAAGGAAACGTTGAAGTTAATCGAGATAATATATCTGAAAATTTTCACAAGATAGGTCCTTATCTGCCATCAACTTAAACAACATAGCCCAAAGGATCTTCCCCAAATGCAAATATCTGTCCTTATAGATTCCGGTGCTACTGAGTCCATAATATCACCAAAAATCGCTAATTTATTTCCAGAAAACCTCTTTTTAGAACCCTTTGAAGTTACAGCTTGTAAAATTACCTATAAAAAAGATAATTTAATAATACTTTTATTAAAAGAATTAGGGACTTAAAAATAATATTAGAACGAGAGTGTTAAATTGGCATAACGATTTCGATGCACTGATAGGAACAAAGGATCTGAGAACCTTACACGCACTAATAGGCTATAAAAAGAAAATTCTAACAGTTCAAAATATAAAAATTCCATTTTCTCTCGCTTATAACAAACCTTTAGCTCGACCAATTTACAATTTTCATAATAATTATCTCGTTATTCCGGTAAATCACGAAAACGGCGTTGCTATCTTACCTTCTCTTACAATTGGAGATCATATTATACCTGATGTCTAATCAATATAAAGAATGGATATTGTAAAATTCCAAATCCTACTCCGGAAGTTACCATTAATTTTCATCAAATACTAAAAGTTATTCCCCAAGATCAATTCGATTTAATAAACCCTCCTCGCGAATATAACAGACAAAAATTCGACCCGACAAAACAACTAAGATTAGATTACTTAACACCTGTAGAGAAATCAAAAAGCATACCTCTTCTTCACGATTTCAAAGATATTATGTACCACGAAGGATGTGACCTCTCTTTTACGAGTCAGACGAAACACGTTATCCGTACAACAAATGATCGTCCTGTTTATGTAAAATTTTATAGACATCCACCTTCCATGAATCAGGAAATACAAGCTCAAATTCAGAAACTATTAGACAATAAAATAATTCGAGTTTCGATATTACCTTATTCCGCCCCAGTATGGATGGTTCCAAAAAAGTCTGATGCTTCTGGTAAAAAGAAGTTTAGACAAGTGATCGATTACCGTCAACTTAACGATGTGGCAGTTGAAGAGAAATGGCCACTCCCACGCACTTATGCCCTTATTTCACCGCTCTTGATTTAGCTCAAGGTTTCCATCAGATTGAAATGAGCACAGAATCCATTGAAAAAATGGCATTTACTGTAAATAATGGTCATTTTGAGTACCCCAGAATGCAATTTGACCTCAAAAACGCCTCTGTCACGTTTTAACGAATGATGGACGAAATATTAAGAGAATGTATCTATAAATTCTGCTTCTTTTATATGGATGATGTTGTCATCTTTTCTAAATCTCTTTCAGAACACATCAATCATATTCGAATTATACTGGAAAAATTGAAAGCGATAAACTTGAAAGTACAGTCCGATAAAACCGAATTCCTTTGCAAAGAAGTTGCCTTCTTAGGGCATGTTATCACTTCAGAAGGAATAAAACCAAATCCAACAAAGGTTGAACCCATCCAACGTTATCCCATCACAAAAAGCCAAAAAGAAATAAAAACGTTCTTGGGATTGGTAGGCTATTACCGAGGATTTATAAAGAATTTTTCACGAATCACCTTTCCATTGACCGACTGCTTACGAAAAGGTAGTTCTGTCGATGCCGAAAATTCTGAATAAAAAAATGCCTTCCAAAAATGTAAAGAACTAATTTCGAACTGTCCTATTCTACAGTACCCCGATTACAGTAAACCATTCAAATTAACTACAGATGCTATGAACATAGCAATAGGAAGCGTTCTTTCTCAAAACGAACATCCCATTGCATTCTATTCCAGAACTCTCAATACAGCCGAGTATTCAAGTATTGAGAGAGAACTTTTATCTATAATTGAGTCTACTAAACACTTTCACCCGTATTTATATGGATAAAGGTTCATTATAGAAACATACCACAATCCTTTAGTTTGACTCTCCAAGAAAAAAGAACCCAACTCCCGTTTGATTAGATGGAGACTCAAATTGGAAGAATTTAACTTTAAAATTAAATACAAAAAAGGTAAAGAAAATGTCGTTGCCGATGCTCTCTCCCGCATCGAACTTAATATTCATGAATCCATCGATGTACCCAATGTTGATGACACAGTTGCCAATCTCGCCGAATTCGATCTTGCAGACTTTGTCCATAGCGAAAAATATGACAAATTATTTCGAACCAAGTAAAAGATCTTAACAAAAACATAGACAAAGAAAATCCTGCTGAAAATACAAGAGACGAGGATGTCAGTTCCGACATTAGTGTACATTCCAACAATGACACCCGAGGAGAACATCTCCTGATATCTGAATTATCTGTTAACTATACCACGAATCGCCTAATAATTAATTATGGTAAAAAATTCAAACATTCGTATTCAAAACCTTTTAAGAAAAATCACCATTTTATTGAAATCTCCAAGACAGAACATCAAGAGGATATAATCAAAATATTGAAGGAAATAATTAGACCTGACACGTCTTTCACAATTTATATTCTAGATCAAGAACTGAGAATAGAATTCCAAAGAATCATCAATGCAAACCTGAACCCATCCGCAAAGCTAATCTTTTCTAACATATATTTGAGTGACATCACTGACATTAACCAACAAAAAGAAATTATTTCCAACTATCATCAAAACAATCATAACGGCATAACAAAAACGTACAATCATCTTAAGCAAAAATATTACTCGTTCAACTTAAGCTAATTTCGTAACTGACAAAAATGCAATTACTATCGTTGGAAAATTAAGACACTATTTCTCCCATCATAATTCTCCATCGAAAATTGTCGTTGACAACGGCGCAGAATTTAAAAATAATCTTTTTAAATAATTCTGTCAGTTATTCTATATAGAAAGAAGTTCACTACACGACACCTGGAAATTTACCCTCCAACAGTCCAATAGAAAGACTACATTCCACATTATTAGAAAAATTACGAGTTCTGAAAATGCAAAATCCTGATGAAACGCCAAAAACTTTAATGACGTTCGCTATATTAATATACAATCAAAGTATTCATTCAACCACGGGTCCTCTCCATTCTCAATATTATACGGCCCCTACCTCAATGAACCTAATATTAATAACGACCTTACTATTTACGAACAATACAGTCAAAGACGAAAAAGTGAACTAATACCTTTTATTAGACTTTTTTTTTCTAGACTTAGAAAGACTCATACTCCCTTTCAACCTCCTGATCCTGATAGTGCAGAGTCCATCGAACCAATGCCAAGCACTTCAGGTACACAAGCTACCAAATAATGGCTATTTCACTGAAGACATATCGCCTTCTTTAGTTGTAAGTCATTATCATACAACATATGTTCCTTTTAAATTAAATTTTACGTTAACTAGTTTATTCAGTAATGTTCTTTTTATAAATCATATGGTAAATAAGCAAAATAATAATTTAACGTCGACCCAATTTCAATATATTTTTGAAGCATTCAATAACATATACGACACATATGCAAAATTACGCAATTAACCATTCATGTCGCAGGAAACGTGGGTTAATTAACTTCCTTGGAGTGGTATCAAGTTCATTACAGAAAATCTAGTTAACAATGACCTATACACAATAATGCAAAATCTGCAGATTTTAAAGCATAATCAGTTAAATACCATGCATAAGATAAATGACCTTAGTTCATTCGCCGGTAACATTATCAGCAAAATGGAAAATAATATGAAACTCGTAGACGAAAATGCCAAAACTATTCGCTATGCAATCTTGAAGTCTAGTGACGAGGGGAATCTAATGCTTACGATGTAAAACCAGTATTTACAAATTAGTCGATTAACGGCCGGTTCTACAATGCAAGAATATACCAGGTATAAGCAATACTTGGAATAAAATTTGAACCGCCTGTTCTGTAGGACGGGCGTAACGATGGTTTATTCCGAGTATGGCTTATACCTGGTATATTCTTGCATTGTAGGACCGGCCCTAAATAATTTTTTAGAAAAACTATTACGCATCATATCCTTTGCGCATTTAAAAACGTTAGACCTCGAAATATTAAATGTAAACGATATTAAAGACATGTGGAAATATTTAGAAACACAATATCCTAAAAATGCTCTATGGCCAATAAAACATTTGTCTGAACTTACACTAATTTGCAAAACAGGTCTTATGATATTAACTGAAATGGTAATTCTTGTTATTAGGATACCAATCTTTGAAAGAAATTTATGCAATTTAAAATTTGTATACCCTACACCTAGGTGTGATTGTAAAATAATAATAACACCTAGTAAATATTATTGTAACAATTTATGGTACGAACAATGCGAAGAAGTTAACACAAATTAGATCTGTTCTAACCCTATTGCCAACGGATGCTCTTTTCCAAAAAATTGCCTATATGCTGATATTCAAAATAACCATAAAGTACATGTACTAACTTATCACAGATCACTCTTGCTATGTACGAAAACTGTAGAAACAATATATGAAAATTGTTTCCAATTTCAAAAAACTAATCTCCAGCATTGTAACCTTATTCAGAGCCAATGCGATGTGATCATCTACCAACATAAATATTCGTTAGAAATTAACAATATTTCCTAATAAATTCCGAGAAGTGACAAAATCCAGGACTCTAATTTAACATTCGATTTACAAATCAAACGCTAGAGAATCCCTGGAAAATCAAAGAAGATTTGATGGAGCCACTAAATATGCAAGATGTTATTCCTCAACAACAGGCTCATTATATATTTATAATCATATGTATTATGTTTCTCTATTATACCTTTAGTGATATATCTATGGCAAAAACAGAAAAGAGATAAATCAGTTCCAATGAAGCTACTACAAAAACTTGTGGACGAGGGCGTCGAAAAAACAAAGGGTGGAGGAGTAATAACCTCAAACTGACGGTTATCGCTTGCCTAGCGCTGACCAAGGCATTATTATAGTATATAAGTAAAGAATTGTGATGTTAATGTTAATCAATATTATAGTGTCAAAGCTGTATTGCTGTTCATAATATTGTTTCATTAGTTAAGTGCCCTTATTATAAAATAAAGTTGTCGTTGTTAAAGTTAAAGTTGTTGTTAAAGTAAAAGCAAAGTTGTCTTCACATTTAACTCGCGTTCATTCGAGTATGTTAATATAATTGGAAAGACCATCTACGCGTATGTTTTTTACGTTTTTTATTTTTTAATAAGTTGTAAATGGATATAAAATTGACATTAGCCACTGATAATTGTTCGTTCGACATTTTCTTAGCGAGAAAATCAAAAATTGTATCGTTGCAGATATTTTTCCCGAACCGGTGCTAGCTTGGTTTGTTTCATTCGCGTTCGTGCTCTAGTAAGGACGCAGCTTAAACCCGCTCAGCGATTCTGAATGTTATTTAGGGTAGGCAAATCTCAAAGAAATTTTTCCTTGCCCAGCCCAGCCCAGTTACAAATTTCTAAGACGAGTTTATGAAACCATAAAAATATTTGAAGAAGCTAGCTGGAACATGGACAGATTCCGAACAGATAGGCCTCGTCCAACTTCTGAACAGGAAGATAAGCTAATTATACTATAAAGCAAAAGAAACGGAAGGTTGACTGCACCACAAATAAGAGCTAACCGTAATGAAGTAGAAAATTAGTATTTTTAACGACTGTGAAATAACCTAATAGGCAGAGTTGCAGTGCATAAACACAACAAAATAAAAAGAAACGTTTTTAATGGGCTATGTGTCAGAAAAACTGGACCATTGATGGGTGGAAAAATGTTCTGTGGATCGATGAAACAAAATTCCAGTGTTTCCAATCCAATCGTCGGATATTTGTGGACCACATGAAAAAATGGCCACCATTGTCTAGTACCTTCCGTGAAACATGGAGGTGATTCTATTGTGGTTAACACCTTGTTAGAATATTTGGAATTTTAAATAAAGAAAAATTTAAGGGAATTTTCGAGCTTATGGGATGGGGTTAGATGGAAACATCCGTGAGCAGTGTCCAACATCGCAAGAACATTTGTGAAACTTGTTTAAAGACAATTGGAAAAAAAATACTTCGACCGCAATAGAGAAAAGCTTTTTGCCAGAATTTTATGAAAAAAATGTTTTTAAATTGTTTCTAAAAATAAATTTGTTTTTTCAGATTGTTTAATTAATAACCTATTTACGATACAAAACTATTGAATTCACCTTACTAATAAAAATTTTTTTTTTCAAAACTTTTGGCCTCGGGTGTAACTGCCCACCTTAAAACTGGACAAATATAACATAAAAAGAAACAAATGATAAATCACCATGGATAAAACTTGGTCAAACCTCTTTCGATTATTCGGAAGAGTTTAAGAAGAATCCAGCGCATTTCAAGAGACGATTCATAATTTTGGATGAGACTTGGGTTTTTCAGTATACACCAGAAACAAAAATATAACCAAATCAGTCTATAGAACGCAGTGAATGAGTTGCAAATAAGCTAATGACTGATGAATGTTGCTAAATGACAATTCTTGGTCAAGCTGAAACCAGCAGTTCCAGAATAAAGCTCATGTATGATTATCGAAACTGTTCTATGACAACAACCGGTTGTTTAAGTGCAATTATTTTGTAAGAATTGATAAAATCGTAGTGTGAACTCATTTTACTTCTACCATATTTATCTGATTTAGTTTCTTTGAGATTTCGTCTGGAATATCCAAACATTCTAGGATGGAAAAGTATGTCCATTTTATGAAGAACTGAGCTTAAATATGTTCATTCTGTTTCATTTCAATTTCATGCTGGAAAGTTTTCGTTACATGTAATATCTTTTTGAAGGCGTATATTTAAGTAAATTAACTTTTAGGTAGATCAAAATATTCAAAATGCCCAGAAAAGAGATGCGTGTCGAGAACAAAAGTTTTGGTTTAGGAAAGATATTACTACTGATGTCAGTCCACCTGAAGCAAATCGATGTTGTAGAGGAACAAACTGTGAGCCTACAGAGTGCGATATGGTTGGATTAATGACAGTGAATGAAATAATTAATGGAAAGGTAGTTGTTGATTAATATTTATTTGCACAAATTAACTAATCTAAGAAAAACATTTAGCAAGGAGAATTCCCTGGATTAATACCTTTGATTAACAGTTATTTAAATGGCATGGATGTAGATGCTGACACTCATTGTACAATACAACAATATCTGAAGTTTATTCAAAAGAGGGCCTCTGGAGAAATTCATACTACAGCTTCTTTTATTAGAAATTTTGTTACTAATCATCCTGATTATAAGTATGTATAATTTTTTCAGTTCTGCAATGTCTATTTTTAATCAGTCATTCTGATACAGTCAGTTTTACTACTTTCTTAATATTTGCATGGCATAAAAGTAAAAGATTAACTCTAATAGTATAATTCATTATGTGAGTAATTATCAATTGTGAATATTTTAGTATGAAACTTACTTTGAAACTTGATAAGTGTGTAGCGTATAAATTAGATATTTTTTTTATACTTCTATTTGTACCTGCAATCTGCTGCAGATCTATTTTATTGCCAAACAACAATTTTCCTGTCATGTAGGGTTAGTGCTCTTGCATTCAAGGCCATATATATATATATATATATATATATATATATATATATATATATATATATATATATATATATATATATATATATATATATATATATATATATTCAACAACCCTAAAGGATCACGACGTTTTAGTCTCGGTGATTTTGGCTGTTGTCTACGAGATTAACAGCGAGGGAGTTAGGTTAGGTCACTTTTCTTTCATTTAATCAATAAAATTCAGATGCTTTTAGACTAAGTTGCCTTTTTATAACAATGTGGTGTTCAGTCTTCACTGTGTCGGTCAGTATATAAACTTGATGCACAAAAGTTTCATGGTTATTCCAGTTAGTAGTCCGTTACAGTATTGTTGCAATTATGATAATGAATTTTGCCATATCAAAAAGACATCCAACTACTGGTTTTTTTAAACGGAGTTTACAAACTGTTGTGCATCGATTCCTTCTGAGTAGTCTGGTAAATTTCATTCTCTATTACATCACAATTTTAGAAATGATCAAGTGACTGCGATTAGAAGTAATTGCTACCTTTGCAGGCTGATTTTCACGCGTTGAGCTTTTTACCTTTTAATTAGTCTGTGATTCAATGAAAAACGTATATGTAACGTGTATTCAATACCTTGTCTTTGAAATTTGATGTTGCATATATTCGTCGTCATGTGTTATCATTTTGGTGGCCCGATTTTCTAGACTAATAGTCGTAGCTAGTAAGTATGTGTGTATCATGTATCGAACTTTGCCCCCTTAGTAAAAACAGTGACATTACTTAAACTATCGAAAGATAGATATTCACGATGGCCCATCGATCACATTGCGCAGCATTTCTTTCTCCATGACCCATAATGGCCCGATGACCTAATATTGAATCATATAAAGTCCTTCCCAATCGGGACGATAGGATTTTGACAGCTGTGGCGGCCATATTTGATATCCAATTCTTAACATTTGCTGTCAATGTTTTTAATAAGGTTTACCATTTCACCATGAACAAGTTTCATTGCCACAACGTTTGGAAATTATCCAAACATTTTATCAAAATTCGAGAAGTTTTTTGCTACTCAAAGAGCATTTCGTTCAAAACACGGTCGTCATTCTGCTCCTTATCAAGCCATCCACCGTATAATTGATAAGTTTGAACGTGAGTTTAGTCTTCATGACCAAAAGCCACCGCCACGACTTCGTAGTGGTCGTAGTGAAGAAAATATCGCGGCTGTTCGTGAAAGTGTTGCCGATAATGTGTCTGTTCCACGCCGTTCTCAAGAGTTGGGCTTATCCAGGATGACCACCTGGTGTATTTTGAGGTTTGGATCTTGGTTTACACCCATACAAGATTGTATTGGCACAATAACTTAAGGCAACTGAACATCGATTACGTCGGGAGTTCGCAGATTGGGGGTTGGAAGCAATGGAAAACGATTCGGATTTTCATCGCAAAATCATCTCCGATGAAGGCTCATTTTTGGTGAAACGGCTACGTCAATAAGCAAAATTGTCGTTATTGATGTGAGTCAAACCCAATCAGGTCACATTACATCCCGAAAAAATCACTATTTTGTAAGGTTTACCATTTCACCATGAACAAGTTTTCATTGCCACAACGTTGGCAATGAAACGAGGATTATGCATTATGGTACGATGGCATTATCGGGCCGTATTTTTTCAAGAATGTCGGAGGACCGTCACTGTGAATGGCAGTCATATATCGTAGTCGAACGCTATCGTACCATGTCATCCGAAAATTGATGAAATTGATACGGACGAACTATATTTTCAACAACTTGCCATACAGTACGCATTACGATGGACTTATTGAGCAGTCAATTCGGAGAACCGGTAATTTCACGGAATGGCCCTTGCAATTGACAACCAAGAACTTGTGATTTAACACCTTTAGACGATTTTCTTTGGGGCTATGTTAAATCACAGGTTTACACCAACAAACCCAAGACTCTTGATGAACTTGAAGCCAACATTCGAGGAACCATAGTCCACCGAATCATCGAAAATTGGGCAATCGGATCAACTAGTGCAAGAAGAGTCGAGGTGGTCACTTGAACGATATTTTGTTTAAAACATAAATGGCATAAAATATACCATCTAATAAAAATAATGAGCACGATTTTCGGCCGAATTTTCTGTGTTTTATTTCAAATTCAAATCATATCGCTCTTATTGGGAAACCCTTTACATATGCTCAAATTGTACTACCTCAATGCGGATGTTACTGGCATATTATTATAAATGCATCAGACTTTTACACAATTTTAAAAATGGTTTTTCCCATTATTCAGTTTGGCACATCTCAAAAATTTCAGTGATCTTTTTTATATGAATCTGACTGGGTTACTCTTCCGATATTTATAGTTTTAATATCATCATCATCATCAGCCTGTGTCGAACGTTCCACTGCAGGATAAAGGCCTCCCCAGCATGCTTCCAATTTTCGTGGTCCTGGGCTTTCTTCTGCCACTTGGGCCCAATATACTTAATGGTGTCATCAGTCCATCGTGCTTTCGGTTTTCTTTGCGGTCGTTTGTGATCGAGCGGTATCCATCTATCGTTCCATCGCCTCGCTATATGGCCTATACGGCCATCTCCATTTCAATTGCTTTACTCTTCCAATGATGTCACACTTTCGTTTGTCCCCTGATCCATGTGCAGGACGTTCTGTCTCGTCTTGTAATACCAAGCAAACATCTTTCCATTTCCCTCTGTTCTACCCGAAGTTCCTGAATTGATTGCGATGTGAGTGTCAGGTTTCACTTCCTATATCATAACTTTTTCTTTTCTTTTCAGGCAAAGTGGGAGTTGGCTCTTAAACACTATGTTGAGTCTGCCAAATGCCTGCCAACCACATTTAACACGCTGTTCCATCTCCCGGACGGTATCCCCTTCCATTGAAATCCTCTGCCCAAGATATATAAAATAAAATCCACCATCCACATCTCCAAGTCCCTTCCTAAAAGTGAAATTCTTTTGTCTTCAGCAAAGTTATTGAACATAACCTGGCTCTTTTTCAGGTTAATTTTTAAGCCAAACGGTTTGCCAGCCCTTTGCAGCTCTTCTATGCGTCTTTGCAGCTCCTCTGGGCCTTGTAAAAGAACGATATCATCTGCAAATTTAAGATAGTTTAAGTTTGCATCATTGATCTTTACACCATCGTGTTCCTAAGCCAGATTATGGAATATTTCTTCCAGGTAAGCTGATAAAAGAATAGGCGATAATGCGTCACCCTGCCGTACACCTCGCTCAACATTAATTTCCACTTCAAGATCATCAAGGTGAATTGTCGCTGTAGCTCCATTATATATTGATCCTAATAGGTTTACATATGCTTTGTCTACCCCGTGGTACTAGCTGCATGTTGAACCGGCGCGTCTGCTCTCTGATACGTTTTCTTATAGTTTTACACACAGATATACATAGTTTTACACACAGAAGATACTATCACTAAATTGAGTTATATAGAAATAATTTCCAAAAGGAAAATCTAAAAACTGAGTTCTGCCAAGAGCAGTATAACTTGGATGTAATGGTGGAACATAACCAGTTTTCTTGTAGAACATAGAATATTCTCAAATTACTTACAACAATGTTATTACCTTATGCTTTAGAATAACATATTTCACAGTGTAGGTAAGGAAAGGATTATATGTATAGAGTAAAAAAAACTCCAAGGATTAAAATTTGAGCAAATGATACAAGATGACCTTGATTAAAAGCTCAAATGAGCCTTTCTAAAGAGTTGTCCTATAGGAGTATTAGAACTTTAAAACGTATTAGAATGATAACTACAAATTATCATTGTGCTGGTAATTTTTATTTTATCGTGAAGAACATATAATGGCATTGTTTTGAAAATAATATCTTTCAAATGTCCCCCTTCGCTTTGTTTACACATATATATCGTGTGGTAAATTTTCAATGATGCCTTGAGTATTTGAAGGTCAAAAATTGTTCGATTGTACAAAAATTGTTTATTTCTGTAAACTAGAAATTTAACATAAGCCCACAAAAAATAATCCAAGGGCATGAGAGATCATATTATTTTGGTGACCAGTTGACATTGCCATAACGCGTCCTGGAAACTTTTCTTGCAATAAATCTATTGTTTGGCGAGATGTGTAACAAGTCGCACTGGCTTGTTAAAAGGAAACATTGTTTATATACACAATTATCAATTCAAGCCAAAGATATTCTTCATCATTAACACGACTTCCATCATCGCTTTCAAAAAATATGGTCTTATCAATCCTTCAGCCCAAAAGCTGTACCAAACAGTAACTTTCTAAAGATAAAGAGGTAACTCCTGAATCACTTTGGATTTTTATCGACCCACATCTTGCAGTTACGTTTGTTCACAAATCCATTAAGGCAGAAGTGCGCTTTGTCGGAATAGAATATTTTTACCATAAAATTGACTTATCTAGCCCAATGAGACGTAATCAAGAGTCATATCGCTTCGAGCTTCAATTCTAGATAACTGAAGTTAAGTGACGTCGATATTTGGATGGGCCTTAACATAGGCAATAAAAAAAAAACCTTCCGACACTTTGCGGTAGAAAGGAGATAGGGTTTTTAAAAAATGGATCTTCCGAATGCATTTCACCAGGCGAAGCGCCGAGGGGGGGCATTTGAAAAAGAATATTTTCAAAACAATGCCAATATTTGTTTTTCAAGATAAAATAAAAATTAGAGGATTATCACTTGTAGTTATCATTATGCCTCTATTTAAAGTTCTGAAACTCTTATTGGACAATCCTTTAGTACCTACTTAACTACTTTTAAGTTAACTTCCTCTGGATTCATTACATTATACCATTCTTTAATTCAAAATTTTAGTATATTTAATTCTCAGGTTACAGTATTTAATTCTTGTTATTAATTTAATGGTTTACTTATTTAAAATTTTAGGCATGATTCTGTGGTTTCGGAGGTAATAAATTACGATTTGTTGAAAACTTTGAAGGATATACAAGATGGACACAAGTCTTGCCCTGAACTGCTCGGATACAGCGCCACATCAAAGACTAAAGAATCAATCCCACATGCCTTAAAGAATGATTGCTAAAATATTGTTATACTTTTTTAAAAATAGTATTTTGTATCCATTAACTACTACAATAATATTAAGTGCAATGCATTTTAAAAGTAAAGTTTATATAAGATTCTTGTTAGCATATATTTAATTTAAAAAAATACAAATTTATGGACCATTCAAAATCATCTGTCTTTTTTACATGTTTACCCGATCACATAATTGGTTAGGATTTCTGTGTTCACAAAGTGGACATTCGTATTTTGAATCAGCACCCAAGTTTCCCTAAAAATAAAGTAGTAATAAGATTTCAAATTGTAAATACAAAGAGTGTTCTCTTAGATGGTGTCGTTATAAATATTCATTATTATTAAAATATTCAGAAAGTACCGTCATTTTAATTTTATCAGTATTTCCAATGATTTAAATTCTTTATAAAAATATGCAGAAATAACGTTTTTCGTTTAGTTTTACTAAAGTCCATTAAGCATAGGCATATCATTGAAACATGTTCACCCTTCCTATACATTGTTGTAGAAGTATGTTACTTAATAAACTTTTACATGTTGGAAACCTTCAGCAGCACTATCGTTTATTTCATATCAAACGTCTATCAATTAACACCAATAATAATATCAAAGTTCTATCAAATAACAATGTGCTATGAGTGATAACATAATCTGGATGGTCAGCTATAACTTCGAACTCAGTTAAATATACAAAAATCTGATGGGGGGGATAGGGGGCGAGAATGCCAGAAAGCCGCGATACCCTTCATGATTCTCTTAGGAGAATCATAGACAGGCGGATAGGGTGTAGCAGAAAGAGAGGTGGACTAAAGATGTGGTGGCAGGATACTGTTAAATGCTGATTAACTACTACACATTAAAAATTGGAAAAAGGCTGCTGGAGATCGATCCTGTTTGAAGCGAAGATTGAAGGTTAAGGCTGACTGACGGACTGTAGCACCATAGAAAGAAGTTGATCAAATACCATTTTGAGCTCTATCAATCTAAACCATCGTTTCTCAACCTGAGAGTCGCGACCCGTACACGAAACATCCTTCTATTAAAGTATTTTTAATTTAAAAACAAATGTTAGAAAATTAAATATTACCAAGTAATAACAGCATAATAAAAAAAACTTAAACAAAGTAATAGCTAAAGTTGTTTGAAATAATAATTTAATGCGACGGTTGATTTTGTTTTTCACTTTAAAGTTTTTCTATACATGGATCATCATTGCAAACACACATAAGCAAATTATTTTCTGGAGATAATAGACGATTTATATATTTAGTTTTTAAAGCCAATATAGACGATAAACTATTTTGCATAATTAAGAAGTAGCGAAGGGGAACAATATTTTCAAAGCTTCCGTTACTATGCTTCCGTATTCACAGCGTTGTGTCAAAACTTATCTAAATCTTGAGTTAAAAATTCTAGTTGTAGAGTTTTGTCGGCCGATATTTCAATAAGTTGGTTGTGAATCGCAATAGGTAATTCAGCAGCTGCAACATTTTCATCAAACGGATTGAGAACTCATCATTTCGGGAAATCATCGTTGCTATCTGGAAAATATTCCAGTAAGTGAATTTACAATTCGCGTAAATACGTTTTCACGCTCTCCAAAACGCGATCAATAATAATATAATACATATAATCCAAATGCCAAGCTTCTTGATGAAGGCATTGACTTGTATTCAAGTTATTCAAATGTGACAAATATCACTCAAGCGTATTTTGAAATGTGCAAAAAAGATTTCCAACTCATCTCGCAATTCAAAAAGCCTCGTTAGAACTTTTTCTCGCGACAACCACCTACCTGACTTCGGTATGGAAAAACGGTAAATCGTATTTGGCACCAATTTTTTCGCACAATGTAGAGAGAATCTAGTCTGCAATGGTCAGAACTTCTGAAGAACATTTTCTAAATTATCTGGCCTCCTTTTTGTAGCAACTGCGTTTCTGTGAAGAAAGGAGTGCGTGCATTCCATATGTGGCATAAGTCTTTTAATTTTACTATCGCACATTGTTCATCCCCGTTATCGCTTTCGCGCCATCAGTACATACCGCAATACATTTATTAAAGTCCAAGTTTTCATTTCGTGTTGCATCAATAAATGTTTTAGAGTCCTTTTATTGATTTGCAAAATATCATATTTTCTTTAATTGACCCCTCGCATTCGTATCGGACAAATCACAAAAATTGTGCGAATTCGACACGTCTGCTCGGGGCAATGATCATTTCACAAGTGCGGTCATTTTACAAGTGCGTGTATGTGCAGTTCACAGGTTCGAACTGGTAAAAGTAATATAAGAATAAGGGGTTCACAATTCTTGTTCGTTATTTGTGGCTGTGTGCGGTATAAGTGTAACGGCCCCCGTTTACACATACATCCGTCATTGATGATTCGTCATTTAATACAAACACAAATAGATGATTCGTAGCTTGTATAGGCCATTTAGAAATAAATCCATTCTTCATAAACCACGATGCTGAAAAAAGGATCGATTGTCGTTAACCGGCCGATGTAAAACTTTGATAAACGTCAAATTAACATATTGCAGGGAGGGGGTCGCAACTTTTTGGCTATTTAGTGGGTGGCAATACTAAAAAGGTTGAGAAACAATGATCCAAATAGTCTGACTTTTTTACAAAATTGGAATGGGTTATTTATGTGAACCAATCATGACAGCTTTTGATTAGATAAGTGTCGAGTTAGAATGTAATGGACAGTAATAAAGTTTTTTCTGTCGATTTGTTAAATCATGAGTTTGGTTATTTTTAATTGACTAGTCTATTACATTACTTTAGTAAAATCAAAAAAATTAAAAATGACACCATAACAACGGAACACTCAATATTTTACATACTTTCAAACAGATGTAACAGAAGACATGTGTGCAACCCATATGATGTGGCAATATGGGATTCTGATTGCAATGTGCACATTTTGTATTAATTGTTAAGACCCGACCCTGAATTACATTCCTATAAGATTTTGGTTTATATAGTGGATTATAATGCCTCACCAACCTTTTTAGTTTGTAATAATTGATTAGTGGAAGTAAATATACAATGATTTCCTAAAAAGAAATGCAAATATATTTTAAAACATTTTTAACTAAATAAAGTCATCTAAGCCCATTAAAATTTAAATTGGTAAAACACATCATATAGATAGATGTTTGAAAATATATAACAGCTTGTTCAATAAGAGTTCAAAACTAAAATAAGGTACAATGACAAGTGCTAATCCAATTACTCTTTCACAGACTTGCATGTTATATTTTCAGTGGTGGCCTAAATTATTCGTTTAAGGTCAAGAACTATTCGGGGTGTATTTCTGTAAACCAGAGATTTTAGATAACCACACAAAAAAATAATCGAAGGGCGTGAGAATGCATGATCATGATGGCGAATTGACATTACCATTTCGCGAAATAACACGTCCAACAAACTTTTCTTTCAATAAATAGATTGTTTGGCGAGATGTGTGACAAGTTGCATGGTTTTGTTGAAAGAAAACATTGTTTAGAATATACCTATAGCGTTCACCATTCACAGTAACACAATTTCCATCATGATCTTCAAGAAATAAGGTCCTATCACTTCTGAATCATTCGACGATTTCCATCGGCCCAAATCTTGCAGATATGTTTCTTCACAACTCTATTAAGCTAGAACTGCACTTCGCTGGAAAAGATTATTTTTTCCCCAAGGTGGGATTTGCCTCAGCTGCTCTAGAGGTCGCTGTTGAATTATGTACATTTCCATGGCGAAAATATACAATGTAATGAACATATCAGTCTATGAGTAATATTTAGATATCAGTGTTGACACTATTACTTTTCAAAGTTTTGATACTCTTATTGGAAAACTATAACCTATATTCTATTCTACTTTCTTTAGTTTCCAAAGATTCTAACACACACATTATTATTGACATGTAAAAATGTAAAAAATATGCTCTTAGAGTGACTTATTAAATGGGCACTGATGAAAAAATTAAATCTATGGTATTGTGAATAATGTATTTTCACTAAAAATGTGGAAAGAAATGTTACAAAATAATTAGAACTTCTTGATTTACACACATTTATAAATTTCCCAAAATTACATTTGAAAATTTCACACATACAGATGTGGAACTGCGTTACTTTTTCCTGTTTCCTCAATTGAAAAAACCAGTTCATGGATGCCATTTTGGAGGCAATTGATCATAGTAGTATAACTATTCAACACAGAATGCCTGAACTAACTATTATTAAGACGTGAACAATGGGACATTAGAACGTGCAAAACCTACATTTTCTAAGAGGTAGAAAAATGAAGGGGAATGAGTAATCAACATTGAGTTAATGTTCAAACATTAACTTCACATAGATACAAAAATCATAGTGAATTGTTTGTAGTTTAGATTTGTGCAGAATGTTCCTATTTAGGATTAGCTGTATATTGCATCTTCAAGTCGAATAGAATTCCCTGCTAGTAGTTACTTTAAATCTGAATTGAAATCTTAAATACAAGATATAAAAATCTTGATTTTGTATAATTATGTAGTAAAATTGATTATATAATTACATATGTATTACCAATGCTAGATGTGATATATTCATTATATTGCATTATTGCATTTGCATTAGACTTACAATAAATCCATTCCATAGTAGTTCTCTAGTCAAATATTTAGATTGAAAAGTACGTGGGTAGTTTTCATCACTATACACTTGATTTAAACCCAATATTCTTTCGATTAGACGTGGTTTCATACCTGTCCTCAAAAACACAGATATATTAATAAAATCGATAATTTTAAACAGTATGAATAATTTAAATATCTTATTATTAATATAACGACTTGGAGAGGACAGTTCGCATCTTGTTTTAATATAGTTTGAACAACTTAAAAGCACATAGAAAAACATCTTAGAGCTTGTCATGTTTTCATATTGAATATTCAACAATTGCTGGCCAAATGTGGATGCTTTATTGGAAACTGAATTTTTTATGATGCCCAGACGGAGAAGTAAATTTATTTCTGGATCTATAGGTGCTATGAGGCCGGGCTAAAATAAACTAATACAATTTTTTTTACCATTTAAAATATTTTTTCTTACTGATAAATGTTTACAGGCTTCTTGAACCAGTTGGCGCAGGGATTTTTCAATTTCCGTATCTAAATAAATGGCATTCATTTGCGTTACACGTAGTAAATTGTTTTTATTCATTTTGTTTGTCAGTTATTTAATCACCTTAAATTTAAAACACCAACTAGGGCTATTGTCCATATATATAGGGTTAGGATTTCAATTTTAAATGACTGAAATCAGCTGTTTTATAACTAGAAAATTAACAATTTACATAAAACAAGTTTCTTAAACTCTCTTAAATGTAAAACAGTTACTTTATTAACAGAAAATGTTAGTGGTAGTTTTATATATTTGTTAGCATCATCCACTGAATGGGAAATAACTCAATATACAAGAGGACTTAATGTAGTAAGTGGTAGAATTATATTTATATTAACAAAAAAAAAAGATAAGAATAGTTATGGAAATAGTAATTATATATGTATTTTGTAGGAGTGCTCTTATACTTTTTATTTAACTTAACTTCATTTTTTTAACAATCGCCACTTTGTTGTAGCACTGCTTCTTACTTGGCCATTGTCACTTGTCACTTGTTCACACTCTGACACTGCATAAGTTTGAATAATTAAACATTTCCGGCCCACTGTTATATTTTAAAACTAAATTTAAAAGGCGCAACATAACGAACGATAAAACAACATTAAAAGGAATCACACATGCTTATTGTCCGTTTACATTAACAGTAGTGTTATATTCAAAGCAAAATCCCAGTAACATAACCTTAATTCTTCGTTTTATTATTTTAGAGTTGATGTATTTATTAACGTTAGAATCACGCTTAAATAGAGATATAATTATAAACCATATATATAATGCTACTATATTGCTAATATCTGTAAGTGGAGGTGTCACGGAGTAAGTGAGACAGTAAACGTCTGCTTCTATGTATTTTTCTACTACTCGGCCCCTTGTGCGCAAATATCGCGATAAATAAACGTTACACAAAAACGTAAAAATATGCAAACTGACGTACCTCTATAAGCTGACTAAATTCTCGGACATGCGCATAACACTCAAAGTAGTAGTGAGAAAAACAGACGCATATATGTCTGCACCGTAATGATTTCGCCGATCTCCAGACCTTGCTAGCAATATAGTAGTATTATATATAATATATATTATATTATTTTAACTTTAATATAAATTTAACATAAACACAAGGGTTTATGTTAAATAGGAGGAAAAGAGTAATATTTTTCGTATAAATCTATTCAGGAAAAAAAAAGTATATGAATAATCCGTATTTCTCAATTTCCTTTATTTTAACACCTTGAATTTTTCAAACTTTATATCGATACAAACTACATTGATTGTCAACAAAATTGTACAATGTCAACAAAAATATAAGTAATAGTTCATGATATAACAATTGGAAAAATCTAAAAATGGGCAAAAAGAACTTTCAGTATTTTGTACTGTATCCATATATGACATCCTAAAAACTTATTTATTGCCTCCAAAGCGAACTGTTTAAAAAACTTTATAGTCTGTTTTAGTTATAGTATAGTTTTGTTGAAAATCATTTGTTTGTATTTATATAACGTTAAAAAATTGAACGCAGTTATTTTTATTTATTTCTATGCCCATCTGGTATCTATACCTTCTGGTGTAAGGCTTTTTATCATTAGACTGATTGGGCTGACATATTTATTTTTCCATCAATTTGTATTGTGTCATCTGCTTAATACATTCCTACTCGATTCCTCTCTTTGTTGCTCCTTATTCAAGCCCTTCAGTCCACCTTTTTCTCGGCCTTCCTGTATACTTTGTCCATGTTGCTTTCGTTTCGTACACTGTCTTCGTAAGCCTATTACCTGGCATTCTGCACATATGTCTGAATCATCTAAGTGGTTTCCATCAATTTTTTATTGATTAACCTTATTTGTAGGTTTTGCCGGTGTATATTTTTTTCTAATTCTGTGAATATTGTTGGTCTTACTATTTTTTACTAGTTGTTTTTATATTATTTGGCATCAGTAGCGACTCGTGAGGAAGGGCGTTGGGCGCCCCTCCAGCATTTATCAAAGTAAATAATTTTTCAGAGCAAAATACCATATTTTATTTCCGTTCAGTTTCTTTCCTTTAACTAATTTTCCTGGTTCACCTCCTGAATAGGGTTTCAATAGCACGAACAGTAAAAAGGCGGAAGGAGAAAGCAAAAAAAAAAAATTTCTTCTACACCCTCCCACTTTAAAAACCCACGAGCCGCCATTGTTTGGCATATCTCACCTGCTTAAAAATCTGTGAATGTTGAAAATTTTACCTGTTTTTCCCATTCTCTCATATATGCATTTCTTTTTCTATTTTACCATTACTTTCAGTTATCGTTCTCTAAATAATTTTTAACCTGTTATATTTAACCTGTAACCTTTGTCTTTCAATCTTATTTTATGTATTTCCTGCTCTCTTGATATAATAAATATTTTTTGTTTGATTTATTGTATTTGTTTTCAAATATGCTTTATTTTAAAGCTCTAAAGCTGGGTCCACACTAATAAAAAAAATGGGTTGTGCGGGCTGCATGTGTTTTATGTGGTGTGCGAGCGTGGCTATGTAGACGTTCTGGCACACAGGGTCACACATACATATTTTCGCCGCACAGCACGCACACGAACCATCTGTTGTCGTTTTTTTCGCGAATATCAAAAGAATTTGCGGCGCACATGATACGTGTGTGGACGTGTTGTTGAAATGAAATTAATATTTTTAGTTTAAAAATATACGTACGTGACGTGGTTATATTAAAATTGATTATTTAGTAATTTATTATTTATTGAATAACTGATTGTACTGAAAGTGCGTCCTAGCATATTATTATTTTGAAGAAGAAGAGTGCTGCATTCATAATAATGAACAATTTAACCACGAAAAAGAAAAAAAAATAGAAAGAAAAGGCGTTATTGAATGAAGCATTTGTACCAAAACAAAAAAGTCTAAACTGCAGAAAATAAGTATAAACATTGAAAAATATAAAGAACTTTATTTTTGAGGCTTGTTGGAATAACCTAATCAAGCATAACCTACAAACATTCCACTGTACACACAAATAGAACGCAGCGTACAGCGCGCACAACAAAAATATTTATTGACTGTGTGTGGTAATAATTGCGTAGTAGTAGTGTGGACCCAGCTTAATACTACTAATTCTATATTATATTGTAAATCTTTTTCTGTGTCAACTATTATTGTTACATCGTCTACGAATATTAATTCCCTCAACTGTATTTCTTTCATTTTTCAATTTCCCAACTTTAAGGGTTTCATTTCTTTTTTCGCTTCTTTTATCGCTCCGTCTGCAATGCATCCTTGTTTCACTCCTATTCTCGTTATAATAGGTCTTTCAAATTGAGCGATTTTTAAAATTCTTGAATAAAACAAAGAATTTGCGTTGATCTCAAAAAGCTTTTAATTAATAATTGAACCATCGTGTACGCCATTTAAACACGAAAAACAATATCTGCCAAAAGACCACCTCTTGCAACTTCTCAGACGCCCACTCTATTGTCAAAATTATGGATGACATTTTGGCCATAACCGTGGCTCTATCTCACCAATGATTAGAATAATTTTATCTTTTAGTTCAGGAATCGATTGTGGATTGTTCCCAAAGAAAATAGTCCAACGGTGTTAAATCACATTATTTTGGCATTCGGCGATAAATCAATTGTTTCATTAGTGAGTGAGTGAGGTCCTCCAGGTCAATATTATTCAATTCAGCCCACAAAAATCCAGTTATTATCTCACGATATCGAACACCATTCACAGTTACATCTTTACCAGCAGCATTCTGAAAGAAATACGTCCCAATAAACACCTCCTTACCATAATGCACACCAAACAGTGAGTGGTTTAGGATGTAAAGGTTTCTCATGAATTAATCGTGGATTTTCCTCAACCCAAATGCGGCACTTTCGTTTTTTACTAAATAGTCAACAATTTCAAAATGCTTCATGTGCTTCATCTGAAAAGATGATTTTTTGAGAAAAATCTTTTTTTCTTCTTGTATTGTGTACGACTCCATTTTTATAAATGTCATACATTACACTTCTGAAATGAGACTAGACCTAAACAAATTCACAACGCTATCTGTTTTATTCAAGAATTAAAAAACCGCTCAATTTGAAAGACCCGTTATATTGTTTTGATTCTTTATTGTTTATTGAATTATAATGGGGAAATTGGAATTAAATTCCCTCTTAATTTCCGTTATCTTTATACATTTTTAAATTATTTCTATCGATAATTTATATTTAATGCAGTTAACATAAAAAAAATCGGTTTGTACTGATACTTTTTGCCCCCAATGTATGTGAAATATTCATTATTAGGGAGCGGATTTTTGCCCAAGCTCGGGCCAGTTCGCTGCTTATCAGTGTATTTAATCATTGAGGTACATTACTGACTCGGTCTTGTTCTCGTTAGAAAAGTGAACTCATACTAACTTTAGTTTTATCGTTGTGTTTACTTCGTACTTTTTACCAAAAAAAAAAAAAACAAAACAATCTAATGTACCAACAAAAACTAATTCAAATAAACTTATAAACATTATAGTGATAATAGATATATGCATAAATTGAAGTGATGGTGCACGCCTCTGCATGAAACGATTTATTCTCTTATCGTTTTTAACAAGCCCGGTCTCTAGTCAGTATGATTTTCATTAGTTTTAGCATAGAAGTATCCAAGTCCATGTTTTAATTAGCTATATTTTTCGACTTTATTTATGATAAACCATGAATCTTAAAAACGCTTTTCCAATCAATAAATGTTTTGCCTAACCTAATAATAGATCAAAATATTTGTTTGCTAATTGAATATAAATTACTGAAATGGTTTTAATACCGTAACGATAATATTAATTTGAATTTCTTTTACGTTTCAAAAATAATACTGATCCTGTATTATTTTGTACTCTAGAAATAACTTCTTCTTAACTTGAAGGTCGCAATGTGTTCAAAAAATAAGACCAGTATACGAAACGTCCTTTTATTAAAGTATTCATAATTTAAAAACCAGTGTTAGAAAATTAAATATTACGAGGCAATAACAACATAATAAAGTAAACTTAAATAAAGTAATAGCCAAAGTTGTTTGATAGTAATAATTTAATGCGACGGTTGATTTTGTTTTTCACTTAAAAGTTTTTCTACGTGGATCATCATTGCAAACACACATAAGCAAATTATTTTCCATGATAATAGACGATTTCTATATTTAGTTTTTAAAGCCATCGTAGACGAGAGTTTTTTTCTTATAGTGAGCAGTAGCGAAGGGATCAATGTTTTCAAAGCTTCCGTTACTGGGCTTCCTTATACCCATCGTCGTGCCAGTCAAACTTTATTTAAATCTTGTTGTTCTCCTAAAATGGTGTCCTTTGAGGTAAATTTTCAATTCTGTGAAAAGGAAAAAGTCACAAGGACTCACAGAGTCTAAAGTTATAAGTCTAGTGAATGAGGGGATTGCGGAACCACAGTGATGTTTTTAGTTGCGAAAACCTCGTTAATTGAAATCGATGTCTGGTAAGGTGCATTGTCGTGATTCAACACCCAGGTATTTTTGATGTTCGGTCTCATACGAATGATCCGTTTTCGATCTTCCAAGAGTCTCTCGGCAAAAATGCTGGTACCGTTGGGCCTTGCGACACAAATTCTTTATGGACGATCTCCTAGCTATGAAAAAAGTAGATCAGCATGCTTTTGGTCTTTCTCATTTTGGCCTTTTGGCTGTGGTAAAGTCGGAGTGTACCACTTCTGACTTTGGCGCTTCGTCTCCGGGCATTATTAAAAAATCCACGTCATAAAAATCCAACGACACGTTCCTGAAAATGAGGATCATTTTCAATCCCCCTTAAAAAGTCAACACACGTTACCTTCCTATTGTACTTTTGATTCCAGGAACAGTTTTCGCGCAGATTTTCTTCATCTCCATTTCATTGGTCAATATCTGATGAAAGGTTGTGTGTCAAATTCAACCCTTCCCCTATCATTCTGACTGCCAACCGATGATCAGAATGCAAAAGATCCCGGATTCTGGGGATATTTTCACCACTTCTTGCAGTTGAAGGCCTGTCACTACGAGGTTCATTTTCAAACTAGTCTCCGCTTTCTGAGATTGTCTTAAACCACCTGAAATTCTTTGCACTTGACAAAATTTTGTTTCCATAGGCCTGTTGAAGTTTTGCAACACTTTCTGTCGCACTGTGTCCAAGTCTGAAACAAAATTTAATAGTGCACCGTTGTTCGAAAGTGTTGCCACGCATATTTATGAAAGCACTAGAAAAATCCGGTTACGAAAATAATTGCCACGAACTCTAATTGCTCAAGTGACTAATTTACACACTTCGTATAGTAGAGCACGAAAATCTGTTGCTCTACAAGGTCGTGCTCGCTTGTCGGAAGGCGAACTCTATTATACTGGGAACCTCTGACTGGGTTTATAGTAATATTTAATAGTAGTAATTATTAGGACAATGATGATAAAGTATAATGTAACATCATCCAAAATTATCCATATCCATATCATGGGTTTGATGGATATAATTAACAAATATTTATGCTATATATTGAAATTAAAACATAAAACTAACACCTCTAGTTTACATAGTGCATAACTCTAAAAATGTCACAACTGATAGAAACTACTAAACTTTTAATCTTCGTTTCGATCGTATAAACCTATTTATTTTTCGATCATATAGACCAGTAATCCTTGATGGAGAGAAACAACACCAGTGGGATCTAAGAGAACTTCATAGGCTCCATTTGCATAACATAATCTAGAACAAGTCCATGTAGATCGCATTGCACCCAATAAAAGATTCACATATGGGTGGCTTTTTCCTCAGGCTGAAAATTTTAACACTGATATTCAGGATCAGGTAATGAAGATATAAGAAGTTTATACTGAAGGATTCCAACACTACTCTACAGATGTAGAGCGAAATCTGAAAAATTCAACATATGTGTATTACTTCTAAGCATGCAATATTGCCCATCAAAATTTTACCTGCAAATACAGAATACTATCTATTTACCGTATCAAAATTTTCTAATAGGAGTGTCAGAACTATGAACTGTAATAGCGGTAATGTTATTTGAAATGTAAATGTCACTCATAGACTGATATATTCAGTACATTGTGTCAAATCACCATGGAAAGATACACGATTGAACAGCGCGTAGACATTGGAAGTTGGAAGATGTTACCCCCACTCTCGTCTCGTTTACAGTACAGTTAAGCGTTTAAGTCGATTTTATATAAAATGGTAAGTTCTAGTCGTCGATTTTGCAAAAATCCAGCGGATAAATTTTATTATATATGCGGACGATTTATTTTAAAGTCACAAGCTAGATCTATATCCGAGGAAGTCAAAAAAGCCTATCTTTTATATTTTAAATTTTCTCCAAATTGACGATCAAGATAAAAGTTGGGCTCATCATGTTTGCTGTGTGATTTGTCACGTAAATTTGCTGTTTGCTGTTCCTATGGTGTGGAGAGAACCTACTGACCATCAAAAAAGCAAAGGGACAAAATTCACTATCCAAATTTGCCTTCTGCACTTAGGTCAGCTCCTCATAGACAGGAACTATCGATACCAATCGCGCCTTTAAATCTGGATAACATGTTTCCTGGTGATTTTAATTCTTCAGGATCTGATCCATAACTTCTTGAGAACACCACATTGTTAACCACTGCCAGACCTAACATTTTTAACAACTACCAGTGAACCTCACTTAATAACTCAGAATGAATTAAATGATTTGGTACGTGACCTGGGGTTGTTAAAACAAAAATCGGAACTTCTTGGACTTCCAGACTTCAACAGTGGAATCTTAGATAAAAATGGTAGTGCTGCTTTTACCTCAAACGGAATGTAACATGTAACGGAATGTTTTTATACAATTGAAGGATCGCTATATGTCTGTTGTGATATTGATGGCTTCATGAATGAACTTAATATGGAACGTGTACCTTTAGAGTGGCGTATTTTCATAGATTCGTCGAAATACATCATAAAAACAGTTTCGCTTCATAATGGAATCAAAAACCCATCTATTCCTTTAGCCCATTCAGTGGCAACGAAAGAAACCTATGACAGCTTAGCAACCATACTAAATCGCGTTAAAAATTAACAGTATCAGTGTGATATTTGTATAGATTTAAAAATTATAGATATATTACTAGGACTTCAAGGTGGTTTTTCAAAGTATTGCTGTTTTTTGTCTATGGGACAGTAGGGCAACAGAAGAACATTACAGTAAAAAAGATTAGCCTGATAGACTTTCCTTTGAACTTGGCACTTCAACCATAAAATATGCCCCTCTTGTTAACCCAAAAAAATGCTTCTTCCGCCTCTCCATATTAAACTTGGACTAATGAAAAACTTTGTCAAAGCCAAGGATAAAGAAGGTTTATTTTTAATTAAGTGATGTAAAACTAAAAGAAGCATATTTATTGGACCTCAAATAAGGAAGCTCCTAGATGATTTTCGTTTTCAAGAAAAATTAAATGAAAAGAAATTTGCAGATTGGAAGTATTTTGTAAGTGTAGTGACAGGATTTCTGGGCAACAAGAAAGATGAAAATTAAAATATAAAATCCTTATAGATAAGTCTTGAAAGCCTATAAAATATTAGGGTGTTGCATGTCCTTAAGATGCATTTTTTACACTCCCATTTCGATTTTTTTCCGGATAATTTGTGTACAGTAAGCGACGAACAAGGAGAGATATTTCACCAGGATATCAAGACGATGAAAGCAAGATACCAGGGAACCCATCTATGTTGCGCGATTATGCTGGTTTTTAAAAAGAGACGATGCTACATAAGAGGAAAATGTGATAGAACACAAGAGAAAATATTGAAAGTTTTTGTCATTTTTGTCATTTTTGTATGACATCTCTGTAATATATTTTTTATTCGCATAATCCTCAGTAATGTCTGCATAGATTTAATACGTTTTTCATGTTTCTATTAAATACATATTAGATTGTAAAAATATGTCGTCTCCTTTTTGTTCCCCACCACCGACCCCCTGTAACAAAAAAACTGTACGTGTTACAGTAATTAGCTTATCATTTTCGGATTTAGGACTACAAAATACTTCATATACATCTATTACACCGGTCGACGCGATTTTTAGGTCTTACTTCTGCATGTGAAATTTTGGTTTCTCCTGCTTTACAAATAAACGGAAAAATAATTTTTCTGATTAAAGTTTGCTTTTGTAGAAACTAGAGCAATTTTTCGAATTTTCAAGAAAAATTACTGATTTTTAATTTTTTTTATAATTTTATTTTAAATTACGATTAGAAAAATTTTTGCTGAACATCAGAGTCTTTTTAATTCAAAAATTGTGATAAACAATAACATATAAATGTAAAATAACAAAAAATCAAGTTCAAAAATTAATATTTTTAGTGGTTTTCTTATATTTGTATGGGCTTTCTCGTATTAAACTCTAAATGTAATTTCCCATCATTTTCGTTGTATTGCCCTTGGTAACGTCGTTCAAACTCCATCACATCTTGGTGAAAACTTTCTCCTTGCTCCTCTGAGTAGGCACCCATATTATCTTTAAATTTGTCCAGGAGAATGTAGCATATGAAGTTTATTGGGCATTCTGCAGCCCATAATTTTAAAGCTTTCAAGCATACTTTCAATCTATTCTTCATAATTGTCAGCTCTCTTGTTCAGAAGAAAACCATTAACAGCTGCTTTAAGACTCTCCCAGGCTTGTTTTTTTATGAGCATTGAGGAATTCTGTAAAATCATTACTGTTCATTATTTGTTTTATTTGTGGTCCGATGAAAATACCCGCTTTAACTTTAGCTTCAGATAATTTGGGAAAAAAATCCCTTTAAATATTCAAAAGCTTTAGAATTTGGATCCAGAGCTTTTACAAATTGCTTTATTAGGATTAATTTTATTTGTAACGGGGGCATCAATATATTCTTAGGCTCTACAATTGGTTCCGATTTCACATTATGTTTTCCTATCTGAAATTCGATTCGATCAGGCCATATACGCCGTTGGTAATGTATTGAATCTACTCTGCTATCCCATAAGCAAAGGTGACAAGGGTATTTAGTATACCCGCCTTGCATTCCCATTAGAAAACCAACCATCTTAAAATCGCTTATCACTGGCTAATGGTATTCCGTATATTTTAACTTTTCCAGTACCATTTTCACATTAACGTAACTTTCCTTAAACATTACAGAATGCGCTACGGGTAGATTAGGGAAAAGGTTTCCGTTGTGAAGAAGAACTGCTTTTAAGTTTTTTGAAGAGCTGTCGATGAAAAGCCACCAGACAGAAGGTATGCATGATATTCCGATTTCCTCGAACAAATCAGTTACGCTATTACAGTAAGAAAGTCTGGCTTCTTATGAACGAGATTAAACGGGAATATTTTCACCATGAGGTATCGGAGAAGGCGATGAAGGATGATCAGGATAAAAAATCTCTTCAGCATTTTTACCAGATCGACGCTCACTTGGATTAACGATACAAAAATAACAGTCTTGCATATAATCATTAGGTTCCCTCCAAAGTCTTGGCACTGCAAACTTCATGTGTTGTTTTTATCCTCGATACCAGGTTACAAATAACGAAAACAACTAGTGTAATTTAAGTTTTAATTTAAGTTTTTAATTTAAGAAATACTAAAATAGAATATTAATATGTTTTTTAAAATTTTAAATTTTAGTTTTTTACTTTCTTAAATATTTTTGCAATTAACACAGGCAAAGTGAATTTTTATCTTAATTCCGGATTTTGAGGTTAAAATAGTCTTCATAAGCTTTACAAAGCTTATTAAAAAAAAGCTTATTGAATTTATTAAAATAAAAAGCAAATTTTTTGCTTTTTATTTTAATAAATTCACCGCAAATAAAACATAATGAATCAACATCCTGTTTACACTGTATTGACGCCATTTTTTAACTTAGTAATTCACAAGGGCGGTTGTTATAGCTGTGATAGACAAGTAAACACTCACTACTGTGCCCCTCACAAATAATATGCAATTTGTTATCGGGTTGATTAAAGTGCTGCCTTCTGTTGCTCATAAAATCAATTAAAATCTTCAAAACTTACTTATCGATGTAAATCAGACAAAAGCAAACTTTAAAAGCTAAAAATGGAAATTTAAGTGTTTTTCGACGTCTAGAATCAGAATTCAAGCATTAGAACAGAAACCCAAAAAAAATTTTGTCGACCTATGTTATCATCAATGTTGCCTCAAAAAAGTTTAAATTTATTGACTTGTGTAACCTCTTCTGATGAAGCGCACTACTGGCTTAATGGGATTGTAAACAAACATAACTGCGGATTTTGGGTCGATGCAAATCCTCAAGTGATTCACGAGTTACCTCTTCATCCTCAGAAAGTCATTGTTTGGTGTGGTTTTTGGGCTGAAGGAGTGATATGACTTATTTTTGAAGACGATTATGAAAATCGAGTTACCTTTAATGGTGAATGCCATTTAAATATGCTAACAGGATAGTTTTGGCTTGAACTGATAAATGTGGATATAAATAACGTCAAACAATACAGTGCGACTTGTTACATATTTCACCAGATAATCGATTTATTGCAAGAAAAGTGTCCTGGGTGCATTATTTCACGATATGATAGTATCAACTTACCACCATGTGATCATGCAATTTCACACCCTTGGATTATTTTTTGTAGGGTTGTGTTAAATCTCTGTTTTATGTTAAATTTCTTGACCTTAAACGAAACATTCGGGCCGCCATTGAAAATATACCACGCGATATGTGTGAAAGAGTAATCGAAAATTGGGTGTTCAGAATACATTTCACTAGACCAAACCGAGGGAGACATTTGAACGACAATATTTTCAAAACATAATACCAATATTTATTCTTCAAGATAACATAAAAATTATCGGATTAGCAATTATAGTTATCATTGTGTCTCATTTTAAAGTTTTGACACGCACATTGGACACAACTTTATGAATATAAACCGGAACCAGTTTTAGAAATTGATTTCTTTAATAATAAACTCGAAGAGATTTAACAATGAACACTAGGTCACTTTTTTAAACCATTACGCGCGTTTCGATAACCATGTTAGCATTATCATTAGGGTGTTTGTTTTTGTAAATCTGTTCGAATTTAGTGTTTTACACCGAAGGTTCTACAAGAAGAATTGTTCTTTAATAGCATATATCTGATAGACATTGTGGTGCCTAATAATATTAATGTTGATAAGCCCCAGAAAAACATTGTCAACTATTCTGAGTTAGCAATCAAAATGCAGCAAATGTCTTAATCCTCTCGGTGTGGAGATAGTACCCATCATAATGCCAGCCACCGGTATTATACCTACGAAGTTGAAAGAAAATCTGGAAAGACTGAGACTGCACAGAAACGCCTAGATAGATATGTCAGTCATCCTTAGCACTTGTCATTTGGTGCGTTACAACAGTCATTTAAACCAATACGGTTAATCTTTTGGATACCTTGCATTCGGGATAGGCGATCTTAACACGAGTTGTTAATACGAATTAACACTTTACACGAATCTATTCTTTACTGGGATAGATCAATCACAACGCATTGAATGGTTGATTACAACAGGCTGTATATTATGCTAATCAGCATAAAAGAGAGAGTTTTCATATTTGACATCACAATACTGGTCCCACACAACATCAGAAAAACTAAGATGGAAAAAGACATACGTTAAGAATAAATAGCACATAATTTGAAAAACCACTTGATACTAGATAAGGTAGTGGTGAGGCCTTTGGTTATATCCGCTGAGGGCCTAATTAGCAGAAATATTTTCAAAGAACTTGAAAAAAATCTTATCGTCTCGACATAAATTGCCATAGTACGACAATGTGCTGTGTAGTTGCAAACTTACAACATAGATCGTAAAGTTCTGAGCTAAATAGAAGGCGCTAAATAGAAAGTTTTCTCATCTTAGCATTATAACCCCGACCAGCCTAGGTTGAGATAATAGATGACTGATGGTGATAATAATAATATTTTTTATTTATGTTTACTCTTTATTCTGTAGGTCAACTGATATAAAAGTGTAATGAATGATACCCTAGTTGTTTCAAAACATACTGTTTATAAAACGTTTTAGTAAAAATTAATTATCAAAGAACGAATTGCCCTTAATATTATATTATAGTATGGGTGATAAATCTAATTAAATAAAATCAAAAGCGTTTTACAGTTCTACTAGAAATTATTGGAATTCTAGATAATTTTATAGATAGCCACTCGTATATATAACTGCATGCATGCGTACCATAAGCTACGTAGGCACATAAACCCGTAGTTCAAAAATATTTGAAGGCGTATAATAAGGGATAGAATAAAAAGTGGATGGATAGATGCTCAGTGGGCACCTTAATGAATGGGCTCTATTATAGGCTACAAATAAATGGCTGTTATGATCAGCGAATAATCAAAACCTAGAATCAACCTTTGAGAAGATCTTAAGATTTGCTGAAGAGTAAATCCTCACATCGACCATTTGTGAAATTTTATCAGAATTTTATTGTTTGATTAGCGTTGTTTGTGTAAGTTGTCTGTGTGTACAAACAACATTTTATAAACAATGGGTCGTACTAAACATTGTACTAACGAAGAATGCCAGCTAATTTTGCAATGCGAGAACAGAAAAGTCTAATACATTTATTTATCAAACTTTGAAAAGATCTTCTTGCGTTGTTTCAAAAATATTAAAAGAAAAAAAAAACATGGAGCAAAAACCCGAGTTTCGAGGCTGGAAATGAAAAATTTCTAGTCGAGGAGATGCTCGTTTAATTCGCGAAATGAGTAAAAATCCTTTTTAGACTTCGACGGTTACCAAACAGGAATTAAAGTTACCAATCAGTACGAGAAGTATTAGGAGACGTTTTCAACAATTTGATTATAATGGCAGAATTAAAAGGAAAGTTCCCTATTTGAATAAAAAACATTTAAAATAACGTAAGGAGTTTGCACGAAATAATTTAAATAGAAAACAGTTGAAAAATGTTTTTTTTTCTGACGAAACTAAAATTAATTTATTTGGTAATGATGGAAGAGTAATTGTTTGAATGAATTGAAGTGAATAAATATTTGAATCCAAAGAATACTATTGGTTGCGTTAAACATGATGGTGGCAATATTAAAATTTGGGGTTCATTTTGATATGCCGGAGTTGGCCCAATTCATTGGAGAAAACAAAACATGACCAAAGAAATTTACTTAAACATCTTACTATATTCTGTAGGATGTTGCCTTATGGTGGAACTTCCAGCACGATAATGATTCCAAACACACTGCCAAAAGTGTGAAAATTTGGTAGGATACCCACAATATTGTTTGTTTACCTTAGCCATCTTAGTCACTGGACTTGAATTCTAAAGAAAATTTGTGAAAAATTTTGAAGACGCGTGTAACTAAGAAAAACATCAAATACCAAGAAATTATGGGAGACTGTCAGAAAAGGCTATTCAACAAAATATTAATTAATACGTTGATTTTGATCCTTGTTATATCCTAATTTGTCGTCGTGATACTCCTTTTTTTCATTTTTTTGTGCACACAATTTCTAGACACCCTTATTTTTGTGATCAAGCTTCAATTTATCTAAAGTAATGTATTTTTTGAAATATAATTTACAATATTTTTTTGTTTATATTTATTTGATATCTTAGTCGATTACTTCATTTGGTGTATATATAAACTGTTCTGTTCTAGTTTATTCGTTGATACATAATACACTAGTATCCATTATTTTTGGACCATAACTGTATATATATATATATATATATATATATATATATATATATATATATATATATATATATATATATATTGTAGCATTCAAAAATTCGTTATCGCTACTAGTAGGTTAAATTTCGGGCGAAATTTTAACTGAAAGAGCTCCTGTATCGTTAGGACAAAGCCAATACAGTCTAACTCCAAATCTCCAGGTGAGCAGACATTTTCGCGTCTTACCCTTCCGACAGAGGTATGTAGGTTTGCTGGCTAAGTCATACTTGGGTTGATTTTTCTGATATTCTTGTAGAGGCTTTTACGACCCGGTAGTAGAGAATCCAATCATCAGAGACCAGGTCATTGAAAGACCACATATTTCATGGCCCGACCATTGAATTATCCTTACTCTTATCTTACTCTTTTTTTCGAGTATGTTTTTTTTTGTGAAATACATGTGTAAAATCTATTAAACAGTTTTATTTAAGTTAGACCCCTTCCCGGTTCCGGGGTCCTTTCTAAATATCAGATAAATTAACGAATCGGGTGGCGCTCATTTTGTATCGCAGCTTCATTCTGTCCTGGACCTTCTTCCCGGTGCTCCCGGCGAACAGCTGCCGTCGCTGTGATCTGTATTTTCTAATTTTGTTCTTAAATGAGAAAAGAAAAGGTTACAATATAAATATATATATATATATATATATATATATATATATATATATATATATATATATATATATATATATATATACTGTTTGCCAAAAATATTGCTTATTTTTTACAAGGGCTGTTTTTTTAATTTTGACTTAACATCTGTGTAATTTTTTAATACTGTCTGCCATTTTGAAGTGTTCTCTGTATACAAGTGTTGTGTAACACTTATCTGAATATTTAAAAATGTTTACATCGCATTTCATAAAATAATTATTATTTCTGTACAATTATGCCGACATCTTATAGTGTGCTTTGGCGATTCATAACGTTGCTCTTTTGTGTAACATCGTTAGAGTAACATTTCTAATGCATTATTGTGTGTCAATTCTGTTTTCTTTTTGTGATGGTACATCTAAATTAATTAGCTGTTAAAATTGCTACTTTAGCTAACGAGGGTCGTAGGCAAGAACATATTGCACAAATGCTGAAAATATATCAATTGACGGTCTCTTGTGCAGTAAAACGATACGAGGAGACAGGGGAGTACAGACGGCGACCTGAACAAGGACGTAAATGGTGCACGAGGCAAAGGGGTGATGGCTATTTACAACTGCAGTCATTACGAAATCGTATATTTACACCTCCGCATCTAAAAAATGAACTGCTGTCTCTCCGCTTCTTCCACATCACAAAACGGCCCAGCTAGAATTTGCTGCGATGAGACACGAATACAATTGTGGAAGCCTGATGAACATGAAAGAGTCTATAGAAGATCTGGGGAACGATATGTTGTATGCAATCTTATGCAAACCATGAGCTTCAGTGAAGGGTCCATTATGCTATGCGGAGGCATCAGTTGGGAAAGTCGTACGGCGCTTTTTGAGGTGAATGTAAGAATGAATGTACTGGTACGTTCGCAACATCATTGAAGAACATGTTCTATCATCTGGTGGCTTTATTGGGTATGATAGATTTGTGCTAAAGACCAATAATGCTCGCGGCCATTTTGCCGAAGCAGTGTTCCCGTACTTAGAGAAAGTCGAGATTGCGTGGTTTGACTGGCCACCTTTAATTCCCGATGTAAATCCCATCGAACACCTATGTTCATTATTGCTATGAATCAAATTCCGCAAGAGACCATAAGAGATCTTCTGCGAAGCATGCCTTGAAGGATACAAGCTGTAATTAGAGATAGAGGAGGAAACACTCAATACTAATTCTCAATGTTAGCTAAAGATAATGTTAAATTGCCACTTTTGTTGTTCATTCAATTAAATATTGTAACGAAGAATACACTCTATTTCGGTAAACGGTATTGCTGTACATAGGACATTTCAAAATAATAGACTAAGTAATAAAAATTATAGAAATGTTACGGACAAATTTAAAATAGGGTTTAGAAAAAATATGCAATATTTCCGTCCAGCACCAGATATGGACTGTGACTGACCTCGCTTAACTTCAGTTATCGAGAACGGATGTTCGATGTGATGCGCCTTTGGGCCAACATATCCAATATCAAGTTAAAATAAAAGGGAAAGAGTAAAACGGCTTCCAGTCAACGTCAAAAAGAGAGACAAACAAGAAGTCGGTGGGCTTAGTTTTAGAAACAGATGCTTCCTCTACTAGCTGAAACACAAATTCCACAAACACTCCCCAAACACCCATGCATATACCCCCATGCACTACGCACGCACTGAGCGATGCCCACACACGCACGCACTGACCGACACCCACACCTTCCTTTTATCGTAAGTGATCCTGGGGTTAGCTCATTTATATACAGATTATATCAGTAAACATCCCTACGATGTATTCAAAATATTTATAAGATGAAATAGTGACTTTTATAGTAAAAGAGGCAAACCGTTACGCCTAACAATAACTAGCTACAGACAGCAATCCTAATTCACGAATATAAAAATGGATTCCTACAATAAATGAAGAACTTGAAAAATTTCTAGGCGTGATTATACACTCACATTCACTCACACACTTGCTCACGCCACCCAAACATACACACACTTAATTTTTTTTGTAAAAAGGTACAATTTCTTTAAAGCAACATATGCATGCACACAATATTCATATATTATCTAGTAAAATGCTGTGGTCCCAGGGAATATCTTAGTAAGTCGAAAAATGGCCAAAATGAGATAAGTATATTGTGGTCTGCTCCTTTGTCTTATACGCACTGTGAAAAAGTTGGTAACTCATGACCCTAATACTTTCCAAGTTATGGAGGTGGGGGTTTTTTGGTAAGTGGTAAAATTGTGCTTGTTCTCAGTTAAATCAACTTCTATCGAATCGAAACTACATTTTTCTGAGTCATCATTCTGGGGAACGACGAGATAAGTTGAATTTCCTTATTTTTCTCCATGAACCTGTGTTCTCAATTGTATTTATCCATTTATTCACCGTGATAGACTTGTCAAAATCAAGCGTGTTGTTTGTTAATTGAAGTTGTTCAATTACAGAGGGATGTAATTCACGGGAAATAACAAGGTAAGTTGAATTATCATAGATTGTCTCACATTGATTGTGTATACAATTGAATTTACTTTGGTTACTCACAAAGGCAGACTATGGCTCAGAAATTACTTTTCTAAGGATACCTCACGTAACTCAGACCGTACTCATTTTAGGTATCATATTACGCTTTTTTCCAGAGATTTTTTTCTTTTACATTTCACCGAATGACTGTTTCTACCCCTCCTGCCTCTACCCGTCTTATATTCTATTTTCTCCCCCGATAATATAAGTTTAACCTTGTCTCCTAACAGCCACACTTTTTGGCTCGTCATTTAATTTATTATAAAATAGAATAATGGCCTTTTTTGGAGGAGTTGCATAAAAAGGCATGCATAGGACACATGTTACTGCTGTGTGTGGGACGAAAGCGTATCGCGGAAGGGAGCCAACCAAATTGCGTCATGTCTTTTTGAACTATTATAAAATGTGCTCCCCTCAGAGCCAGAAGAGGTCACATTCTAGTTCGTAAGTTGCTGAGGCTAAAATAAAAATGATATTGTGGTATGTATGTTTACCCAATACAAAAGTTACCAATAAATGTTGTGAATTACAAATTTTTGGTAAGTGAGCACACTCACACGAAATACGACCCAGACCACGCAGTCATCGAAAAGACAAAAAAAAGTACATCACTAAAAATTAACCACTGTCATGATTGGATTCAACCTATCAGGTTGTGCAAATAAAAATAAACCGTTTATTGTGGTTCTAATGACAAGGGATGGTTCTAATGACAAGTTTTTGGACTTCAGTTCATCTTTGAAAAAATGAATCAATCCAAATGATAACTTTTAGAAGGGAAACACATTTTATTTTAGATCACCTTCCCCTGGTTTCTCTTGGTTCAAATCCCATCAGTAAGGAAAAGAAAAAGGACATATCTCTCTATTGCCTTTAATATATCCTGCTTTTCACGATTTCTATAAAAATTTGGCATCCAATGATCAACCGTCAATCAATCCAGATTTGGTTGAAATCAGGAATCTGGTTGAGATCTGGAAAATAATAACAGTTACTTACCGATGTTCATTTTTTCATGTTTTTCGAATTCATTTATATTAATTTTTTCTTTTCGTAATGCATTTGTTGACGATAACTTTGCAATAAAAAGTTCTCTTAAATGCAACTTTTTTTTTTTTGGAAGTAAATGAAAGCAAAGCAAGAAGCAAAATATGGTGAATAACTTGGTAAGTATGGTGAATAATTTGGTAAGTATGGTGAATAACTTGTTAAGAGCAGGTATAAAATCAGGTAACTAAAGGAAAATCCTAAAATAATTTCATTAAATTAATAATCCTTTAACCCACTCAATTTAGAACGTTATTCGACCACATTGTTATCAATAAAATTTATTTTCTTCCAAAAATGGATTTACAGGAGTTGTTGAAAAGTAAAAAAGTCGCAATTTTTGACTTAACAGCTTATTCTCTGTGACCACAGAATGTTTTATTGCAAGGAAAAACTCATATTCCAAGCTAAAAATCGAAAGTATTTCCGATCAATGATAGTGAAATTGAAACTATTTAATAAAATTAAGTAGTCATTACTTACTTAATTACATGTTACGTTAACGATTTTTAGTTTCTAAATAAAACCGTTTAATATTTTGAATGACCTTCGATTCTCAGCGTTCTCGCGTATCGTTAAACGTCGATTTGATTGAAATAGTAGTTTCTTACTTGTCTTTTGTAGGTCAGTGTTTTATATCGTTATATTTTATAACTTACATTTATTTTGACGCACAATTGTCGTTTAAATTTTCAGATCAAAATCTTATATTTAAAGAACGTGTTTTTTTGCAAAAAAATAAGCAAAACAGGACGAGTAATCTTATCTTTGATGTTTCCGTTTTAAAAGAAATTTTTGTGTTATAATTCAATCTTAAATTTGATCAGAAATGATAGAGTTGTTTTCATATGGTTATTAAAATATCATTTTTTGTAATAAGTAAAATACTAAACTAAATAAATGAATTAAACAGTTAACAGAACATTAGTGACAAAAAGTCTATTTTCGTCTCTCATAGTGATATTGTCTTCAAAACAGTTAACATTTCTAATCTAAAATACTCTTTAATCACAATGCCGGGATACAATTTGTTTTTGTAATAAAAATGTGATTAGATAACATTGGGAAGCTACAGCAAAACGGTTTATTTTTATTAGGAACGGTTTGTAAGATGAGTGCGACTTAAAAATGTATTCTAAAAAATTATTTAAACTTGTTTTGCTTAATATACGCAACGTTAACGTTAGAACTTACCGATCTAAACCAGATTTTACAAAAGTAAGTGTTAAACGATGAACGTTCTCTTAGATAATTTGTTTGTTTTCTTTCCAGAATACCTTCAATATCGAAAGGGGGTTTTATAACTATCTACAAGAGCCTCATTTGAACTTTTTTCAACAATTACTGGGAGAAGAACGTGTGGTTACAGATCTTTCTGATTTAGAAAAATATAATGTGGATTGGTTCCTGCAAATGCGTGGTAAGTTATTGCGTAGCAAGAAGTATTTATTTACGCTGTAATACATTTTTTAAATTATTATTTAGGTATCTTATAACCCAACACCTGATTATTGCGGGATTGTAGTTTGTAAATCAGATTTTCTGGCGCTCTTTTGGTATTTTACGGCAACTTTGTTTAATATTAAAAAATTACTTTATATATTACTATGTTTTTTTCTTGAGTATAATTTGTCATTGAAATAAATGTATGTATTGAATTGAAACCATTACTGAAGGTAATCTTCAAGTTTTTATACAGAAATACCAGGTCCTTGCTTGAAAAAATGGTACTAAAAAAAGTAACTGTCAATGATAATAGTAAACGAAAATAAGTTTAACATCTTCATTGAATTGTTGCTGTTTTATATAAATTTCTAGAATCGAAAACAATTTGTAACAATGCGTTTGAATACTAATAACTTAGGCCTACAAGAAAAACATTTTTTTTTGGTGCCTAGGACTTTAGAATTGATTTTAACTATATGTGGGGCACTAAATCTAAGCATGAAATCAGTTTTTCTCTATCTGCTCTACTTTTTTAGATACATACATGATCATGATGGTCATGATGATGCGTGATCTATCAATGTTTTTTTCAATTCAATACATTTAAGTATGGATGTACACCCACCAAATACATACGAAATATCGTTGCTTCTTGAGCCTCTAGGCAAAGACATAACACACCACAGGATTAGAAAAGAATGTCCTAAGGGAAAAAACATGGACGTTGGGGAAAAGAATGTCATTAACGACCCCTTAGTTGGACAAGAGAAAATCATTTTTCCTCCACTGCATATCAAGCTTGGTCTAATGAAACATTTTGTAAAGGCTCTTGTTAAGAATGGACCATGCTTTGCATATATTGGGAAAAATGCCTCAGTTGAGTACGGAAAAAATTAAAGTAGGAATATTTGACGGCCCACAAATATGACAACTGATTACGGATCCTGCCTTCGTAAACGCAAACCTGTAAACTATGTTGAACTGGTAAACAAGATGCTTTAAAGTTTCAGATCCCTTGGGTGTAACTGGACCATTAAGGTGCACTATTTACACAGCCACTTACGCCGTTTTCCTCAAAATTTAGGAGACACCTGTAAGGAATAAGGTGAAAAATTTATGGAGGACCGCTATCAAGGAAGATGGGATACGCATATGATGGGAAATTACGGCTGGAGTTTAAATGTCAAGCAAAAGAAGCTTCTGAAGTGTTCAGTGATTAGTTGTTATTTGATCCATGGATGTAACTTAAAATAGTGTAATGCATATTTCGCTAAAATGTTATATCTTAGAAATTTGAGCTCCTAGGTAAAAATGAATGCCATATATGAATTCAGGGCATCAAATTCATATGAAATTAGCTCCAAATAGCCCGACACCAAAACAACTGTTGGCCTGTGGAATAGAATGCTAGATGAGTTGAACAACTCATTTCTTCTTTCACATAATATTCATTTAGCTCGGAACACTTATCTATGAATTTCCAATATTTCTATGGAAATTTCAAATATTCGTTTGGTTCATTTATGACTATATCATTCGATGCAAATCTCATTTCCTACGACTCTCTTTATAATTCGCCCAAGAGCATGCATCTGTAAATAGCCCCCAGGAGATAAATCTGGAGAATATGATGATTTTTACCCTTTTTGTTTGACTTTGACTTTCAAATATAGATAATGAATTGCACTACGAATTTGAAATTAATAATTAATTAGTCCTGAAGTTCAGAACCCATCAATTTCATTTAGTTGTTAAGTAGAAGTTAAATAGAGATCGATTACATTGTCGAAATAGTATACTATTAAAATCATTACCCTCGCTATTTACTTGTCAATACAGGAAACGCTTCAGCTCATGTAGTAAGTAATAATTTATTGGCGTCATGATTGTGTGTACTAATTGGATGTGTTTAATTAGAAATTTTTAAAATATTTTGTAAAGTGGGAAATAGAAGCTCGATTATATTAACTTAAATAGTTCAATTTTTATAAAGGATAATTTTTCAATAAATTCAATTTTCATATGATTAAAACCAATGTTATACTAATTGGTTTATAATTTAGATATAGAATTAGAATTTTTTAGATTGTAATTATAATTGTTGGGTGAGTGGTTCTTTTAGTTTTACTAGAACCTCAAACACTCATTTCTGTTGTTCGCGGGTCTTTTTGCTTCCTTCCATGTTGATCCCCTTTCTTTGAGTATACAAGCTATCTCCTCAGTCTATTTCTTAGGTTTACCTCTTTTTGCTATTTTGTTCCAATCCGCTTTCCACATTTGTTTAACTAAATTAAGTATATTATTTGGGTCTGTTAATGTGATCAAACCAAGTGAGTTGCTCTGCTCTCTCTTTTTTAACGATGGCTCCAAATCATATCTTCTCATGATAGCCTCATTGCTGATTCTCATTTGTAAATCACGATAGATTGTAGAACATTTTTGTATACTACGTGTAGCTATTAAATAACGAGACTGACGTTGCTATGAAGCCTTCTCTTCGAATGCAGTACATCTGTTTTCTGTAAACAAATCCATATAATCTTCGTTCGCATTAGAGCTGTTTTTTTGTTTTGCCGGAAAAATGTTAAGTGTAACAATAGGGCAACGAATTGGGAAATTTCACTTGAAACTTGGAAAAATCGCTACTGAAACTTATAATTTATTGAAAGAAGTGTATGAAAGAAGTGTACAAAAAGTGTTAAAAAGTGCCTAAAATTCTCACATTTGAACAAGAAGCTCGCAAAAATGTTTGTACTGACACTTTGAATGTCATTGAAAATGACCCAAACTTATTGGAAAGGATAATAACATGTGACGAATCTTGGTTTTTTACTTATGATTCTGAAACGAAGCGCCAATTCATACACTGGAAGAGCCCAAATTCACCGAGAGCCAAAAGGCCTCGAATGAGCAAATCAAAATTCAAATAATGATGATCATGGGATTGTGTACCTTCACTTCCCGAAAGTTCCTGAAGGTCAAACTATTAATCAACATTACTACCTTCACGTTCTTGCTGAACTCCGTGAAAGAACTGCTGACTTCCGTAAGGGAAAAATGACCCGAATTGTGGAAGGACAAGTCATGTGTTCTCCATCAAGACAATGCGCCGGCTTATTCTGCATTGTCTGTCAAGAAGTTTCTAGCCAAGTACAGCATCTCAGTGTTAGACCATCGGCCTTATTCGCCGGATCTTGCGCCATGTGACTTCTATCTGTTTCCTCAGGTCAATTCTGCATTAAAAGGAACAATATTTGAGTCTGTTGAAGCTGTGAAAGAGAAAGCGGCACGCGTTCTGAATGAGTTGACAGAAGAAGGCTTCCAGCACTGTTTCGAACAATGGAAGATTCGCATGGAGCGTTGTAAGGATAGAGAAGGGGTGTATATTGAAGGTAATAATAAGTAAATATGTATGAAATCAAAATTTACAGCGTCAGTCTCGTTAGTTAATAGTCACACCTCGTATCTTACCATTGGTGTTGTTTCTTACTTCTCAATTATTTAGGAAGACATCTTTGAGAGTGTTGACCATTCTTGCTGTCAATGCAATGCGGTGATTAATGTCCATTTCTATGTTTCCTCTGTTATTTATAATAGATCCCAAATATTTCATGTTCTAGTATCAATCTGCTGTGCAATTATGTCTTCTTCGTGTTAATCTTCATTCCAAATTCATTCAGCATATTTTTTTAGAGATGTGTACCCGTTTATATATCCCCAGTTTTGTTCGATACTAATATAAGGTTATACGTTTATAAGAATTCTTTTATTACTACTCATTTTAGGTGGACATACCAACTGAATATCCTCTCATATGATTTCTTGTTTTTCTTGCAATGCCATCCATGACCATTATCCATGCTATTTATATATCCGGAATAGTAAATTAAAACAAATATTTATCATTGAAAATGGTTGACCGAAATGAACAGTAGTGGGCTAAAAAACCATCGTCATCCAAACCGCATATCATTGTCGCATATTTTTGATTATCAAAAATTCTTGTCCATGTCTATCCATTTCATCCATTCATTCTAACTTGTCAATGTCTATCCTTCCATCTCAAATAGAGAATCCGATCGATGATTTGATTGACTTTCTGGTAGTATTGTTCCAAATTCTTTTTCTAGCCTGGCTTCCAACACTCATTCATATATTTTTCAAGTTATCGGTAATAGTGTAATTCCTCCATAGATACTACAGATTGTAGCATCTCCCTTCTTGATAAGGGGGACTAAAGCAGTTAAATTCCAATCATTTGGAATCCGTTCAATCATGCATATCCTACTAATGATTAAACGTAACACTTGCATCACCTATAGATGTTAGCATTTCAAGCTTAATATTTTCATGTTCCGCTGCCTTACCTCTTCGCAACATAGCATTTGTAACCTTCTCCAATGTTATATCGCGCGTCTTTAACTGGACAAAATTGTTTTCTAAATAATGTCCTTCTTTTATGTCTGATTAACATCTAAAAATGTAATTGAAATATTCAAATGAATTCCAACCAAAACGAAAAATTATTATTTTCCTTCTTGGTTTCCAATAAATTTAAACTTGATTTTTTTTGCTTCTTAGTGTCTTTAAAGTTCTATATAATAATTTGAAGTTATCTTGTCGCCGTGCTTGCATTTTATCTCCAAATTGTTGTGTGTATGTTGTTATTCGATTTCAGGTAATCTTTCCATACTTTTTTCTTTTCTTTAACAGCCAGCTTTATTCTTTAACACCTAGCTTGTTTCTTAATTCCTCCGTGGGGTATGCTTCCTGTGACCTGTATACTTTACAACTCCCCATGTTCTGGTAGCGTAACTTATCACAGTCTTCATTATTCTCGTTTTTTTTTCACTTTCATGCTAATTTGATGTTGATATTTCTTTCTACATATGCTCTGCTATAATTTGAACGTTTTGATGATTGAAAATTTTCTTTTGTATTCAGCACGTATCTAGGTCGTTTTGTTAATTCTTTTAGTTTAATTTCTACCATATAGGGTCAGAAGCAGCTTTAAAGCCTCTCTTTGTCCTAAACATTTTCTTTTTTAAAAGTACCAAGTCAGTTATAGATTTATTTAGCTTGTTTATTACTTTTCTTGTAAACTTGTGAAACTCATTGTGTTGAAAAAATTTGTTAGTTATCATTGCGTTATTCATTATGCAGAAGTCTTATCATGATAATTTAGATTTAGTTAGTTATAAAATAACTAAACTATTGTTTGATGTAATTTTAATTTAGAAAAAAGTATGATTTGTAAATTTTAATTTCATTCAATCGGGTGTCATTTGAGAGGTGTGATGTGATTACGAGAATTCGTGAGTCTGATGCGTGATTTACGTTGACATGAGGGTTGCTATTTATGTATCCGAAATAGTAAATTAAAACAAATGTTTATCATTGAAAATGGTTTTACTGGTTTTCAAAATATTCTCCTCGATGATCGATACACTTTTGCATACGTTTGAACCAATTTTCATAGCACTTTTTCTATTTCGATTGAGGTATCTCCAAAACATGCATTTTGAACGCATCAATTGCTTCTCCTCGCATCGTTGACCACGTAGTTTATTCTTCACCGATGGGAACAAAAATAAATCATTGTGTGCAAAATCAGGGCTGTACGGTGGATAACCTATCAATTAGATGTTTTGACCGGTCAAATATTGAGTTGTTTGGCCCGATGTGTGAGAGCTCGCATTGTCGTGGTGAAAAATAATCTTGCGTCGCTGGTTGTTTTTTCTGATTTCTTTAAAGACTTCTAGCAAACAAATGGTTGTGTACCATTCAGAATTGACCGTTTTACGATTCTCTAGTGACACTGTAGTCACATGCCCATTTATCTTAAAAAAACTGGCGATCATTTGCTTAGAAGTGCTTCTTGGTCCACAAATTTTGTTGGGTTTGCTCATTTTGAAAGCCCCATATAGTCGACTGCTGTTTACTTTCGGGTTCATATGCATAGATCCAAGATTCGTCACCTGTGTAGATGTTATACACGACTTTTGACGCACCACTATTGTATTTTTTGAGCATTTCTTTGCACCAATCGATACAAGCCTTTTTTCAGCGATTGTCAAATTATGTGGAATCCAACGCGCACAAATCTTTTTCACGGCTAAATGTTCATGAAAAAACTTGTGTATGCTTGTCATGGGATGCCTCAATCTCACGGTATGTCACATGATGATCTTGCTTTATCAGTTCGCGCACAATATCGATGTTTTCTGCCACACCAAACGATTTTAGACGACCTTCTTTAAATCCATCCGTGAGCGAATGACGGCCACGATTGAATTCACTAAACCAGCGATATACTATTTTAGATGGTGCTTCATCGCCAAAAGTTGAAGTGAGTTGATCTCACTGTTGTTGAGATAATCCACGTCGAAAGTCGTAGTAAATCATCGCACGAAAATTCTAACGAGTTAATCCCATTTTTTTGACTGAGATGAAATTTTCAGGTCACTAAATAACACAAATAGCGTCCATATGACAAAACGTTCTGAGTACGTATACAGTCAACAATGTCAAACTTTACCATGTATATCCCAGATGTCGCCTAGCAACACCATTGTTGCCAATTCCGGATACATAAATAGCAACCGTCGTAGAAACTCCTTGTTTGAAATAAGTGGAAACATCCAATGTGCAAACATGGTTGCAATATAGTTGTAGATAATACAATGTAATATTTTCAATTATTCATGTTTAAAATATTCAATTCTTCTCTTGAAATCTTGTGAAACACTAAATTCCAAGAGATTTACCACTAAATACCAAATATTTTTTTACTTCTAAGTTTAAATTATCTCCTGATTATGCTAATATGGTTAGGGAAATGCGTGTCGAGAAGTTAAAAAGAAAGTGATTTGGTGTTTAGTGGTAACTCTCTTCGAGTTTAGTATGAAATATTCAATAACCAATATAGATATTGAACAGGAACAGTTTCGAGAATAACAGTAATTTTTATGGTAAACTTTTTCAACTAACGTCTTATTATTGTAACGTCTCGACATTCCTTGGTGAATTGGTTGTTCAGATGACGGCTTAAATAATTCGAATATAATTTGATTTCTGTAATAATTAAGGCGTTCTTTAAAATTTGAGTTAAACCTGTTTACTTTTTTTTAAATTTAATACATACGTTGAATAATTGCAATTTATGTTTTGAAAATAATAATGTTTTAATAAACATTATCTACAAGTCCCCCTCTGATTGTTTTACAAATGTTGGGTTTTTGTTGAGTATTCTTATAAACCCCTTCTTTAACTTAGCTTCAAAGAATGTAAACTAACGGTGACAAATTACAGTGTTGCGTTGGCTAATATTCATTGTTATTTAAGGAAAGGATATATCCAGGAAATTTGTTCTGGAACAAGTAAATTGTTTTAGCAATTCTCTAAGATATAGTGCCATCTTGTTGAAAGTTCAGTACCGCCCAAGTTCATATGCTCCAATTAACGATATATTTAATGGTTAAAAGTACAGACGAATGAATCCTCCGGACCATAAACCTTCTTAACATCCTTGAGAATGTGATGCTAATTCGATAATTTCTCCTGATTTTTTCTCGCTGCGTCCGTATCCGTCTAAATGAAAATGCTCTTCATTGTTAAAGAAAATGAGATTTGAAAATTGAGGCAATGTATAAAAAATTTCAGTCTCTCATGAAAAATGAAACACCGTTTTGAAAGATTCGTTATTATGCGATTAAGAATGTTTTGATTAAAAATGATCACTCTTTATTTTAGGTTGCAGTGGCATTGTTTTAAAACCTAAAACAACCGAGGAAGTATCTGCAATACTCGAATTTTGTAATTCTAAGAAACTTGCGGTATGTCCACAAGGTGGAAACACAAGTGTTTCTGGAGGAAGTGTGCCTGTTTTCGACGAAGTTATTATATCCATGGAGTTGATGAACGAGATAATAAACATAGATGAAAACGCAGGTAAATAGTTTATATTTATGCATTCTGTTAGTTAACTTTAATTTTTCAGGGACGGTAACTTGTCAAGCAGGAACAATTTTAGAATCACTAAATAATGCTGTAGCTGATAAAGGTTTGATTGTACCTTTAGATTTGGGGGCTAAAGGCTCCTGTCAAATAGGTGGAAATGTAGCAACAAATGCGGGAGGTATAAGGTTATTGAGGTATGGAAGCTTGCACGGTAACGTGTTGGGTTTAGAAATTGTAAGTATCATTTAATAATTACTTGCGTTCAATTAATTAAACCGGATTACCCTTACATTTTAGGTAAAAGCAAATGGATCAGTGTTAAATTTATTAAAAGCATTCAAAAAAGACAACAGCGGTTTCCATTTAAAAAACATATTTATAGGATCAGAAGGAACACTCGGTATAATAACAAAGGTCGTTATACAATGCCCACCACGACCGAGAAGTCAATACGTTGCATTTTTAGGTAAACTTTGCTAACCACATTTTGAAACGATCAAATAATTACTACGGAGTAACAAAAGTATTTACGGTTTTGGTGTACTTACCAGGTATGGCGGTTAGTAATTCTTAATTTTTTTAAGAGATGGCGCTAGAAACAATGGTCGATTGACAGTCTAATCTTTTATGTCGTTTTGTTGCTACGACAGTACCTTTTAAAACGCCATTGATGTTTAAACGATTTCGATTTAGCGTCATATTTTTTTCGTGTGTTGAACATGTCGAGTTTCGAGGCAAATAAAGAGCATTTACGGCACGTATTGCTTCTCTTGTTCTATCAAATGAAAAACGCTAGTGAAAGCCGTCGTATCTTGTGGAAATTTATGGTGGGAATGTCCCAACATAACACAGTTGTGAGCGTTGGTTTAGACGATTCAAAAGTGATGATTTCGAGAACCCAATACGAAGAAAATCATGGGTTGACCTAGGACAGTCATCAACATCGATCGCAAGACCGAATCACTTTAAATAGAAGACAATGCTGTGCATTTGGTAGGATCAGAAGGGTCTCATGTACCATGATCTTCTGAAACCAGGTGAAATATTTAATACCGTTTGCTACCATCAACAAATGAACAATATGAACCATGCATTGATCGAAAAACGACCAGAATGTTACAAGACAGGGAATAGTGATTTTGCAGCACGATAACGCCTCATCACACACGGCGAAAGCGGCCACAGACACCATTTCTGCACTTGGCTGGGAACTTTTGCTCCACCCGCCGTACTAACCAGACTTGACTCCTTCCGACTACTATTTGTTTTCATCGATGTCTCACACATTTTCCATGAAACACTTCAACAATTATAGAGATGTCGAAAAATGGCTTGATGACTGGACCATCTCAAAAGATGTACGGTTTTTCTTGGAGGGTAACCAGAAATTGCCAGAGAGGTGGAAAAAATGTGCAGCGAGCGATGGCGCATACTTAAAATAAACCATTTTTTACCTTTCTGCTAAATTGAACGTATTTTTTTTAGAAAAATTTAAGACTTATTAACCGCTACACCGGGTAGTATGATAGTATTCACTGTTATTATACAAAAATAATATTTGGATATTATTCCTCGAAATATAGGACGTCGTAACTCTGCTCCTCTTTAGTACCACGATGTGTCTTTGGAGGCAAAAAACACGACGCATCGTGTGTTTACCTCTTCTTCAATCCTGATCGTTTTTTCCTTGAACGTTAAATGCCAAATATAGCCTTCTTAAGTATTCTCCTTTACATAAGTAGATTTTTACATTTTATTTTATTTAATCCTATACCTATCTACCTTCTGGTGTAAGGTTTTAAATCGATTTTAATATTATAAAAAATTATAGTTCATTGTTCATAACGTTAAATTGTGTATTACATCGGATAAAATGTTACTAGCGGATACAATAAAAACTACCTCCTAGTGTGTTTATACTTTTTTTTTGTTTGTAATAAATGCAATCTATTTACATAACAAAAAACACCAAACATTTAGGTTGTTTGAGATAAATGAACAGAGTAATTGTTCTGTGGCAAATTACTTTTGCCTACCTACGAGTTAACTTAAACTAACATAAAGTAAAGTTAATTACTAATGTTATTCACTTTAACTATATAGTAATAAACTATTGTCTGTAGGGGTGGACTAAGGCATATAGCTAGCCTATTTAAGCTGATAGTATTGTCTACTAGGTGTGGCTGTTAATAATTCTTAATTTTTTTAAGAGTTGGCACTGGAAACTAGGGCCAGTACCTTTCAAAATGCCATTGATGTTTAAAGAATCTCGAGTTAGCTTCATATTTTTTTCGTGTGTCTTTAAAAACCAAAAACAACCCAAAAACGCAAGACACTTGTGAGTGTTGGTTTAGACGATTTGGTAGTGATTTCGACTTGAAAGACAAAGAACGCCCAGGTCAACTTACAAAGTTTTAAGATGCCAAATTGCAAACATTGTTGGAAAAAGACGATATGCAAACTTAACAACAAATGGCAAAGAGTTTAAATCTTGGTTGACAAACCATTTCTGATCGTCTGCATGCCATGAAAATAATCTAGAAGGCAGGAAAATGGGTGCCACATTAGCTGAATGACAGAAAGTTGAAAAGCGAAAAACGCTGTGCAATTTTGCTTTTTTAGCATGAAAGAAACACTTTTTGAATCGGATTTTGACTGGAGACGAAAATTGGATATATTTTGAGAACCAAAAACGCAGAAAATCATGGATTGACCCAGGACAGCCATCAACGTCGACCGCAAGACCAAAATCTTTTGAGATGGTCCAATGATCATACCATGATTTTCTGCGTTTTTGGTTCTCAAAATACATCCAATTTTTCGTCTCCAGTCACAATCCGATGCAAAAAGTATTCCTTTCATAGTTTTTCAGGGAGAGCATCTACGAATTGCCAGAGAGACGGGAAACACATACAGCTAGCGGTGGCACATACTTTGAATAAACCATTTTATACCATTCTCCCAAATTAAACATGTTTTTTTTTAAGAAAAAATTAGGAATCAATAAACGTACACTCCTAGTAATAAGTTTAGTGCCAGTTCGTCAGGATGCTTCTCAAGGCGGTGCAGATAATGTTCACTGAAATGTACAACCGTTTGTATTGTATCACTGTAGCAATTTGACTTGAATTTTTGAATTTTGACTTGAATACCAGAGTATATCGATAGTTGTTCTCACCATCTTTGATTGAAACCTGTCGATGATCGCTAAACGGCTATTTGAGGCAGAACCCTACAGACGGATCCCATAGGTTCATATGGGACGAATAATGGTATTGTATACCAGGAGTTTACTTCTAAATAATAACTGCGATATACATCCAAGTAACCAGTAGTGTTTTCTGAATTTAGCTCTTGATTGTTTCCGTTTAGTCCAAATATGAATCTTCCCTTTTAGATTTTGCGCTTTTTGGTTTTGGGATGGATTTATTATTTATCCGGATTTCGGTTCTGTGTTGCCATGACATTTTATGAAAACTATGTTAATCGCTGTGTCTTCATTAATTTTCACTTTCCATTCACTTGCTCAATTTTGTACTTTATCTAAACTAGTTTGAAAAGTTTGTGTAACAACGTCTGGATTTTGATGCTTGGCAACAATTACCGCATCGTCGGCAAAGGTACCTGTAAGATCGTGCTCGTTGGCATGGAAATCACTAGTATATACAGAATGGGACCCAGTACCCTTCCCTGTGGCACGCCTGCATTTATTGGATAAATATGTGTTTTATAATCGTCATATCTTACATGGAAACATCTTCCTACTAGATATAATTTGAGGATACAATAAAGAGTGTATGACAATGTGCTTTTTAACTTATACAGAAAGGCCTGGGTGCCAGATCTTGTCAACAGCCTGACACTGACATCAAGAAAGATACCGTATTGTCTGAATGATTGTGGTGTGTTCATATATATTTCATTCTTTTTTTGGGTTTTTTGTCACGATCTAAAACTCAAAAAGTATCGAAAATATCTGTTCTTATGTAAATAAATAATTACTGGGTAAAAACAAAAAACCAAACGGAGACAAATTTCTCAGTGATTCTTTTTCTAATAAATAATAATAATCTAATAATAATATTTAGATTATTACTAATTAATTAGAATTATTATTATAAATAATAATAATTCTTATAAAAAGTAATAAATGTGCCTAACGAACAAAATTTTAAAAAATACAAACATTTTCTAAAATAAATATAAACTTTTGAGCGTTAACGTTTCGGGAGGTCTTTTCCTCCTGTTTTCAAAACGAATCTAAAAAATAAATTATATTAATTTCTATATATAATGAAAATATATGAAGTAAATCTATTTTGTGTATGTGTCAATGATACTTACATTGACACAGTTATTACATTAATGACAGTGACATACTACCAAAAAATATATATAGCTGAGGGTTACTGTGTGATTAATGTGTATTGAAATACTTAAACGTTTTTAATTGTACTCTTTAGAATCGGGAACCATATTGAATTTAAATCTACCGAAGGCACAGCAATACAGTTAATTTTTTTTTTAAATTGATTATAGCTGTCTCTTTTAATCTTCTATATTTTGTTACCGATTCTTTTAACACCGTTTTGGAATAATTCTAATTGATTTTATGTCCGGATTCCCATGCGTGTTGACAAATTTTATTAAAATCGCCCTTTCTTAGAAGGTTTTTATGTTCTTTTATTCTAACATCCAACGGTCTAGATGTCTCACTGTCTTTTGCTCGGTCATATAAACTTTTAATTTCTCCTATTTTGGTCGATTTTGAGTGATTAAAAAATAATTTGAGATACCTCTCTGTGTTTGTACGTTTTCTGTAAACTGCAGTTTTTTAATATGTTGTGTTTTATTATTAAAGTGTCGAGGAATGGCAAATTATTCTCTCTCTCCATCTCTAAAGTAAACTTAAGTGTAGGCTCTCGAGAATTTATATCTTTTAAAAAAATATTTAGATCATTAATGCTATGTTGCCATATAGCAAAAATGTCATCAACATATCTAAGTCATACTATTGGCTTTTTAAGAGATTCACTTAATATGTCATTCTCGAGTTCCTCCAAAATGTTGTTGATAATAATTATTTTCTAATTGAAAATATGTAGTTTTTAAACATAGAGTTAATAATTCCAAAATTGTATTTATGTTTAATTTAATGCGGTCTTTTAATGTTGTGTCATGTTCTAATTTCTTTCTAATTATTAAAAGTGATTTATCAACTGGTACATTAGTAAATAAACTCACCACATCAAAACTAACCATTAAACTTTGGTTTGTATTTTTAGAGTTGGAAATTTTATCTAAAAAATCTGACGTATTTTTAATATATAAATTTGTTTTACCTGAAAGTGGATTTAAAATGTTTAATAAAAATTTTGCTAGTTTATAACACGGGGAATCTATACTACTAACTATAGGGTGAAGTGGTATATTAGTTTTGTGTATTTTTGCTAGATCATAGAAATGAGGTGGTTTACTATAATATGGTGTTAGTTGTGGTCTTTCTAGATCTGTAAATTCATGTTTGTGTTTATATAATGTATTGAAAATTTGTTTCTCTATTTCTAATGTAGAGTCTGTAGGTATTTTAGTGTAATTTCCCTCATCAGTTAAAGTTTTAATTTTGTTATTATATTCTGTAGTGTCCAGAATATCGTTACTTTTATCTGATGGTAATATTTTAATAGATGTGTCTCTTAAATTTATCTATAACTAACCTTTCCTCATGGTATAAATTTGATTTGATCTTAAATGGTCTTTTTAAGATAAGGTTTAATCTGATTCTGTATTCATTTGTACTTTCCATAGGTAATCTTTGAACAACAGACTCTACTGGCGAAATATTGTCCAATTTAGGAACATCTTTCGATGTAATACTAAAATTTAGTCCTAGAAAGTACATACTTATCAGAATCAGATATTATTTTACTTGAAAGGTTAACTACAGTTTTATTAATGAATTTTTTGTCTTATGTGTATTATATGTTTTGTATTTATTTCATGTGTTTAATAATTTAATTTTTAAATGTCTTAATGTGAGTATTTTTTGAATATTGAAGTGATATATGGAACTGGAATAGAAGGTACATTAAAACGCTATATTAAAATCTATTTCAGTTACTTTTTCGTATATTTGTTGTAATGTATTATCAACGTTAGTCTTTAATTTTTGTTTAGTGTATACTGATGTTGAATGAAATCTCTTAAAAGTGCTAAACTAGCTCTAAGTAAAATATATATGCTTCTGTTTGTGTTATATGGTATATGTAAACGTAAACTTTTTGGTATTATATCACAATCTTTGCATTTCTAAAGAAATGTTAAGCTATTTTTAGAATGTTGTAGTTTAATATATTTACTTTCTCAATGTCTAAATAAAAAACATATCTCAGGCATGGGCCTTTAGATTACAGGTATGAACCTGTAATCTCAGTATGTCTGAATGATTGTGGCGTGTTCATAATTTTTTTTTCTTTTTTTGGGGTTTTTCGCCAGTTTGTATTTATTTTAGAAAATTTGTGTATTTTTTAAAATTTTGTTTGTTAGTCACATTTATTACGGAAAAAGAATCACTGAAAAATTTGATTCCGTTTGGTTTTTTGTTTTTACCCAATGATTCTTTATTTACATAAGAACAGATATTTTTGATATTTTTTGAGTTTTAGATCGAGGCGAAAACCCAAAAATAGAAAAAAAAATAAAAGAAAGATACCACTGAAATAGCTTTTTTCCTGAAATACAGCATGTACTGTATCGATCACTCTATGTATTTGTTCGATGATAAAGTAGTTTTGCTTGACGCCAATCTGGTGATAACTTTTTTAGTAGTTTGGAAACTATTGACAGAAGACGGTCGATAAAACTTAATTTCGTGGCGAGATTTACCCGGCTTCTGAATTAATATGATTTCCGCTACCTTTCAGGATCCTATTCTGAGACAAGTTTTAAAAAATTGTACTAACATCCCGATTTCTTTCCTAGGTAGATGTTTAATAATCTCAGTTATAATTAAATCGTGGATTGGGTCTTTCTTCAAGGGCAAGTCTGTAATGAGATTGTGTATTTCCGATGGTGTAGTTAATTTCATCAGTGGTGATATTCGTTATGGACAGTTTACATATGCGTGTATGACATCTTCGATGTTGTTATAGTTAGAAAGTGGTTAAATACGTCAAGATGCTGTGCAAACGCTTCGGTCTTTTCTGAGTTAGATTTTAGCCATTTTTTGTGGATTTTAATAAGTGGTATTTGCTATTTCGTGCGTTCAAGTTTCTGCGTTACCTCCCATAGTGAGAAGTGTGTATGTTGACATGGCATTAATTTTTCAGTGTAGTCTTGGAAGTATTTGTTTTTGTTTTAGTTCTTTAAGCTTTTTGCATTCGATTGTAATTAGTTTTGTCACCTGTATTCTGTGTCACAGTTTTTTAGTGTATTTCAATTAGTCTGTTTCAGTTTATTGTTAATGTCATTATCATGAGTAGCTGATTGCCAAGTAGTTTCTTGAGTCCATTTGGTAACTATCTCCGTTGCTGCTTCTACGCCTTCATGTGATTTTAGCGGTATTTTGACTCTCGTATGATTTTTGTATTTATGATTTGTTCAAAAAGTGCCCAGTTTGCATTTCGTTTGGTTAATCTGGGTGGCCCTGTTTTTATTTTGTATGTGGTTGTTACTGCCGTGATAATCGGAGAATGGTTGGAGTCTTCATTAGATTCAATATGTAGGTGTTCTTTGGATATGCCGTTAACTTTGAATACGTTCAAAAATCCGTAATTTTATTGGAGAGTCAATATATTCTATTATATTTATAATGCATTTATAATTAACTCATATGCATGCATGTATACTGATTTCTTAACCTTTGCTCTAACATCATTTAATTTATTTTGCTAGCAACGCATAATAAACATATTCCTCCATAATTCATAATTTGATTGTATCACCATTTTCCTTCAATTCCTTCTTTTGAAATTTCTTACATTACCATATATATACACAGATTTGTTCTTTTTGTTTTTTTGTGTATATGTATTATATTTTAGGTTTACAAAATTATGAAAAAGTTTTAAAGACGTTGAAGAAAGCGCGCAGTGAACTCGGCGAAATTTTATCAGCCGTTGAAGTAATGGATCATAAAACGATGGAATTTGGGCAAGAATATTCCAAAATAATTTCACCTATAGGAAATTATCCATTTTATTTATTGATAGAGGTATCTGGTAGCAATGAAAAACATGATGCTGATAAATTTGAAATTTTCCTAGAGTCTGCATTGAATCAACATTTTGTTTTAAATGGAACAATCGCAAGTGAACCTCAAAAAATTGAAGTAGATATATAGATAATATTTAAGTAAAAAAATTAGGATTTGATACATTTGTAGTCAATCTGGGCGATAAGAGAAAAACTTCCAGAAGGATTTAGAAAATGCGGTTGGGTAGGACTATATGATTTTTCACTGCCTCTTGAACATTTCTACACATTGGTGAGTGATACGGAACTATATTTGAAGAATCATGTCGAAAGTGTCTTTGGTTATGGCCATTTAGGTATGTTCAATCAAAAATTTAATTCTGTTTTTTTATTTAGATATTGTAACTATCATATCGGTGACTATTAATTTATACGTAATTTATACGTGACGTGGTAAAGGGTTTGAGTAAGGCAATGAAGCTTTGACCAATGCCGTCTGAAGCCTATGCTTCTGGAAGGATCAGCCCTGGCGGACAGGTCAAGGCAGAGGCCTCAGACTAAAATGATCCAAAATCTGCTAACTAGCATTGGACCAGCGTAGCAGATTACGGTCCATCCCTTCAACATGTAATTTCAATATGACAATACAACCTCAAACACGGCCCTCATTCCCCAGAGGCCAAGGGCAACAACCTACGGCAGAGGGAAGACCTGCCTCAAGGCAGAGGATGCTAAGGATCACCCAGTTAGATGAGGCTACCATTGGACTTTTGACATTACTACGCTTAATATACGGACAATGAAAACGGAGGTCCGACTGCAGAAGAGAAGGGTGAGAACTGTTGATCGAACTTATAACATACAATGGAATATTATTGGTCTATGTGAAACACGAAGAAAGGGCGAAGAGCTAATCCAGCTGGATTCAACTGGTCACGTACTCTACACTTGGGATACGCAGTGGTCCTCATTAATCGAAAGCTGAAAGACAGTAGTAAAATTGGAAAGTATATCTGACCAACTAGCCTAAAGCGTCTTTTAGCTGAATAAAAAGTTTAAGCTTCAAATCGTTCAAGCTTATGCATCAACTATAAGCTATAGGGAAGAGGAAATTGAGAAATTTTATGATGATGTGGTCCAGCTTCTATACAAGGAGAAATGTAGATGCAAAACCCTGATGGGAGATTTTAATGCCAGAATTGAAACCACAAGAACTGGTGAAAATGCAACTGGTGAGCGGGACAACAGTGGGGACAGATTGGTTGATTTTGCTGAAGAACAAGAACTTTATATTATGAATTCGTTCTATAAGAAAAATATCGGCAGGAAATAGTCATGGAAAAGTCCTTAAGGACTAACAAGTGAAATTGATTACATCGTGACCAACGATAAAATAATATTACTGTCCTTAACAAATTTCATGTTGGAAGTGACCACCGAATGGTACGAGCAAAAGTTATGACTAACTGTCGAATAATGCGCGAAATAATGGTAAGGTCAAAGTGGATTCTGGAAAATTGCTGGAGAGGGGCAACTATTTTGACATTGTTTTGTCGAACTGCTTTGCTGAGTTACAAGGCTCTGAGGAGATGGAAATAACAGTCCAATATGAAGAAATCACCAACAATGTGCTAACCAGAAGAAAAATGTTTCAAGCACACAAAAATCTCCAGTGAGATCATTGATTTAATGAAAAAATGTCGGAACATGAGAAATGCGTGGAGTCCTTTCGGCAGGGTCGAGTATACTAAGTTCTGCAAAACTATATTAACAAAATATATTCGAGAGGAGACGCGCTGATTTAACATGCAGCTAGTGCAAAAAGCTGTGAAAGAAAACAGGGGAATTAACATGGCTAAACAGAAGCTGAGAAAGAAAAGAACGCAAATTTATGCCTTAATGCGTGAGGATGGCACAATATGGCACACGGAAATGTTAGAGGTTGTCAGAAAATTTTATTCACAGTTATATGAAGATCAGAACCAATCAAAGACAACAATATCCACAGAAGAACAAATACCAGATAGTGGAGAAAGTGACAAATGCTATAGTATCGATGAAAAACGGCAAGGTTCCAGGAAAGGACACTGTAACTGTCGAAATACTAAAAGCTGGTGGTCGAACTTTACATAAAACACTGGCAAAATTATACTTAAAATGCCTCAAAGATCAAAAAGTACCTGACTTATGGAAAAATACAGAAGTCTTTCAATAAGCCTCCTGTCAGTAATGTACAAAATTTTCAACAAGATAATATCTAAAAGTATATTAAGAAAACTGAATGACGTACAACCAAGAGAGCTAGCAGGATTCAGAAACGGATTCAGTACAATGGATCACATCCAGGTTATACAGCAGGTCATAGAAAGGCATAACGAATACAACATGCCACTGTGCTTGGCTTTTATCGACTCCGAAAAAGCATTTTACTCAATCTCAAAGCAGGCCATAATGGATGCATTGCTTAGCCAGGGGTAAACAAGGTATATATAAACCTATTGGAATCGATATATGATGAAGCTACAGCTATAATTCACCTTGATGATCTTGAAGTTGGAACTAATGTAGAGCGAGGTGTACGGCAGGGGGTGACGCAATATCGCCTATTCTTTTCTCGGCCTGCCTTGAGCAAGTATTCCGTAATCTGGATTGGGAACAGGATGGTATAAAGACTAATGGTGCAAATTTAAACCATCTTAGATTTTGTTAGGATTAGGATCGACACGGGTTGATGATAATGATGATGATATATTACAATTTAATTATATTTCCATATTTGTTTATTTTTCAGGTGATGGTAATTTGCACTTAAATGTTGTAACAAAAAATTACGATGAGCGTATGAAAAAAAATGTTGAAGGATATGTTACTAAAAGAGTATTGGAGTTACGTGGGAGTGTAAGCGCAGAACATGGATTAGGATTCCTTAAAAGCAGATATCTTCCAGTCGTAAATCCGCCGGAGTCATTTCAGTTGATGAAGGATCTAAAAAGACTACTGGATCCAAATAGAATATTAAATCCATATAAATTGTTTCCATAAATCTTTATTAGATAAAAATATTAATGAATATGTTTATATATTAAAACTTAAATATTAACTATTCATCAAGGGTTGTACATTTGTTTTAAGCAAATAAAGTACTTTTCCAAACGATTCGTCACCACTGATTACTGTAACTGACGGTTCCCTCATGCGTTTGTATGCTTCAATAACGCTAAAAAAATATGCTTTTGTCAGCTTTTTCTTAACAATATATTTATTTTATAATTTGAAAAATTATGGGTCTCATTCTCATAACATTTTTCGTGACATTTGAGAATTTTGTTAAGGTAGTTCATTCGTGATAAAAATATAGTCCTACACACAAATACACTCACACTTTTAAAGAAAATAAATGTGGCAACCCTGTCGACGCTTATACCAAAAGCTCTGTAGATGTATCAATATTATGTTTTGTTTATATACGTTCTCTTGTCCGTGTTACTGCTGTTTGAAAATAATGAATAATATGAATAATTTGAGAATGACATTTGATTATGATCAATTGCGGCATAAAGAAAATTTGCAAAGCAAAAAGGTCCTTGATAAACACAAAAAAATATATCGTCAATAAATCACGCGAAAAATTAAAAAACTGAAGGCATTCCTAACCTGTGTAGTGGTCGACGGGTTGTGGAGTAGATGAGGATGAGTTAGGAAAAAATTTAAAGTTTAGTCAATGTAAAAAAAGTACTCTCATTAGCTAACGAGGGACGTTTAGGTTTTAATTCAATATTGAATATTTCTTGTGATAGATGTATTATAACTAAAGTTCCAACTGGCAAAATGCATCTTACCAAGAATATAGTTACAGTCAGATGTTGCCGTGTAAAGTATGACGATACACAGTGTTGCCAGGCTATCATGTCTATCTCTACCGAGCCCACTACTAGGTTTTAAAAACATTTCAACCAATTGTTAAAAAAACTCATGTTTTTCAAAGTTTTCTAATTTTTCGTTTCACACCATATTGGCTTTTTAAAAAATTCGTAAGAAAAGATATATGCGAAACTATGTCTTTTTTTTTTATACATCTCTGACCTATTGCAATGTTATTTTTGTACACTTTAAATAATAATGTCTCGTTTCAGAATCGGTTAATAAAAATTAATTTTTTATGAAATAAAGGGCACTTAGCTCAATATCATTTCAATTTCAACAAATTCGTAAGAGGCTATTTAGCGACTGGACTATTATAGCAACTAGGCTATTTAGCGACTGGACCTACAGCTTAACATGGGTTCCGAACCACGGTCATCAGCTTCCGACAAACCCAGGCCAGCACCCCCCTCGGGCTCTAAACACTTGGTTATGTGTCTACCCATAAGTCTATCAGGAAACCTACCGACTGGCGAGTGACCAACGTAGAACACTTCTCAGAAGGCATCCGGCCTTACCCAGCCTTTAACTGGCGTGACTGAGGGGTAATTCGTAGTCGGATTTTACACTCTTGCCTAGAAACAATCACAAACATTTAGGAAAGATAAACGGACAGAATAAAGAAAAATAACCATCCGAGCGCTGGAATCGAACCAGCTACCGCTCCAGCGCGGATTCGGCATAGCAGCGGCAGGCCGCTGCTCTTACCGCCGCACCAACGCGACCGGCAAAAGATAACTGTTGGCTTCCCATTTAGAGGGGAGACAGACCAACATCTGATGTGGCTTCAGTACGAGTTTGAACTCTTTAGAGCAACTTGATGATCCGTAGCAATTCTTTTCGTGAACCGAATTTTTATAGTGGATTCTGTAAACGAGTGACAATAATTTCGAGCGAAGGTGTGCTCGAAAAATAACGGTCCTCTTCAATCAGCCCCAAAAAGTCAAGACATGTGTCCGTCCTGTTGTCTTTTTGGTCCTGCGAAGGGTTTTTGGGAACCATTATCGCTCAGGTTTTCTTCATACCCTATTCATTGGGTAACATCTAGATCAGAACGTATGAGGATTATGTGAACTTTTTCATCACTTTTTGCAGTTGAAGGCCTTCCGCTACAAGTTTCGGTCTCTTGAGAATGCCTTAAACCACTCGACAACCTGGGTTATTGATAACCAGTGTTTCTATAGGGGTGTTGAAGTTTTATAAAAGTTTCCGTCGCACTGTGCCCAAGTCTGAAGTAAAACTTGAAAGCACCGATGCTCAAAATTGTTGTTCCTCAGTTTTAGATCGTACCAGAAAAATCCGGTTTACGAATAAAATTACTACCGACTATCTCTACTATAAGATGCTCAAACACATCAGATGTTGGTTTGCCTCCTTTCCAAAGGGGAAGCCGACAGTGTTGCCAGACCAAACACTACGCCACCAGTCTCATTACTTTATTTACACACCTCGTATTTTATTCAGCAATTGCTGAAATAATTAATTAAATACTCGCATTCACTTAATTTGACATCATAGATGCAGATGCTTTTTCCCTTAACACAAAATATTCTTGTGTGGAAAGAAATTCCTGTCGATTGAACTAATCAATAAATTCAAAGAGATTTACCATTACACTCCAAATCACTATTTGGCGTTTAGCGGTAAATTTCTTTATTTAACCTTGGTTTAACCTGACTACTGGCTTAACCTCTATACGAATAACTTTTTGAAGTCAATAGAGAAATGTATTTGCTAAGAATATATTGAAATTTTATTACGAAATTTATCTCTGGAAACAATATGCTCTGACATATATATGTCATATATGTGTGTTAATTATATAATTAAACAAAAATTTACTTTTTTTTAAATGTCATTGTTTGTTCTGTTGCAAGTTACTTTTCTTGTTTTGAAAATGATCTTATTCAAATGTACACCTCGTGCTGCTTTACTAATGGTATTTTTTTATATTTTAATCATAATTTTGTTATCAGAAAAAAAATATACAGCCCAATGACTTCTCCAGTCTATAAACAATGGCTTTGAGGGATGTATCAGGTCTGTAAACAATGAAACCGGAATTTGCCCCCGGAGATGGCCCTAGCTGTCAATGTAGTTACCGTCAAACCACGTCATTGGCGCCATTTCCTTGTTGACATCTAACAAAAATACAAGTTTCATACAACAGCATAGTTTGTAATATCATGTCAACACATCGAATTTTGTGCCTGAAAACTACGATTTGAGGACAGCATTGATTTCCTGTTACCATTTGAAGAAAACTGCTGCAGAATCCTATCGAATGCTTGTTGATGCTTACAGTGAGCTTGCTCTTGGTAAATCACAGTGCTTTGAGTGGTTTAAAAAAATCAAAAGTGCCGATTTTGACGTGAGAAACGAAGAAAGTCGAAGACCACTGAAAAAAATTGAAGATAGCGAATTGCAAACATTGTTGGAAGAGGATGACGCTCAAATGCAACAACTCGCAGATCCATTAAATGTGCCTCGAGAAGCCGTCTCTATATGCTTGAAAGCCATAGGAAAGATCTAGAAAATGGGTTCCACATGAACTGAATGAAAGACAGCAGGTAAACCGAAAAACCACTTGCAAAATGCTGCTCGCCAGATACAAAGAAAGTCTTTTTTCCATCGAATTGTGACTGGCGATGAAAAGTGGATATATTTTGAGAATCCTACGCGTAAAATATCATGGGTAACTCCAGGAGAACCATCGACATCGCCTGCAAGGCCAAATCGCTATGGACGGAAGATAATGCTCTGTGTTTGGTGGGACCAGAAGGGTGATCTATTATGAACTGCTAAAACCTGGCGAAACCATTAATACTGAACTCTACTGACAATAAATGATCGATTTGAATCAAGCTTTGCGTGAAAAACGACCAGAATATCAAGAAAGGCAACACAAAGTGATTTTGAGTCACGATAATGCACCATCACACACAGCAAAACTGGTCAAGGACACGATCGAGGCGTTTAGTTGGGAAATACTTTCGCATGCGGCTTACTCACCAGACTTGGCTCCGTTTGATTACTACTTATTTGCATTGATGAGGCACGCACTTGTTGAGCAGAGCTTTACTTGTTACGAAAATGGCTCGATGACTGGTTTGCCTCAAAAGAGCAACAGTTTTTTTTCCACAAATTGTCAGATAGGTGGGAAAAATGTATAGCTAGCGATGGACAATACTTCGAATAAAATATTTTTTATCATTTTCATACAATGAACGTGTATTTTCTATACAAAAATTCTGGTTTCATTCGGGATTCCGTTCTTCAAGCTGTATATGGCAATTTTCTTTGTTTATGTATGCGTTTCACAGCTCTCAGGACGATCATTTTTATATTATAAGTTGAACAGATAGTACAAATTGTTTGGTAAGTTAAAATAAATATTTCTGTCAAAAAAGTCTTTGTTGAAAAATCACATTTAAAATTGTTTATCATTTTGAGTTTTTTTTATTTATATCCGTTTGAAATTTTACACATAAAATCTTCAATTGTTAGATAATCTACGAATGAAATGTAAAATTGCTTACAATGAGCACGTTCCACTTGAGAAAGGACGTTAACGATCGTGTATTTTCTCGCTTTGCGGGTAATTACAGCGAGATAATAAACCCAGGGAAGATCCAGACAACATTTTTTACCAGGAAGTGCTGCTTAAATGCCACCAAACTGCTGGAAAAAAAGCAACTTATCTATCCCAAATTTAGGACTCTATATGCACGGTTTATGGTATCTTTAAATTATTATATCTCTTAGTATGCGGAAACGGTAAATCGTCATTAAAAATCAGACTCTAGTAAGACAGATAACAAGATTGGTCTAGGCCCGTTTCAAACACCTCTTCCAACTAACTTGAAGTTTTCCAAAACATGGAAACCTTGCGTATGGCTTTAAACCTAATCGACTAGTTAGAAACAATCAGATACAACGAAAAGCTCGAGTTCCTCCGGTTTTCCAGTACCTAGATTTAATATTCGAGAAGTTGCGCCAGAATACTTCGTTGATAGAAAATCTTTTCGTAAAGAACATTCAAGACTTTCTGTTTAGCCGCGGTGCTGCAACACTTCAATCCGCAAGCCCGCGTTCGGGGATAATTCAAGAAATAAAAGTAAGGACCCAAAGGCCAACTTAACATTTGGCTAAAGAAAAAAAACAAACATAAGTTCAAGGAGGTTATGAATTTTCTTATATATACTTTTATTTTAATTACCATGCCTGATTCCACAATTATAGAAAGTGTATTTTTCCATTATTGACTGTGTACTGTGTACGATCTCATCGACTCAATAATGCGGGAGTTGTCAACTTTTAACCACAATCACAAGTACTGCGGGCATTTCGATTGCTAATGTGGTCAATGTAGACAATTCAAAAGATTGTGCAGGATATATTGTTCTTAGGATCACACTAGCAGTGAAGCAAGATATTCAGTGATGGCAATAAAGTAAATTATAGGCATACTAAAGAGTTTTTATTAATTTATTGTGTTGAGAAGCGCAAATAAAATTATTAACTGTTTCATGAAACGACTAGATGACAAGCTTCATAAAAGAAAAGAAAAATAAAGTAAATTCTGTTAGCTACAATGGTTTAAGCTATGAGCTTCCACCCATTTCGAATTTTTATTAAAACTAATGGGATTGCAGATCTACGGTATTTTGCAGGCCTTTCGGAAAACCGCATTAAGAATAAAATATGACAGTTTTTAATAGAACCAGAATGTGAATACTGAACTCAAATTATAAAAAACATAAAATTGTTTTTAAAACAATAAATTAACTCAGTTGGTATTCAGTTGACAAATATTTAGACTATAGTCTTGTAAAACATTGCGATTATACTATATTTCTTACTTTTGTCGAAAAGTAATATCACTTTTTAAAATAATTTCTTGCTGTGTTATATTGGCAGTATTTCTACGAGCATGCCGACGAAGCCGTTCAGCTTCACTAACAACTAACAGTATAACTCTATCGGGCACTAGAAGATCTGATGGCCATTTGTAAATGTTATCAGATTCTTCTGGTAATTCCATCTCTCCTGGTCTGTCATGTATTCCTTGAGCTATAGCAAATGCCATGGTGGAATGCCAAAATCTACAAAAAAAATCTTTATTATCAATGCATATTTTTGTCTTAAGGCTGAATAACAAATTAACCTATCCATCACTATCGGCGATTGAGTTAAAAGACACGACACTTCCATCCCTGCGATATAATTTCCCAGCGAATAATACGCACTTCTTAGCGTTGTGTTGTTGTCAAAATAATCTCTTATAGGCCTAATTTTTTCTGGTGGTGTTGAACATTTTTCAGCATGAATCTTTCTAGCCAAAGCCTTCCCCAATGTTGTTTTTCCTAAATAATTAAGTAAAGCTGTACAATTTGTTTCTATATTTATTATAGTGCCATGGTTGCTTACCTGATCCGTCCAAACCTTCTAATACAATAAGAGGAAACTTTTTAACACCAACATGAGCATCAAACTTTGCTTGGGTTATGTTATAAGCATGCAAAAGGTCGACAACGGGACTAACACCTTTAAACTAATAATTGCTTTTAATATAACATTAGATTATATTTATAATTTATAGCTCCGTTTTAAATATAATACCATCACGTTCTTTTATATCAAAGTGAATTTACTAAGTTCTTTAAATAATATACTCCTTAGCGAAGTGAGATACATTGTTACATTGATACTGTTAGTAAACAGTTTGAGACTTTCAATCGTGTGTATATTTTAGTCAAAAAAATCAGTTCGATTGCGAAGAACAATATATTTATAAAAAAATTAATATATGATGGGATATAAAACACATGATGCATTATTGACTGCTGAATCCAGTTTAGATTGTTAGCACCGTTTTTAATCAATAAGAACTTTTATTTGATCAAATGATATGCTTTTTTTACAGACTATATTCTACGACTATATTCGAAGCCAAAAAAAGTATCAATGAATTTATCCCGTCCAAACAGTTTTTTTCACAAAATATGGAGTAGCCATATCATACATCGCGTAGTTGCTTGTTAAGTAAGTAATAATATAACTTGTTTTCCTAAATTTGCTGAAACCGCATTTGCATATTTTATACTTAAAATTGTTACTATTCAAATGAATTATGTATTTCATATTTAAGGAAATATATACAATTTAGTTCAGGGATCTATTTATTTCTAATTTAACATGTTAAAGGAAAGTTCCGACAATATCGCACCTAAATAATGATTGATAACGAAATCGGTAATAAGTGGAGATACGTGATTGAGATATAAAAATGTATTAGTATTAAATTACCTCGGGATTGTTTAATACATTTAAAATTTCCTGGAGATTGGGATATAACCCAAACTTGACCGTAGAATCCATACGTAAAATATTTCTTACACTTTCAGGCCTAAAAACAATTCGCGCAATGTGTGTCATTCGTTAATTTAGGGGAAAACCCTATTTATGAGTCATTTACATTGACTTTTGTGACATTTAATTATTATATATTTTATTCAAGATTTTACAGTTCTGAAGAGGATATATTATACTGAAGTATGTTAAGCTGTACGTAAGATTCTTAAAACTAAAACTATCTAAACCTCCAACGTATACTACATTGAATGTTTAGTTTCTTAACCTCTACTTTGTGGTCTTCCCAAATGGTATATGGCTCGAGTTATGGTTTAAATGTTAACATAAACAAAACATATACAATATATATTTTATAAATTGTGAATATTAATATTGTAAATGAAGTTATTAATTTTATTCTATAAGCTTACAATATTTATCTTCTTTATTGAATACTGGCGTTTGTAACAGCTTTCTATTTTGATATCTACAATAGTGCAATTAGTTAGGTTAGAATATCAAAAACAAACAGAAGTTGTTTTACAAGAATTATTGAACGTTTAATAATTAAAAAAAATCTGTGGCAGATGGACAGCTTTTAAAATGGAGCTATCCAAAGATATAATATTTGAAAATAACATTCTGCTTATGAAAAGTTTGGTTGGAAAGTGTGTGAAAGTGAATACTCTGGAAGAATATTCTTATGTAGGAATTGTGTATGTGATTGATCCAATTTATAAAACTATAGTCCTACATTCCAAACAAGCATTAGATGAAAATAAAACAGTATTTATTTTTCATCATGCAATTGAATCATTGGAAATATTGTCTGATGAAGTTGATCAGAAATATTTACAGCAAAATGAACCTGTTAAAGTGAATAGTGACATGATTTCCAAAAGGAATAGCATTAAAAAATGGCTAGAACACATGTTTATTGAAACTGAAGAAGTAGGTGACTATTTAAAAATTCAAGATCATTTAATAATCTTGCCGCCTTATGGAATTGAAAATTGTGTTTCTAATAATACCATTATTTTAAACAAAATCAGAAATGTTATCAGTTTAATGCCTAGTGACTTTAGCTGATCGTGAAGAACCTTGTTTAGGTGTTAACTAATATGGATATTTATAATAAAAGCTATTTGTTATACTACAAATTTTATTTAAAGTAAATATGGAATAAATATATTGTACAGTTATAATACATAATGTTTTTTTGTCTATATTTATTTAAAATATACTACCAAGCTGCAAAACTAATATTAGTAGTTGAGTCTCTGTGTTCGTTTTGTATCTGTTGATCATCAGTTATCTGTATTTGATCAAAAGTGTCTAAAAAGTATTCTATTTTTTCAAGCAGGTTAGTTGCTACATTGGCAAACTCTTCCCACATTAAATATTCTTGGGTAATATAAACTTCCATTTCTTCCATATTTTCGTCAACTCCAAATAATTTTTCTTCATCTAAAATTATTAAAATTTTCAGATTTTTTAAATTTATTTTATCACTTCTTACCTAAATAATCCGCCAAAAGGACTAACAATTGATTTATCTCAGACTCAGTCAGAAGTTCATACAAGTCTATAGTATCAATGCAGTAATTCCATAATACTTGACAAACTAAACTCCCAAGAAGCCAGTCATTCTCACAGTAAGTGCTCAAAATCGTTATTAGTTTCAAAACTCCACCTTTATTCTTAAATATGATCCGTGATCTGTTTTCTGATAGTAGGTTAACAAACACACCAATTGTAGTTTTGAGAAGAGTCATTTCCGCTAGAGGGGAGGGAATATGTTAACTTGTATTAGTAAAGTTGGAGATAATGTATTGATACATATTGGTTGTTTTAAAACATATTGTTAAAATAGTTATGGTTATGGCACCTTTATTTTATTTAAGACATTTATGGGGGTAATCTGAAAAGTTGCCCGAATATATTTATGATTTTAGGTTTATTTTTGATTTCTAAAGTAAAACATTTATAAAATCAGGTGTTTATGTTGTTTTTTAAAATTATTTTCAAGATAATAATGCCTTTAAAGTCTGAAAAATATTTGTTGTTGATGAAATTAATTTATATTCAATGTTTTTAACGGTATTTTAATGTTGTTGTTAAAAACGTATCTGGTGAAAAGTATCTTCACATAACAAATTGCGCTATCTGTTGATGAATACAAGCGTGATGTAATGATACAAATTTTACCAGCAATTTTGTGTTGGTAACGGGTCTTTCAAATTGAGTTCTTGAATAATACATAGTGGTTTGCCTAGGTTAAGATAATATATAAGAAGGTATTCTAATCCTGTAAGGGACGATGGGAAATGTGTCCAGCAGTAGCGCCATATCAAGTGTGTCCAAGGCATCAATTTAAACTTTTTATGGCATGTTGACTTACAGTTTGGAGTTCAAATCCTCACCATTGTTACATTTGTTTTTAAATAGTATTAAAATTATTCTGTTATTAATTATTGATAATTATAGTGTTAAAGTTATAGTGTTTCAGTCTATAGTGTTAAATAATTAGTAAAATAAATGTTTTAATTGAAAGAGCGTGCAATAAACCTTGCCTGCCGATGGTTGTGTTTTTTTGTCGCTTTGGACGGCTTTCACCGGCTGCTCTCCACTCAGCCGACTGCCGATTTGACTTCGGAGTGTAGTGAAGGATTCATGTTTGATCCATTATCACATACCGCATGAAAAAATCCTTTTTATTTCGCTTAAACAGCTCCAAACATTGCTCGTAATCATCAATACGTTGTTTTTGGTCCGCTGTGAGCGAGCAAACGCGGTACCCATTTCGATAACAATTTACGCATTTCCAAATGTTCATGCAAAATGGTATAAACACTCCCTTCATGACATCAGTTATCTCCTGCAGCTTTACTTTACGGTTTTGCAAATTTTTCTGATGTTGTTTGGTGTAACCACCTTATTTGGACGTCCAGAGCATTCAGCATCATTGGTGCTTGTTCGGTCACACCATACCACTCACTTATGGTTAAGTCCAGGTAATTTTTTTCATATTTTGCTTCAACGGTATTTTTCTTCATCAAAAAGCGAAAATCAATACACGAAATTTCTTTTTTTCCACTGTTTTGAAAATAAAAAGTAGAGTCACTTAAAGCACGACTCAGAACGCGTACTAGACAGTTTGTCATGAAATTTTGACACATGACGTTTAAAAGTGAAACAATCGACCACTGGTAAGGATTTTCGTAACTGACGTGATCTATATGTCAGACCGGAGACTTATTGACCGATGTGTTACATATCTGGAAGTATGGTATGATTTCTATCAATAATATCTAATGATACTGGTGGTAAATACTTATTGACGGTAGTGTCTATGTCGTACAAATAAACATGCATTATTGAAGATATGATTGAGTGTTATCCCATACCCATATCTTCAGTATATATCTAACTGGCAGGTGACTTGCTTAAAGCTAATTCAGATAACTTTATCTGTGTGTAAATATAGTAATAAGACTGATTCAAAAAAAAAAATATTCTAGTGCTGGATCTCAGATACTGGAATCACCTCCAACTGGTCTGCTCTGATCTTTTTAATGTTCTCCATTGTCCCAAAATGGTGTCCATTGAGTTTGGTCTCAAACGAACGCTCATTTTTCGAAGTCTTTTCGATAAAACAAACTTGTCTAATTTCCATATGACAATGTTGTAAATATTATAACTAGTATCCATATAATAGAAAGAAATCCTAGTATATTTAATGCCTTTTCAGGAAGCAGTTGTAAGGAAATTATAACAGTTGCACTAACTGAGAAAAAAGTCATAAACTTGCTATTAATGCTAGGAAAAACAACACACTACCTTTGCATTAGTAAGATTTAAAATATTTCGAAATTTAATTATACTACTTATTACTTACAGATAGCTTATGATTTATTTTAAACCAAAGCATACTGTTATATGCTTTGGTTTAAAATAAATCATAAGCTATCTGTAAGTAATAATTCCTAATATAAAGGATCATTAACAATTTGATACATACCTGTACTTAAAATATTTAAGAGGGTATCAAACAAATCAGTGTCAGTGATAAAATTTCTTGTTATTTTCGATCTGGAAAGATTTCCCAATATTCTCATAGTTTCAATGACGCATTCATTGTTTCTAGATTTTGTATATTCAAGTATAGCTAAAACATTTGAATTTTATTCTTTTAAAAAAATATTGTAATATCATGAACTATGTATGCATGTTCAGAAACGAAAGATTTTTGAAACGCTGTTGAGGATATTGGAATGCAACTAATTAAATGATACAAAATGTTTTTCTGTTACTATTACTATTGGTGATTTTAAAATGAACAGTAAGCAAGCATGGAAACACATTTTAATTAAATGCTATATGGTGATTAAAAGTATTTTGGTTCGTTAGGAATATATACATAGGACCTTTATAGAACCTTTCCTTTTGGCTTTATCTAATATCAATTGTTTTATTTCTCTATAATTCCTCCTTGTCCGTACTTCTGCTTCCAACTTTATTTTTTAGTTATTTGGTTGTTTGTCTTTCCTATAGCATCCTATGGAATCCCCGTGGATTGCAGACTTAGCATGATCAGCATGAAGCACATAGTGTGTTTAATCCATCTCCACTTGCATCTTTTTTCTTCTCCTATACGATTTTTTGACAGTTTTGTTTTGTCTACAGTTCGTTGTTAGTTATCATTATAATCAGTATAATCTTCATTATCCTTCATTCAGTGTCCATCCACTTAAGGATGAAGGCCTCTTCAGCATGTTATCAACTCACTCCGTTCTGCTATTTGTTTGGGATTAATATACTTGATGATGTCATTAGTCCATCGTGCTTTCGGTCTTCGTGAACGTTTGTGATTAAGCGGTATCCACGATAGGATTACTTTGCTTCAGCTGTCGTCACATCGCTTTACTATATGACCTTCCCACCCCCATTTCAATTACTTTACTTTTCTAATGATGCCACATACTTCCATTTGTTCTTTGATTCATGTGCAGATTTATTTGCCGGTTCATTGCAGGTTAGAAATTATACCATAATGCTAAGCGTACCCATTCCATTTTTTGAACTGATGGTGATGTGAGTGTCTAAGTTTCACTTCCGTATGTCATAACGGGCAGGACGCATTGATCAAAGACTTTTCTCTTCAGACAAATTGAAGTTTGTCTCAAAACACTATGTTAAGCCTATCATACGTCTGCCAGCTATATTTAATACGCCGTTCCACATTACAGGCGGTGACCCCCGCCACTGAAATCCTCTGTCCAATATATATGCAATGATCCACAACATCTAAATTCCTGCCCAAAGGGATTTGGAGTCCTTTTTTGTGTTTTGTAGCTCCTCTGTGTCTTGTGAAAGGAGAACAATATCATCTGCGAATCTAAGATGGCTTAAGTATGCGTAACTTATTTTTATTCGATCCTGTTCCCAACCCAGATTACGGAATACCTCTTCAAGGTAAGGTGAGCAAAATACGGCGATATTGTGTCACCCTGCCGTACATCCCATTTTACATTAATTTTAACTTTAAGATCTTCAATGTGAACTGTCGCTGTAGCTTTTTTATACATATATCCCAGTAGGTTTACATAAGCTATGTTTATACCTTGCCCTTCTTGTGTCATACTTGCCATACTTAAGCACTTCATTCATTATGGCTTGCTTTACGATTGAATCAAATGCTGTTTTATAGTCAGTAAAGGCCAATCTATTCTGAATCCTGCTTGCTGTCTTGGTTGTGCGTCATTCAGTATTCTAAAAATTAATTTAGCTATTATCTTGGTGAACTTTCTACTTGAGGTATTTTGAGTACAATTTTACCAGCATTGTATGTAAAATTTGACTACTAGCTTTTAGCATTTCAATAGTTATACTGCCCTTTCCTGGATTCTTGCCCTTTTTTCATCGATTCTACAGCCTTTCTCAGTTCATCCACCAGGATATTTGGTATTTGCTTTTCCGTGGGTATTGCTGTCTTTGACTGGTTTTGATCGTCATATAACTTTGAATAACGCAACTTTGCCATGCTAAGCCACCAGTATGTACTAAGGATTATTTGGTGAACTATATTTCACATTTCATATCCATATCGGAAAACAAATTTCTGCAGAAATCCTCAAGCCTAACTTTATTGTGCGTTGTTTGTTTTTATTCTTATTTGTTTGCTTGCTTTACGATTGGCTTGCTTTACGATTGAATCAAATGCTGTTTTATAGTCAGTAAAGGCCAATCTATTCTGAATCCTGCTTGCTGTCTTGGTTGTGCGTCATTCAGTATTCTAAAAATTAATTTAGCTATTATCTTGGTGAACTTTCTACTTGAGGTATTTTGAGTACAATTTTACCAGCATTGTATGTAAAATTTGACTACTAGCTTTTAGCATTTCAATAGTTATACTGCCCTTTCCTGGATTCTTGCCCTTTTTTCATCGATTCTACAGCCTTTCTCAGTTCATCCACCAGGATATTTGGTATTTGCTTTTCCGTGGGTATTGCTGTCTTTGACTGGTTTTGATCGTCATATAACTTTGAATAACGCAACTTTGCCATGCTAAGCCACCAGTATGTACTAAGGATTATTTGGTGAACTATATTTCACATTTCATATCCATATCGGAAAACAAATTTCTGCAGAAATCCTCAAGCCTAACTTTATTGTGCGTTGTTTGTTTTTATTCTTATTTGTTTGTGTATTGTTGTTGTTATTATTTGAAAATTCCAAAATTACTGCTTAAATAATTTACTCAAATGGACCACACACATCATTCAATTTCGTATATGAACTACTCTGGTTTAATTAACCGATTTGGCATTTCAACGAAGGATATTATAAAAAATAGTATTATTATGTAAAATAAGAGTATTTCTCATAACGATTTACTCGTAAAAATATTTTATCCAATGGCGTATATCAGTCGTTTAAAAATATCAATAACAATCGAACCTGCGCATGCATTAAAATTACGTTACTCTCCAGTACATTTAATAGTTGAGTACATGCTATATAAAATCTCTCTCCTCCCAAAAATTTGAACAGAACTAGATGGCTTTAAATGACCAAGATGAATCACTTAATCAGTCTGCAATTTGGAGCGGTACTAAAATACCAGGGAATCTAAAAAAACTGATATCTCTGATCAAACTGTACTAATATTATTCACTATCTTGTGACTTGTGCCATGTGCCATTTAATCAGTAGTATTATACAAATAAGAGCTGGAGTGATCAAGAATGCATACTGTACTCACTTGTGTTGAAAAAAAGCAAATAAACATTTTTTTAAATGGTTTTTGGGGATTTTAATGGGTTTGGCGATTTCCAGTTATAAAAATTCGAAAATTCCAAATCGGTTATAAAAGTTCGAATTTTTAATTCTGATGTAAATTTTAAATATATATATATATATATATATATATATATATATATATATATATATATATATATATATATATATATATATATATATATTTATAGATATAGTATGTAGCAATAGTGACAGCATATAAACGAAGCAATGTGAAGCTTGTTGATTTGGATATTACATTTTGATCAAATTAAAAGAAGTTATTTGAAATAAATACCTTCGACAATATCGATTTGTTTCACGTGGAATATATCCAGTTCCATATCACTTGAATAATAATATGAAAGATTATTCAGTGTGCTTAATATAGACAGCACCAACTCTTCGTTTTTCTTAAATGGGTTGCTTATCAAAACTTTCAAAAATTCATCAATTAGCTTAGTTCCATATTGCTCGTTTATTCCTTTTCCGATATCAGGATTGATCACAATATTTGCTATTACACGAATAACCTGAAATAAACAGAACATTTTAAAAAATCGGTGTAGTGTGGAACTCTATTAGTTTTTATTATATTATCAAAAAACTATAAAAGTGCATGCCGTTTTGAATATTGGAAATGAAATAAATATCTTTAAGTATCTTAAAAATAAGTATCTTTTCATAGACAGTCTTATTCGGAAATATATCTATTACGATAAAGAAATCTTTTTGTACGATATGCAAATTAATACTGTTTGTTATATTTATATCGTACATGTGATTATTTATTGTTTAATCCACAAAAGAAGAAATAAACTTTAGAATAATATAGGCTGATACAGAATATCCCATTATAGCGCAGCAATTTTCCACATGCCTTCCTTGCATCATGTTCTGGAGTGTAGTGAACAGTTAATTAACAGAACAGTGAAATATTGTTTTTTTCACCTAAAAAATGCTTCGCGGAGTGATTTTTCAACTTTTTTATGTCTTCCAAAATTACGACTTGTCCAATTCTGCAAAATACAACTTGCCTAACTTTGTAAAATGATTCTTTGTTTTACTAATAACCTTTTCATTTGATGTAAATTTTTTTTTAGCCAGCCATTTCTTGTGTTTGAAAAGAGAAAGAAGTCGGAGGGGACAAGTCCGGAAAATAGGGTGGATGCGGTATCAATTCATAATGCAAATTGATCAATTTCACTGTTTTTCACAACGTCGGACGAATGAGCGGGTGCATTATCGTAAAACATTAAAACAAACAAACATCTCGGTAAAACGGTTGTTCTTCGTCAAATGAGGCTGTTTTATATCATCAACAAATTTTATCAATAATGCAATATGATATTTTCCCGTGATGGTCTATTCCGTTTCCAAGTACTCGATGAAGATAATGCCTTGCGAATGTCAGAAAATAGTGCCCATGATGTTTCTGGTCTATGGAAGCGTTTTCGTTTTCTTCGGGCTATGTTTGCGTTCGGTATAGTCACGAATTATCGTCGAAACTCCTCCGAATTACGTTAATACATAGCTAAACACCACTGTGAAGTAGTCACTCGATTTCGTTTTGGGTTTGAAGCCAGTAAAAGTGTTGTCTCAGATGTGTATTATCTCAACCATCTCTCTGAAGCTTCACTCTGTGATCTGTCAAAACGATATCATAGGTTGACAATTTCTTCTGAAGTGATCTCAACGGCGCGTCCGGATCGTGGAATCTGGCTCGTGATAGTTCTATCACATCGAAACACAGTAAAGCACTTATGAATCATGAAATGTAAAGGAGCCCCCATAACACTTTCTCAATTTTTCTTCGGTTTGCTCGTTCCTTTTTACGCAAAAATAGTGTTTAATCAACACATGAAATATGTTGTCGCTTTTTTCTATGGTAGCAAATATATCGAACTTATCTGCTTTCGAACACTATCAAAACAAAACTAAATGTCATATTGACCTGAAATGTATGGAGCATAACTAGAAATGAAGTTATTTTTCAGAAATGTAACCATATTTTCGATTGTATGGCTGTAGTGCCATCTATCGGAAAAATATTTTACTTTTCACTCTACTCTCGTATTTATCATAGTATATTATTGCTAACTGCATATTGTATCTAACCTACTTCCTTAGCTTTTTTATGTACCTCAACTTTATTTTATACTCATTATATGATTTATTATTTAACTCATTTTCGCTTCCCACTGTTAAGTGTAAAATGTAGCTAACGTATCCCAAAATTAAAAGTATTTGATCTTGTAATATGTGTACTTTGCAGGAAAAAAACTCTTTTATTATTAACTACTTTTGGATGTGTTTAAACTAAACTAATTTATACGTATTCGAGAAATTTAATCTGTAATTGTTGGTTCACTGGGGAGAAATTCATAATGGACTCTATCATTGGATTCATATGTGACGCCGAATCATTTGGCCACTATTAATTATAATATATTTTCATATTGTGCTCAATTTTTTTTATCACCAAGAAGCAAATTAAAGAATTAAACTATCCTTTGAAGCTGATGTTTTTTGGAATATATAAGGAATAAATAGGATATGGTATACGCACATGATGGCAAATTAAGTAATTAAACTATCCTTTGAAGCTGATGTTTTTTGGAATAAATAAGGAATACATAGGGAGATGGGATACGCACATGATGGCAAATTACTGCTGGAGTCCAAAAAGGGACTGTTCCAACATACATTCAAGAATGTCAAGGAAAAGAAGCTTTTGACCTTTTCCTCTATCTTTGTGTGTAATAATATTTATATAATATAATAATAAAAATACCGTGTTTAGTTTCTTTATTTGATCCATTGATTTAACTTAAAATAGTGTAACGTATATTTCACTAAAAATGTTATATCTTAGAAATTTGAGCTCCCTGGTAAAAATTAATGCCAAATTTTAATTCAGGGTTTCAAATTCGTATGAAATCAGCTCCCAGTACCCCGGCACCAAAACAACTGCTGGCCTGTGTAATACAACACAGGCAATGCAAATGAAATAACTTTATAACATAACATTTTCGATTATTTTATATTTTTCTTCCTGTGGTGCTATAGCGCGTTTGTGAGCATTAACCGCCTTCAACCGAATCAATATTTTGAATCAATTAATTTGTGTACGCGTTGTGCAGACAAAGCAACGAGACTCGTGTCGTAGCATTCGATCTGACAACACTTTTGTCTTTCTCTTCGAAGGGTTGGCAGGCCTTCTTCTGATGCGTCTTCAGTACGAGTTTGAACTTCCCAGAGTCATTTGGTGGTTCGTAGCAATCATTTTTGTAAACCGAATTTTTTTAGTGTATTGTGAAAATGAGTGATAACAATTTCGAGCCACGGGGCACTGTCAAGTTTAGTTTCAGATTTGGACACAGTCCGACAGTAACTTTTGCAAAACTACAATAGGGTTATGAAAACAGTGTTTTGTCAAGCGTCCAGGCTTTCAGGTGGTTTAAGACATTCAGAAGGCCGATTGAAGATGAACCTCTCAGCTCAAAGCCTTTAACTGCGACATGTGATGAAAATATCCACTAAATCCGGGATCTTGTGTGTTCTGATCATCGGTTCATGGTCAGAATGACCGGGGAAGAGTTGAATTTGACTCAGACAACAGCTCGTTTGATTTTTGCCAATGAAGTGAGGATGCCTTGACATTTGGAGGCGGATTGAAAACGACTTTCATTTTCTAGAACGTGTCATTACTGGTGACGAGTTCTGAATTTTTGAATATGGCCCGGAAACGAAGTGTCGGGGCCAGGAATGGCACACTTTCACTTCACCATGGCTAAAAAACGCCAGAATGAGTAACAAGATTGTTTTTGAGTACATTTCCTTAACAAAATTATGTATGAAGCAAAATTGTTTTCAGCTTAATAACAGGTTTTACAAACAAGAAGGAAGGGCAATGGGCAATCCTCTGTCACCGTTCTTAGCCAACTTATTCATGAGTAAATTTGAAGGTATGGTTAAGATAGGTGGATGGCATTTTTGCAATTTTCGACTCAAAAAATGAAAACTTAGATGATTTTATTAAGAACTTAATAATAAATCCCAAAACATTTTCCTTGAAGCAAACATAATTATAAAAAAGCATTAAAATTAATTAGGGAGGTATCCCAAAGTGAACGGTTATAAGTACATTGTAGATAAATTAATTAGAAAACATAAGTTTAGAAAATTATTGAAAGAATCTTCGACTTTTCAAAAGGATCAGAACAAAAATAAATTCATGGAAATACCGTTTGATGCCCAATTAACACGAGGGCTAGACAAACTTTTTTTAACGTTTTTAAAGTGGACATTAAGGTTGTGTACAAACCATATAATAAATTAAGAGAAGTCCTAGATAATCCAAAGGATAAACTAGATCAACATAAAAAGTCGGGGATTTACGAAAGTAGCTGGCAAGATTGTGATCGAAGGTATATTGGGCAAACAAAAAGATCCATATTAACGAGACATAAAAAAACACATTGCCCACCTTAGATATGGGAGAAAGAAAAACTCGTGTGTTGCCTAGCATGCAATCGAACATGACCACAATATAGACATTAATAATTTAAGACTGGTTAAAAGTGTGAATAATAATAGAACTTTGGACACATATGAAAGTATTCAAATAGAAAAATGTAATAAAAATCATAAACCGGGATAAAGGACCTATTCCGTTCAGTGAACCTTTTCAATTATTAATGTAAGGCTCAGTAAACTTCACGGTTTTTTCCTCCTTTTTTTCTATTTTTTCCTTTTTTCTTTTATCGTTTTTTACACGCTTCATTAGGTAGGTACTACGTTTCCGAGGTAGTAGGTAATAATTATGGTTATCATATAAATAGAACATGGTTTAGTTTTAAAATTATATTAAATCATCTCCTGATGAACGCGCGTCGAGAGCTTAAAAAAAGTGATTTGGTGTTTAGTGGTAAATCTCTTTGAGTTTACTTTGAAGGAGACAAAGTAGAATTGTATCTTCAATTGAATAAAAAAGGTATACACATCTGTCTCCTTACTCTATATACCTCGCATCAGGTCTCGCAGCAGTAATTGTTCTTCGGTGTGGTAGAGTAAATAAACCTTTAGAATTAAACCTATAAAGTACTTAAATTATTGTTTTTCATTCGCGAAATGATTGTTTTTAGCATAGTAACCTAACTTCACCTGTAATGTAATTAGATGGATTAAGTAATTCGATGGCCGGTCCCAAGCTCGAGTAAATGAGGAGGGGAGTCTCCGAGTCGGGTTAGCATTTTACTCAAGGACTAGAAATCTACACTGTTCATAGAATCAGGGTTATGCCTCGCATGAACAGGACGAATTTATATAACACCAATGCAAAATCAAAAAATAAATTCAGAATAGGTACTTGAAACATCAAATCTTTATCATCATTCAAGAGAACAGAATTTTTTAAAAGAGTCCACATATACAAAAATAGACATATGCACAATATAAACACAAAAAATGGTAAAGGCCTGGCTATGCTTGATAATTACTTAGTGCTATACCGTGGTGTTCAAAAAGAAGTAAGAGTTGCTTATGCAGAAATACTTGGTACGGGAAAGACGTATTCAATAAATCGATGAATGCAAATATGTTTTAAAGAGAATTGTATGCTTAAGATTCAAACTAAGCGACAAACACCTAAAATGTAGGAATTTATGTCCCGGAAAATATCACAAAAAAATGTTTATGACCGCCTTCAGAACACGATAAATAGATTTCAGCAAACTAGTACATGATCAATCTGAGTGACTTTACGTGGGTTGCTATTTATGTATCCGGAATAATAAATAAAAATAAATATTTATCGTTGAAAATGGTTTTATTGTTTTTCAAGATATTCTCCGCGATGATCGATACACTTTTGCAGACGTTTGAACCAATTTTCAAAGCACATTTTCCATTTCCATTCCATTTTCCATTCCTGTAATATACTTTTGAGAATATACAAGGATAGAGACTTATGATCGATTAAATATTAATTATCAGAATACTACATCCTTCTTAAATTTTAGGTGTAAGAGCATTAACTTTAGCTGAGATAGGAAGTGATAATAAATTATTTCTGAGAAAATCAAAATGAAAATACCTATACATCTGTAGCTGTGCCTGTGTTCTGTGTACCTGTGAAAACACAGAAACAGAATGATTTTATAAAATATTTATAATAAACAAAAAATAACAGGAATAATTCAAAATAACCAAACAATGGAAAATGACGTAGTAGTGGAAAGAAAGTAGGGCAAAAATTAATATTTTAAGCTCCGCAAAATAAATTCTTGGCGAACAAAATAACAAATATAAATAGAAAATAATAAAGACACCATGGTTTTATGAATAACTCGAGGAAAAAATGTAAAGAAAAAAAAATGTATCGGGAATAAAATAAAAGTGACGTTATTTAAGAGGGCAGAGAACAGAAATGAAATAATTAATAGACATAAAACACAGAAATTAATACCTGGATTGATGGGTCTGAAAACACAAAGAACAGAAATTTCTCCCTAGAGGAGTCAGAAACTCTAGAATTATTTAAAAAACAAGGAAAATTTATCCATGCCAGTCCCCCCTAAATGTTATTATTTCATCAACTGCTTTCCCAACGTTCAGCGTAAGGTCGACTGATGATGGTTTCAGATCTAGGAACTGGTCTAGGGAGACACTAGCGGCTGAAAAAATGAGCAATTAATTATTGCGTAGAGCATGGATGAATTTTTCTTGCTGTTTGAATATTACGAACTAACTGCTGCTGTTTGAATATTACGAACTAACGAAGAAACAAGGATATTACCATTGGAAATAGAGGAAGCAAAGGAAAATTTGAAAAAGTGAAAGGTTACAGTCGAATATAGAAGCAAACGAATTATTAAAATATTGTATATCAATGCCGGAACAATTAATACAATTTATTAACAACATTTTAAAATATAATAAAGTACCCGAGAAATCATTGACAAGTACAGGTATACTAATTCTACTGCTCAAAAAAGGTGATAAGACAAATCGGAAAATTACAGAAGAATCAAATTATTAAATACCATGTTGAAACTGACAAGCATTTTATCCGATCGAATAAACCAGAAAATATCTTTAGTAGACAAATACGAGGGCTTTCTCCGTAGATCCCAGTGGATACATAGGCACAGTATTTATTTGTGATAACTCATTTATAGAAAAAACAATTAAATATAACAAAGCCACCTTTCTATGTCTGGTCGATCTGAAAAACATATTAGATAAGAGTAAGATATTAATAGAAAAAAAATAGAAGCTACAATAGAAAATTCACAGAACAAATACATATAGAAACAGGTATAACACAGGAGAAGATTATTTATCAAATTTAATGATGGGTTAAGTAATAAAGAATGCCAATGAAGGAAAATGATACAGAATGGGGATCAAAGAAACCAAAATACTCTCATATGTAGATGATGCAATGTTAATTGCTAAAAATTAAGACGATTGGCAAATATTAGTCCACAAAAAAAACAAAACAGCAAACAAGTTTAATATGATCATCGAAGATCAAGAAACTAAAACAATCATTGACAAATAAATCATTGCATGCAAGATCGGAATTAATGGCACAAGTATAGAACAAATAATAGACGTGAACTACTTAGGCATAACGTTAGCTAGTTAGAAAGATGTAGAAAAAATGTCAAGGACCAAAGAAAGAAAATTTTAAAAGTGGTAGGATGTCTAAACAATACAATCTGGATAAGTAAATATTTTAGAACGGAAATAAAGGCAAGGATCCATAAAGCCACCATAAGACCAATAATGAAATGTACATCAAAAATAAAATTTGGGGCACATCTAAGACAGAAAGCTTGTTCAACTCTTCTATTGGAACATTCGGCCTGAAACACTAACCTCGAAGAGATTTACCACTAAACACCAAAACACGCACCCATCACCAATCTTCATTGTTGATTGAATCATCTCCTGATGATGCTAACATGGTTAACGAAACTAGCGTCGAAAAGTTAAATGAGGAGATTGCATTTGTACAAAAATGGATAAAACTGAAATGAGAGCTGTCAACGAGTATTTCTACAAAGTTTATCCGTACAAAAAATGCTAAATGGTATGACCTGTACCTGCATTCTGGTGCAGGAGGATAGAATAAACAATCGCGATCAAAGAAAATATTGATTTGATTACTATTTGAATACTTTCAGTGATCGAGCATTGCTGGAAACCATATAACAGAAACATGTGAATTTTCAGACGTTACTTTTGAAAAGATCTTGCTCCAGTAATTTGGTCTTAAAACTTTGCGAATACGCATCAGATGAGGGCGCACTGAAAATGATCGTGATCAAAGAAATTTGTTTTGGTCCATGACATGGCACTCTATGATTGAAATGTTTGAGTAAAATGTTAGAGCAGAAACATTTAGTTTTGCAGTCGCCAGTGTTCAAAATATGTTTTACTTTGAATTGCAAATCAAAAAGTTGAGTAATGGCTGATCAAAAACGCATCAATATTTTTGGAAATACTTGATAGGAATGAACCTTGGGTCATAATTTTGATCTAGCGACAAAAGTATAAAGTCTGAAATAACAACATAAAGGCTCACCGACGAACGTTTCAGATCACCTTTTTCGTGGCGTTTCTTTTTTTTTTGTTGATTGTGTTCCATCAGGTCACACACACACACACATTAATATATATATATATATATATATATATATATATATATATATATATATATATATATATATATATATATATATATATATATATATATATATATATATATATAACCTAATATCAGTCGGATGTAATACTTTTGATGTAACGTTTGTGAAGCAATAAAAGAAAAACCGTGACTACCACCTACAATGCTGCCTACGACAATTTTCAATAGGGAGGATATGAAAGATACTCCAAATACAGCCCCATTGATTTGTCATTAACACATTAAATGTATTTGTTGTTGTTTAAGAGATTATATTGAATAATAAAATTGTTTCAAATGTTTTTTTTTCAGTGATTCGTGAACTATCTACATATACAGAGTGTTCCATAACTTATCCGCCATAGAGCAACTGGTGATAGTAGAGATCAAAATAAGAGGATTTAGTCAATGTGTTGGTAAATGTTAATTATTAAAAAGATACAGGGTGTTGAAAGTGAAACTAAATTTTCGAAAAATTAAGTTAATTTAAAAATGGTTGAAGATATCAGGTTCAAAATCGGAGTAGTTGGGTTTTCAAAGGAGACAAATCCGAATTTGGTACTAGTTTGAGCCTAGTTCCTAGAGGGTGCTTGCTACCTACTTTGTGAGGACTTAACTCGCTCATATTTCTTTACCATATAAAGCTGGGAATATTTTGACTTCAAAATAGAGAAAAGTCATAATTCCCACGTAAAACCCTTGGTCAATATCGATATCTCACACCGTTTGCGAGATATTCGTGTTTGAATATTCCATTGCACATGTTGTCGATGGCTGATAAATCTGCAATTCACAAAGTGAGCCTTGAATACGAAGAAAAAAAAACAATAAGATCAATAAGTGTTGAAAGTGTCCACGGTTTACTCAATACACTTTCGCAGGCTCTTTGTTAAGTGACGCCTCACATTTGAGAATATATTTTCTTCATCTCTAATAACATTGGCCGCTTGTTTAATTTTTTTTGTAAAAGTTCGTGCGTGTATTGATTCCATCATAGAAAACTAAAGACTGCATATAACTCCACAAATAAAAGTTTAACGGATTAATGTCTGGGTTACGAGGTGGCCAAGGAAACTCACCACTGCGCCCAATCCATCGATGTGGAAAACCACATGATTTCGTACATCGTACATCATGATTTCGTTGATCCCAATGATTTTGTACTGCAACAGTAAAATGCGGTGGCGCCCCATCTTGCATGAACCACATATCTTGTCTTAAGTTTAGAGGTATACCATACCGTCCAAAAGGTCTAATAAATCATTTTCTAATCGTTGCACATATTGATGTCCATTCAGTATTTGCGGAAAGTCAAATGGACCGATTAAAAAATTGTCGATAATGCCGCACCAAATGTTCACTGAATATTCGTGCTGGAAATGTCGCTCTCTCGGTAGGTGTGGATTTTCCAGGGCATAATAATGATTATTTTGCCAGTTAAAAATTCCACTTTTGGTAAAAGTTGCCTCGTCAATAAACAATATCCTTTTCAGGAACATGGGTCTTCGTTTTCTTATGTAGTAGATTTTGACAAAATTCTGATCTAGCCGGCAAATCTTGTGGCAATACATTTTGAACAGGCGAAAAATGGTATGGAAACAATTTTTCTTTATGGAGAACTCTTGAAACGGTAGATTTGCTAATTCCTGTAGATGCCTCGAAACGCGTAGTGCTTAGTTCAGGATTTTCCGCGATACTAATCAAAATGTCCTCTTCTTGTTCTACCGTTATACATTTCGGTCGTCCACCAGGATTGTTGTAATAAAACGAACCTGTTTCGCCTAACTGATTGAAAATTCTTTGAAAAATTTGTCGATCAGGAATAATTCTGGTTGGGTAGAGCTCTTCATACCTTCTAACTTCAGCGCGACTATTGTAATTTACTTGTGCATAAACGTAGAGCATATCCCTTAAATCACGGTTAGGAAACTGATTAAGTCTGGGCATTTTTTACAAATTATTTAATACCAATTTAAGATTGGAGGAACTTGTTTCCACCTATAAGAGAGATAGAAAACAATGACAGATGTCATCGAGGCGTAATATTTTGTACACTACTTTGTACAACATTCAAGGCATACTTGAATTGCATATTGTTTAGCCATCGACAAGATGTGCAATGGAATATTCGAACACGAATATCTCGCAAACGGTGCGAGATATCGATATTGACCAAGGGTACCTTTTTTTACAAGGAAATTGACTCTTCTCTATTTTGAAGTCAAAATATTTCCAGCTTTATAGTGTAGAAAAATATGAGCGAGTTAATTCCTCACAAAGTAGGTAGCAAGCGCCCTCTAGGAACTAAACTCAAACCAGTACCAAATTCGGATTTGTCGCCTTTGAAAACCCAACTACCCCGATTTTGAACCTAATATCTTCAACCGTTTTTAAATAATCTCAATTTTTCGAAAATTTAGTTTCACTTTCAACACGCTTTATCTTTTTAATGACTAACAATTGCTAACACATTTATTGACTAAATCCTCTTATTTTGATCTCTACTGTCACCAGTTGCTCTATGGCGGATAAGTTATGGGTCACCCTGTATAGGAATATTTTTATGAATACTTTTATTTGTACTGAAGTCACTGTAGCCTTTCCTGGACTGAAAATAGTTATTTGCAATTAAATCAGGCGATTTGTTTCTAGAACTCATACTCCTCGGTCACATTCTGGTTACAATGTTATTGTTCGTAGTCGATGCTTTGGATTGACTACTTAAACGTGATTGGCAATTACGATTAACTTACCTTTATCATTACGTCTTCAGTATTTCCAGTGGTTAAATTCGAATTGTCTTCTTTTAACGAGCAGAGCTGTAACGTTTTTTCTAGATACGTAGTCCATAGGTGTAATAAACTTTCTATAGATTTTTTTTCCTTGAAATACTAAAAATTAAATAATATATTATGGATAATTGAATAAAATCAATTTCATATTACCTTTACTCTAGTATTATCAATCTTTGCCACAATGTTTCCTAAGGTATACGTTAGTCGAACAATGATTTCCTCGTTATCGGTATAATTTTCAAATAATTTGATGAAGGTCTGGTATAACGATGGTAACTCATCTAAACTATCACAACACATTTCGTTTGTTGATATTGTACTAGAAATAATCAAATATTTATATGGATTTACTAGCGATGCCTTGAAACGATAGATATAACCGTTGCATATTATTTAAAATAAATTTTCTAAATTGACGAATGATATCAAAAGTCTGGATATACAGTGATTTAAATTATAATACTTGTATTGATTACACCATACCAAAAATGACCGTTAAGGATATGTTAACTAAATTAACTTCTATTTTCAATCCGACACAAACTTATAAATGATTGTCGCGTAACCTTTTGTATAGGGGTGAACTGGACAATTGCGTGCGGCCTAATACTACCAACAAACCGCCCCCCACCAGGCAATAGCTGACGAGCTGTGATAGAAGCGTCACCTGTCACTAACAACTTTCACGTGCATTTCTTATAATTTTTGTATAACTAACGAATCCATGTATGTTCCACTTTTTTCATGATAAACTATATTGTAGTAATGAGCTTTAAAGCATAAATTTGTTTTAGATATAGTAGAAATGAGTTCTTGTTGCTAAAATCTTAGATATAAAATCGTAGATATTGACATTGGGTCAAAACAAAATGGCAGAGACAATTGCGCGCTATTTTCAATTATATATTTTACTTTTGTTTGTTCTCTTACAGATGAATGAATGTGCATCAAAAAGAAAAAAGGAAACTTGGGACCCATTTCAAATGCAGGCTGCTTTAGAAGCTGTACATGATGGAAGGAAAATAAAAGAAGTGGCAAGATCGTTTGTGCTTCCAGAATCTTCTATAAGAGACATATTAAAAAAATGAGAGTACTATGATCCTCGACTGGGACGGAAGGCAACGTTTTCAGAGGATGATGAAAATGAGTTAGCTGATTATGTTGTTATTTTGGCTAAAACATTTTTGGAATTACCCAACAACAGCTACGCAAACTGGCTTATGAATTTGCTGTTGCAAAAAAGATTAAAAACATTTTTTCAGCAGAGAAAGGCATGACAGGTAAATGCTGGGTGTATGCGTTCTTAAAAAGATATCCTGGGATCTTTTTGCGAGCTTCGGAGCGAACGAGCATAAGTAGAATGAGTAATTTAGAGAAAATTATGATGTAATTTAGAGAAAATGATGAAGAAGAATGCTTATCCAACCAAAAGTATATTTAATGTTGATGAAACAGGAGTTTCAACTGTGCAAAGGCCTGGAAAAATGTATGCGCCTAAAGGGCTTAAACAAGTTGGTAAAATTACGAGCGGAAAGCGTGGGCAAAACGTCACAGTTGTCTGTGCAATGAATGCATCAGGCTGATTATTTGTCCCACCTATATTTATATATCCACGCCAAAGGATCAAGTCAAGTCTTCAGATTGGAGGGCCCATTGGAGCTGAATATGAATGCTTGAAATCAGGGTGGATTAACGAAGATCTTTTTGAAAAATGGCTTCGTCATTTTGCCAAACATATTAGTGCAACTACTGAAAACCTCACCCTCTTAATTCTTGACAATCATGCCATTTATCACTGAAAGCTTATCAATATTGCTGCGAAAATCGGATCCACATGCTATCATTACCTCCGCATACTTCCCATAGGATGCAGCCACTGGATTTTTTATGGTCCACTGAAGGCAGCTTATCACAGAGAGTGTGATTTATATAAGAAACACCATCCACATGAAATAATCACTCATGATGTTTTAGCTTCAATTTTCAATAAAGCATATTTGAGAGTACCTTAGATGGACATATTAGTAAAAGGATTCGAAGTAACTGGCATTTATCCCATAAATCGCAACGTATTCGGCGACGATGACTTTATATCAGTTCCTATTATTGAAGACTTAACATCTCAAAATCAAACTTCAATGAATAATGATATAGCAACCGCAGCATTTACTACCATACATATTATGAATGAAACCGAAACTATTGCTAGTCCTTCACGTAGTATTTTGCAAATCTTAAGTCCAGTGCCTAAAAGAAATCAGAAAATTAAAAGACCTTCCAAGAAACAACACTCACAAATATTGATTGCCACTCGCTTAAAGGCAGAGTTAGCATAAAAGGAAATGAATATAAGTAATTGGCCTTAGCAAATAGAAAAACTATCAAGAGAAGAGTGTTCATTTCCAGCAGCGATGACCAAGTTCTTTAAGCACTATTATGTAATGATGATGATTATGATGACATGGACACAGACAAAGAAAATGATAATACTGATGCTGTTAATGACCTTTGCATATGTGGAGAATTCGACCGGGACAAGGAAGTATGGTTTCGTTGTTGCAGTTGTTCCAGCTGGATCTATAAAGAATGCAGTGGTAAAGACACTGCTGAAAATTTTATATGCTACTACTGTTAAAATTAATAATGATAATATTTGTATTCAGAGATAAATGTTAATTGACTCGTACATCGGCTATTATTTATTGCGCCCGGTATTTTCAAATCGAGGCACGTTATTCTCTGACCAGTTTGATAATGCTGCGCATTCCAAGATTTTTTACATCCTATATTTTAACATGGGTGGTGTAAGAATTTAAGAATGCATTAGAAGTTGGTTGCCAGGTAAACTATCTTATTAATAATCGAGATTGAGTAGCTATGTTTCGTACCAGCAGAATATTATAGTTATAATCCCTTAAGGGCACGGTATTATCCAACCCTCCCCTACACCATCCTTTAACAATCGGAAATATTCTGTTTGATTATTTACTAATAAAAACCCCACACCCACATTTCACTATTGTCAATAAATATAATTATAATCAGAAATAATGTTGGTTTTGGTGTGTTATGATGATTAGGGTGACTCTCTCGGCTGATGCTGGATCCATTTTAGCTTGACAACTAAGTTTTTTTTACCCAACGATATTCGATAAAAGAAATATTTAAAAATTATATATTTTATTATACAGGGTGCAAGGGAAAGTACTTTGGTACAAAAAAAGCAAAATTTACACATTATTGTGTCGGGGTTTATTTCTGTAAACCAGATATTAAACATAACTCCACAAAAAAATAATCCAAGAGCGTGAGATGCCATGATCTTGGTGGCCAGTTGGCATTACCATTTCACGAAATAGCGTGTCCAAGAAACCTTTCTTGCGATAAATCGATTGTCTGGCGAGATGTGTGACAAATCGCACCGTATACATATCTTATTGAAAGAGTACATTATTTATATCTACATTTATGAGTTCAGCCCAACGATATTCTGTTATCACATTCCTATAGCATAATCTATTAATAGTAACACGATATCCATCATCGTCTTAAAAAAAAAGGTTCTATGACTCCTTTAGCCCAAACACTGCACAAAACAGTAACTTTCTGAAGATGAATAGGTAATTCCTGAATCATTTACATAAATCCTGCAGTTATATTTGTTTACAAACCCACCCAGTCAGAAGTGCACTTCATCGGAAAAGATTGTTTTTCTCCCAATGTAATCCAATTCGTGAATTGTGAATTTTTCCATGGCTAATTGAAACATTACTGAACACAGCAGTCTAAACGTGACATTTTCATTTCAAACTGTGTTGCCGCTATTACATTTCATTTCTGACACCCTTATTGGAAAAATCTTTATAAGGTAATCGATAACGGCAAAAATATTCTATTATTATTTTAAATTTATATTTATTACTAGTGACCGGACTTGTTAAGAAAGATACGTGAGTAAATCGTTTCATGAAATAGCTTGAACCATCACTTCAATTTATGTAAATATATATTGGCAAAATGTTTATAAATTCATTTCGGTTACATTAATTCAGATTTACGACACTTACCTTAAAGTTCTAGAAATGTTAGTAACAATGTCAACGTCGTTGGAAAATTCCTTTAGTGCTTGACATAATTGCGATATGGTTCCACATGAGATAAAATTATCGTAGACTTGCTCCTCGGAAACTAAATTTCGTAGCGCTCCAGTCAGTTGGAATAGGACATGGTTTGTCTGCTTAGGAATTGGCGTTTTATCCATTCTCTGTAAAATACATAAATCGATTAACAAATAAGTGTAGTTTTTCACATTACATATATATATATATATATATATATATATATATATATATATATATATATATATATATATATATATATATATATATAAATATATCATCATATATCATCTTCATCATTAGCCCGTGTCGATCCACTGCAGGATGAAGGCGTCTTCAGCATGCTTTCAACTTTCACGGTCTTGGGCTTTCTTCTGCCACTCGGGTGCAGCATCGAGCTTTGGGCCTTCTTCGCGGACCTTTGCGATCAAGCGGTATCCACTCCAGGATTGTTCTGGTCCTCGCTATATGGTCTGTCCATGTCCATTTTAATTGCTTCACTCTTCCAATGATATCACACACTTTCATTTGTTCCCTGATCCATGCGCAGGGCTTTCTGTCTCGTCTTTCTGTCTTTGTCTCGCCAAACATACATCTTTCCATTCCCATCTGTGTTACTCGAAGTTTTTTAATTGATTGCGATGTGCATGTCCAGGTTTCACTTCCGTATGTTATAACGGGTAGAACGCACTGATCGAAGACTTTTCTTTTCAAGCAAAGTGGGAGTCTGCTGTTAAACACTATGTTGAGCCTGCTAAATGCCTGCCAGCCACATTTAACATGCCGTTCCACCTCCCAGATGGTATCCCCCTCAATTGAAATCCTCTGCCCAAGATATATAAAGTGATCCACAATCTCCAAATCCCTTCCTAAAACTGAAATTCTCCTGTCCTCAGCGAAATTATTGAACATAACCTGAATCTTTTTCAGGTTTATTTTGAAGCCAATTGGTTCGCCAGCCTTTTGCAGTTCCTCTATGCGTCTTTGCAGCTCCTCTGGGTCTTGTGAAAGGAGAACGATATCATCTGCAAATCTAAGATGGTTTAAGTTTGAACCATTGACTTTTACGCCATCCCGTTCCCAATCCAGTTTACTGAATACATCTTCAAGGTAAGCCGAGAAAAGAATAGGCGATATTGCGCCACTCTGCTGTATACCTCGCTCTACATTAGTTCCAACTTCAAGATCATCAAGGTGAATTGTCGCTGTAGCTCCATCATATATCAATACTAGTAGGATTACATATACTTTGTCTAACCCCTGGCTAAGCAGTGAATCCATTAAGGCATGCTTTGAGATGGAGTCAAATGCTTTTTCGTAGTCGATAAAAGTCAAGCTCAGTGGCATGGTGTATTCGTTGTGTTATTCTATGGTCTGCCGTACAACCTGGATGTGATCCATTGTAGTGAAACCACTTCTGAATCCTGCCTGCTCTCTTGATTGTGCGTTATTCAGTTTTCTTAATATTCTTTTAGATATTATTTTAGTGAAAACTTTGTACATTACTGATAGGAGGCTTATTGGACTGTAGTTCTTTAAATCTTTCTGTACTCCTTTATTATGTAAAAGGATCACTTCTGCATTTTTCCACAAGTCAGGTACTTTTTGTTCTTTAAGTTTTACGTAACGTCCTACCACCAGCTTTTAGCATTGTTACACTACCTTTCCTGGAGCCTTGCCGTTTTTCATCGATTCTATTGCATTTGTTACTTCCTCCACTAGGATATCTGGCATTTGTTCTTCCGTAGATATTGTTGTCTTTGATTGGTTCTGATATTCATATAAATGGGAATAAAATTTTCTGACAACCTCAAAAAAATGAGTCTGGTCATTGCCTTCATACAGTGCAGACGCGTTCTGAAGAGCAAATAAAGTGAGGTTAAGTCTCATAAGGTGTGGTAAGGTTGCGCAATATTGCGCAATCGTTCGCAATCGTTTGTGAAACGTTTAGTGTAGTGTTGTGCAACGAATTGTTCATTATGGACAATACCAAAAATAAAACTGCTTACGCAGAAAGCTCCTTGGATAAAATAATCCGAGAAGCAAAACATAAATCACTAAAAAAAATTGGAGAAACATTCTTCAGGTAGAGGTACTACGCTGGAGGCTAACCAAATAATAGCAAAAATGCCATTTTTGTACCTGAAAAATAAAATATTAGAGGTTTTAACGTCTAATAACAAAGACCAACAGACTCCAGAGATCACACCACCCGAAGATGGATACGATCAAGTTCCTATCAAGAAGAATATCAGCCGATATTCTTCCAACCAAAAAGACGTAAGAAAAAGAGAGTGCCGACGGCTTTGGGAGGTAGCTGTTTCGAATCTACTTTAGTACTTAGTCAAACCAAAAGGACCGACCAACGTGGAGGCAATATCCATTGCAGCCACGGTCAACCCCAAACCGAATCAATTCTGAAAGCTACTAATAGCCGGAAGAAACCAACAAAGAAAAGACGGGTCAGTGCCGTGTCCCGCAAAAAAACGAAGGAGAAAATCCAACCAATCTACAGCTGCGAAGATCTAATCTCCGCAGCACCAAAAAGAATCAAGTGAAGTAACCCATCTCAATCATTCTCTCAACCAATACCTTTAATGCAACACAACATCAAGCTGAAGGAAGAATGCAAGATCCAAGATCGAACATTCCGCTCCGGACCCCAAAGTGCGCGAAATTTCTCGTAAATCTCGGCGGTTTTGGGTCTTGCGACCCGATTCCGTAGCAGCACAATAACTCAGTTATTCCAATAATCTAAATTCATGGATGAATTTTACCAAACCAAGTAAGGACGATTTTCTTACCAACTAGGCCTACTTAATCGTCACTACAGGGCTATATAGAAGCCCCTAAAACACAACCTGGGCTTGCGAAAGCACGCAAACACACCCGCAAAGCGGATAATTCAATAGGAACTGGTAAGAGCCAGCGAGGCTAACCAAAAAACCTGGAAAATAAGTCGAAGTCTGACAACCTCTAACATTTGTGTACGCGCCTGTGCACACTGTGCCATCCTCACGCATTAAGGTATACATTTGTTTTTTTTTGTTTCTCAGCTTCTGTTTAGCTTTGTTAATTACTTTGTTTTCTTCCAGGGTTTTTTGCACTAGCTGTATGTTGAATCGATGCGTGTCCTCTCTGGTACGTTTTCTTATAGTTTTGCACAGCTCAGCGTACTTGACTCTGCCAAAAGGACTCTTTGCATTTCTCATTGTCTGTCGTTTCTTCATTAAATCAATGGTCTCACTGGAGATTTGTGTCTTACACATTTTTCTTCTGGTGCTATTGAAGCAGCCGTTTGAAGCACATTGTTGGTGATTTTGTTCATATTGAACTGATATCTCCATCTCCTCCGGATCTTGTAAGTAACACAGCAAAGCGTTTTGATAAAGCAATCTCAAAATCACTGCCTCTCTCCAGCAATTTCCCAGTATCCACTTTGCCTTTCTTTGACCTTACCATTCTTTCGCGCTTTCTTCGACAGTTAATTCTAACTTTTGCTCGTATCATTGGGTGGTCACTTCCAATATTAAAATTGTTAAGGACAATACAATTGCAAAATATTGTTTTACAGTTGGTCATGATGTAATCAATTTCAGATGGACTTTTTCGTGTCCATTTTCTGCTGATATTTTTCTTACAGAACGAATTCATGATATAAAGTTCTTGTCCGTCAGCAAAATCAGCCAATCTGTCACCTCTATTGTCTCGTTCACCAGATTAATATGGGCTAGTTGCATTTTCACCAGTTCTCGTTGTTCCAATTCTGGCATTAAAATCACCCATCAGGATTTTGTACCTACTTTTCTCCTTGTATAAAAGCTGGGCCGCATCATCATAAAATTCCTCAATTTTCTCATCCCTGTGGCTTATTGTTGGTCCATAAGCTTGGACGATTTGAAGCCTAAATTTTTTATTCAGCTGAATGACGCATTGGGCCAGTCGGTCAGATGTACTTTCAAATTTTACTACACCGTACTTCAGCTTTCGATTGATGAGGAATCCAATTCCCCCACATCACTAGTTGGTTCCAGTTTAATTAACTCTTCGCCCTTTCTTCGTGTTAAACAGATCCCAATACATTATACCATACTGCCTTGACAATAAATTGGCGAGGGGAAAAATATAAAACAACGACGTAACTGGTTATGGGACATCTGTCCGAAAATTATTTTCAAACATTAATGCCATTGAATGTTATTTCACAAAAAATAATTAGTTTTAAGGTATCTAATTTGGTTGTTGTTTTAATTGAATTTAAAGTTCGGATGCAATTAAAAAAATCGCCTTACAGAACCTGATAGAAAAGTCCTTTAGTTTGATAGAGGCCTTCTATAAATAGATAGTGACTCTTATACTTGTGAACGTTGTTGAAACGTGGGTTTTATAGTGTTTTTCATGTCTACGTACCATTTATTGGCTTATATGTACTAGCAATACCGATTGCGGTTCATTTCATTAAACCATCATTAAAATACTTTTATATTGTGCTTTTTGTACAATGTTTAATATAAATTATTTGTTCAACATAAATTGAAAATTATTGTATTTCAGGTTTACACCAAATCGAATTAGGGCTATTATCCAATGTTAAAAGAATCCTGAATATTACATAACAATCAGTTGTGGTTCAGGCGTCTTTTATACTGCCGGCCGACTTAAGCCAAGCCGAGCGAGTCCGATTTGGTTTTGAGAAACAAACGCATGTATTAGTGTATGACCTTTCATATTGAATGTTAAGCAAGTCCGGGCTGGGCCCAGCGGTTCAGTGTAAATATCCACATACTAATTAGGTATGTCCACACTTGTTCAACTTTTGGTTGTCAAGAGGCATGCATCTGTTGAAAGGTTAGACGCATGCGTTGTTGAACAAGAGGCATGCAAGGATGCACGTGAAAAGTTATGACGCTTCTTAGCCTGCGCTCGAATGCATACCCTAGTGTGGATACACCTTTATATATGTTTGTTTTTAAAGCGAAATCAGATTCGCTCGACTTGGTTGGCAGTGTGAATGTCACCTTAGATGTTTTGTTGATATTGCTATTGTAAAATTTGACATTTTTATTGTACCTAGTATTAACAGACCAAAGGATGAGCAGTAAAAGTAATTTTAAACTAGGATTTTAAATGATACAATTATAGCTTTTAATGTTTCAAACGTTTATTATAAATTTTGCTCTACATACGTTTCGCCTTGTTAGGGCTTTCTCAAGAGTAGCTTGAACTAATACTAATGGTGAAACACAGTGTTTCCAAGTATACAGGTAAAATGATTTCTTTTTTGTTTCTTGTTTTTTTCAACGTCTAGTCTAATTATCCTAATATCAGCTAGTAAAAGCCGGGCTATTCAATTACAATATGAACTTATCTATTATCGGGATGTTTCGGAAATTTGGTTGGTCATTCGTGGTTATTATATGACTATTTCTTAAGGATTTTTGTATTTCTAATATTTCTAGTAGGTCTAATTTTTTACTTTTCTTTTCTGAGTGTAATAATTTAACATTGTTTATATCGATAAAATGATTGTTTTCAATACAATGTGTAGACATTTCAGTGCTTTTTATATTATTTAAGATATCTTTTTTGTGTTCTTTTATTCTACAATCTATACTTCTACCAATTTGACCGATATATACTACTTCACAATCCTTACAGTTAATTTTATATGCACCCGATTTATCTAAAGCATCCAGTTTATACATGTATAAACATATATATTATTCATTTTATACAAATTTATAATATTATACATATAGAAACATATGTAGAGCAAAATCTATAATAAACGTTCGAAATATTAAAAAGCTATAAGTGTATCATTTAAAATCCTAGTATTTTCAAACTGTTTCACAAGCAATGAACTGCGGAATCAATAAATATTATTAAAAGTAATTTTGTTTGCGTAGTGCTTAAAAAATCAATTTTGCAAAAAAATGAAACTGTCGCTTAAAGATTTTCATGTTATTGTTTTAGTTTCTTTTCAGTGTAGACGTATTCGATTTAGTGACGAAATTCTTTAAGGTCCTTTATCATATGATGTAATAAAACAAATAATATGATACGGCTTGAACATTTGGCTCTAAAAAAGGTTTGTTGTCGAAGGATTCCATATAATTTCAGCAATAGCAAGTAAATGCTGAAACGATTAATTCGAGGCTTTATACATTTCAGGAATGACATCCTTACAGATGAGGGTGGTTGTGGTGTTAGGTCTGTAGTGGAGGTGGTGTTACAGGAATGTGGTACGATGGTTTTAGAGGATCGAAAGAGTGTCAGTACTGATCGTATAAAACAATATATTATTATAATTTTATTAGGATTATTCCAGTTCTCACAAAGCCTTATAAGCAATCAATTTTTTGGACTTTTAACAAAAATTTTCATTTATTTTTAATTTCGTTAAGCCTATATAGGTAAAAATGAGATTTGTGAAATCACGATTTTTATATGGCATAAATGTTTCGAAAAACGGCGAATGCAAATGGATATTAATGTAAAAGGAAACGCAATTTGTATGCATTGATTGATGTTTGTTCTTATTGTTTGCAGAAAAGTTGCTAGGTATGTACACTTGTAACCATCATTTTAATTTCCGTATACACATATTCAAAACTTTATTGACCTGAAATAAATTTGCGAAGATAAAATCATTGCGAAGTGATTTTGCCATATAGCAATATATACTTTTAATTTACGCGGAGCGAATTAATCAGTTTTTAAGTTATTTGCTTGGCAATTTCCTCATTTGATTTCTCAGTTATTTTACTACCACAAAACCTATATCTTTTTGACAATTAATTAACTGTTAATTGTTAGCATTAAAATAAATAAATTAATATTAAATAATACGGACAGTTACATATACCCAATAAAACAAATAATATTTTGAAGAAATTACTTACTGCATTGTTAATTAACTTTATATGAAGAACCATTAATGGCAATATACCCAAATCTAAAATTTTTTCCAGCAGTTTTGAATTCATAGTAAGAAACTTGATTGCACCATATCCATAAATACAAGCTTCTGCATCATCAATTGGACTCGATCTTCCCAATGCATCCAAGAACAGTTCTGAAATATTATTGAAATAAAATGTTAATAATAGATGTCACAACTCTGCAAAAAACAAAAAAACATGTTGTGCTTGCATCTCTGTGAATGATCGTACAATAGAATACACAATTTAAGAATTAAATAATGAGTGTATCAGATTTGGTTTAGTTTTGATGTTATTGAAGTATATCTAGAAGTCGTAATAATACTCAATTAATATAAGAAGTCGTAATACTAAGAAGTCGTAAAAGTACTTCCTCCGCCTATTTACGCCTCACACATGGAGCGTATGCTGTTTTAACAACGTTTTCGGACTCGCATTGTTCCATACAATCTATAAGTACAATTTGAAGTGAATATGTAGGAGACTCGTCAGAGCCACAGTTGTTTTCTGAAAATAAACTTAGCTATTTAATACGAGATCTGAATTTATCAAAACAGGCGTCGGACCTATTAGCGTCAAGGCTAAAGGAAAATAATTTATTGCAGCCAGAAGTATTAATAACAGCTTGTAGAACTAGGGAATAAAATATTTCATCGTTTTTTAGTGAAGACGAAGAGCTTGTCTATTGTAATAACATTGCAAAGTTACTTCTAGACATGAGTTTATCTGAATATAAACCTACTAATTGGCGGCTCTTTATAGATAGCTCGAAAACAAGTTTTAAACGTGTTTTATTGTGCAATGTAAACCGATATTCGTCTATCCCAATTGCCTATTCAACCAAATTCAAAGAATACGGAAATATTAGATTAGTTCTTGAAAAATGAATTACTACGAACATCAATGGTCAGTTTTTGTGGATTTAAAAACGGTAAATTTCTTACTTGGTCAACTAAATGGATACACAAAATATCCTTGCTTCATTTGTCTCTGGGGCAGTCGAGCAAAACAAAAATCACTGGGAACAAAACTTGTAGCCTTTGAGAGAATCCTTAACTTTAGATAAAGCTAATGTGGTAAATAATACATTAGTGAGTAGGGACATAATTATACTTCCGCCATTCCATATTAAGCAGGGTATCATAAAATAGTTTGTCAAAGCATTCAATAACGACAGAAAATGTTTTGAATACATTTGCAGAGCATTTCCTAATTTAAGTATGGAGAAGCTAAAAGCTGGAATTTGTGACGGCCCTCAAATTCGAATATTAGTTAAAGATGCGAACTTTATAAAAGCCATGACTGCTGTGGAAGTTGAAGCCTGGGAATGTTTCGTATCTGTTATAAGTAATTTTCTTGGCAACCATAGAGCGTCAATTTATGGAAATATTGTCAAAACGATATTAGAAAGCTTAAAGGGTTTATGAGTAAAAATGAGCATAAAAATGCATTATCTCCACAGTCACTTGGACAGATTTGCCGATAACCTGGAAGACTTTAGCGAGCAGCAGGGAGAGCGCTTTCACCAAGATATAAAAGTCATGGACGAGATATATCAGGGCAGATGGGATCAACAAATGTTGACAGATTACTATTGGTCTCTACAAAGGGAATGTTCTCAAAAATTCCATAAGAGGAAGTCTTATAAGAGGTGTAATATATTTTTTTCTCCTTTTTTATTTTTATTACCTTTTTTACTTTTATATAATTAAAATAAATACTTTAGTAGAATAATTTAGTTATTTTCAATAAACTATGCATATTAAAAACAACAATTTAAATATATAGCTGAATATAAACGCAAGGAAAGCAGTTGGGAGAGATGATCGTGGCCAGGCTATTTTGATGGCGAGTCGTAACAGCACACAACTCATGCCATCATACGGCGAATGCTCTTAGCAGTTAGGATCTCCCGTAACATTCTGCCTTGCAGCCTCGGGTATAGTACTAAGTATGCCCACAAGATAGCGTAGCGAGACCGTGGACGCAAATATTTATGACACAAATCTTTCATCCTTACTTCGCGTGGTGCCACCGCTCATCTCTGCCCAACTTCCACCATGCGTCCTTGTCGGGAGCTTGCAGATGTTTCGCCAAAATCTTATTTGGCATTTTCGATTCTTACTGTCGCGAGGTTCGTGACTTTCTGAGAGAGATCGGTTTGCCGTGTGATATTTATTTCTTCTGGCCTCGGTCTTAGTCGGTAGCGCGATTGGCTGGCACTGGCGCTAGCTCCGCCCCCTGAGGCGCTTGCGACGTCTTTGTTACCAGTCGTGCTGCTGTCTGGGTCTGCTGGTCTAAGGACACTTTTACATGTTAGCGGCAAGTGTAGAGCGTCATCCCTCTTGTTTAGACTTCCTTGCTTTTCGATCTCTATAGCTTCTCTGATCAGGCGTGTCCGAAAATGGTTTAGGTTGGCTATCTCGTTACATTCATCAAAGTTAATTTTGTGGCCTGGTGTTAGTGATATTACAGAAATCGTTCACCCTTTCTCCGCCTTCGCCCAACTGTCCACCATGCGACGTCACGAATCTCTCGTGACCGGTTTCTAGCCTTTCAGTCGTCATCAGCCGAGCTCCAGACGAACGCAAGGAAAGCAGTTGGGAGGGACGATTGGGGCCAGGCCATGTCAACTGGCCATTTGGACTACGGGTCGTGATAGCACAAAACTCACGCGATCATACGGCGAATGCTCGTAGCAGTCAGGACTGCTTGTTACATTCTGCCTGGAACCTCGGGTATAGTACCAGGTATGCCTACAAGGTAGCGTAACGAAACCGTGGAGGGAAATTTTATAGAAATCTTTCACCCTTTTCCACGTGGGGCCACCGATCGCCTTCGCCCAACTGTCCACCATCAGACGTCACGTCGTATATATATATATATATATATATATATATATATATATATATATATATATATATATATATATATATATATATTTGTATATAAAGAAAACGATTTGAAAAATATGGATGAGATTCCATCGAAACGTCAGTGAAACAGCCCACCAGTGGACAATCAGCTACCACTGGATACCCGAGAAACTGTCGTTGCATATATAGATTTATATATACATTAAATCATCTCCCGATGATCATATGGTTAGCGAAACAAGATCAGATGAAACAAAGATAAACGGTTTTCCGTAAGTGTGCACATCTGTACTATACAATGTGTGTAAATAAAATAATAAGACCGTTGGCGGAGCGTTCGATCTACTAACATTATTGGCTTCCGCCTGGGAGGGGAGGCATGCCAACATCTGGTGCCTCTTCAATATGAATTTGAACTTCTTAGTGCTTCGAAGTAATTCTTTCCATGAACTTATTTTTCTAGTCCATTTTGAAAATAAGTGACAACAATTTCTAGCAACGGTGCGCTATTAATTTTTGGACTTGGGCAGACTGCAACGGAAACTTTTTCAAAACTTCAACAGACACTCGCAAATAATGTTTTGTTAAAGGCCTAGGTTTTCCGGTGATTAAGGTATTCTCGGAAGCTAGGGGCTCGATTGAAGATAAAATTCGCAGCGGTGGAAGGCCTTCAACTGCAAGAAATGATGAAAATGTCCACAATATCCGAGATCTTGTGCGTTCTGATCATCGGTCGATGGTCATAATGATCGGGGAAGAAAAAAGTGTGAGAGAAAATGGTTCCCAAAACCTCTCACATAATAAAAAGGACAACAGGAGGGAAACATGTCTTGACTTTTTGGGACGGATTGCAAATGATTCTTGTTCATTTTTTGGAACGTGTCATTAGTGGTGAGGGTCTTGGATTTTTGAATACGACCTGGAATCGAACTAGAAAGCATTAGAAAAATTTGGTTCAAATTAGTAGCGAGGACGCATTAGCATGCTGTTCCGCCTTTCTCTAAAGTGGAAGCCAACAGTGTTATTAGATCGAATGCAACGCCACCTCATTACTTCATTTATACACCTCGTATGATGCCCTCAAAAATATGGCCCTGGATAGTTACAACATACATATAGAAATTTGGTGAAACTAGTTGTAACATTAACTATTTAATAAAATATTTTCGTTTGGTAAATTCTTCATATATTCAATGAGCTTATGGTTATAGTAAACTAACTTACCTAATAGATTTCTTCGGAAAAATAGATGATCATTTTTGTCATTTTTCGATATTTTGAAGACCAGCTTACATGCACCGCTCAAATTATTTCCGGTTACTTTGATCTGTTAGCAACAAACAATATAAAGGAATTTGATGGAATAAAATAATTATATCTGCGTTTTATTAATATTTTAAATTTTACACATATATTATGGATATTAAATATAATTCCACATATATTATGGAATATAAGATGGATTGAATATTTGGACGTTTTATTATAGATATTGTTGCTATCTTCGGAAAAACTGTGTGTTATATATTTTGGATTACACTATAGATAAAGAAGAATATGTTTTTTGTGAGGTATAAAGATATTATCTATGGGGAAGGGATACCGTCAGATAGAATGATTAATTTAACCAAATTTTATTTACAGTTACCAAAATTGATTCAAACAAATTGCACTAAATGTTCAGAATTGGAAAATCGGAGGTGACTCGTCTTTTACCACGGCAACGTTATAATCCACATGTCATCAACCATTTCTATGGAATTCCCTGAGAATTGCTGTCCTGGTTGGGTTGTTTTACACCTTCCTCCATATTCACCAGGCTTAGCACTTCCAATAATAACTTATTACTAGCACTGTATAATTCGCTGAATGAAACCTCTCCTCTTTAACCTTTCGTTTCGACGAAAAGAGTCAGGTTGTGTTTAATATATTTACTGAGGACAGAAGTATTTCAATTTTAGGAAGGGATTTGGAGGTTATGGACCACTTAATATAACTTGGGCAGATGATTTCAATTTTAAAAACGATATTTTGTAATTGTACTATCTTTAAAAAATTTAATGTTGGAAGTGACCACCGAATGATACGAGCAAAAGTTAGGATTGACTGTCGAAGAGAGTATGAAAGAATGGTAAGGTCAAAAAAGAGCAAAGTGGATTCTGTGAAGTTGTTGGAGAGGGGCAGAGATTTTGAGATGGCTTTATCGAACCGCTTTGCCGTGCTACAAGACCCGGAGGAGATTCAGTTCAATATCAAGAAATCACCAACAATGTGCTTAAAACGGCTGCTTCAATAGCACCAGAAGCAAAATGTCTCAAACAGACAAAAATTTCCAATTGATTTGATAAAAAATGATGGACAATGAGATATGCAGGGAGTCCTTTTGGCAGGGTTTAGTACGCTGAGCTCTGCAAAACTATAAGAAAACTTATTAGAGAAGACTAGCTTCAACATACAGCTAGTGTAAAAAAATGGGAGAAAACATAGAAATTAACAAGGCTAAACAGAAGCTGATAAAGAAAAGAACGCAAATTTAAGTTTTAATGCGTGAGGATAGCACAATGTGAAGGGCGCGTACGCAAATGTTAGGAGTTGTCAGAAAATTTTATTCATAGTTATATGAAGATCAGAACCATTTAAAAACAACTATACTAACGGAAGAACAGACCAGACGGTCAGATATCCTAGTGGAGGAAGTGACAAATGCTATAGAATCGATGAAAAGCGGCTAGGAAAGAACAGTGTAACTGTCGAAATGCTAAAAGCTGGTGGATTGACTTTACATAAAACACTGGCAAAATTATACTCAAAATGCCTCAAAGAACAAAAAGTACCTGATTTATGGAAAAATGCAGAAGTGATCCTTTTACAAAAAAAAGGAGCACTTTTAAAGCATGAAGGTTTAAAGAACTACCCTCCAATAAGCCTCCTATCAGTAATGTATACAGTTTTCACTAAGATAATATCTAAAAGAATATATGAAAATAAAACTGAATAACTGACCCAACCAAGAGAACAAGCAGGATTCCGAAGTGGATTCAGTCTAATGGATCACATCAAGGTTGTACAGCAGGCCATATAAAGGCACAACGAATTCCACCGTGCTTGGCTTTTATCGACTACGAAAAAGCATTTGACTTCTCAAATCTCAATCTCAAAGCAGGTCATAATGGATGGATTGCTTAGCCGGGGGATAGACAAAGCATATGTAAACCTATTAGGATCGATATATGATGGAGCTACAGCGACAATTCATCTTGATGATCTTGAAGTGGGAATTAATGTAGAGCGAGGTGTATGGTGTAGTCTTTCCTCGCCCTGCCCTGAAGAAGTATTCCGTAATCTGGATTGGGAACAGGATGGTGTTAAGATCAATGGTACAAACTTAAACCGTCTTAGATTTGCAGATGATATCGGACTCCTTTTACAAGACCCAGATGAGCTGCAAAGACGCAGACAAGAGCATACAACCATTTGGCTTAAAAATAAACCTCAAAAAGAGTCAGGTTATGTTCAATCAATTGGCTGAAGATAGAAGAATTTTAGTTTTAGGCAAGGATTTGGATATTGTGGACCACTTTATATATCTTGGGCAGATTATTTAAATGGAGGAGGATACCGACCAGAGGTGGAACGGCGTGAGGAACACTTTGCTTGAAAAGAAAAGTCTTCGATCAGTGCGTCCTGCCCGTTATGGCATATGGAAGTGAAACTTGGACACTTACATAGCAATCAATTCAAAAACTTCGGGTAGCATAGAGGAGAGATGTATGATTGACATTACAAGACGATACAGAAATCCTTGCACATTGACCAGGGAACAAACGAAAGTGTGTAACATCATTAGAAGAGTAAAGCAATTGAAATGGAGATGGGCAGGCCATCTAGCGAGGCGATGGAACTACAGATGGAATAAGGCAATTCTGGAGTGGATACCGTTTGATCGCAAACGTCCGCGAAAAAGACCGAATGCACGATGGACTAATGACATCGTTTAGTGTATTGGACCGGAGTGGCAGAGGAAAGCCCAGGACCGTGAAAACTGGAACCATGCTAGAGAGGCCTTCATTCTGCAGTGGATCGACACGTGTTGATGATGATGATATATGATATATACTATATTAATATTGATAAACCCAAGTTTAAATGGGCATAATGTAACTTACCGCCAGAATAACTTGAGCAATGTTGATAAGTATGTTTTCATTCTTCGATTCAACGAACCTGTACAAGTTCTTCAAAATGACAATTTTTAATTTAGAACTGAGTTTGTTTCCGAGCATATTTTCTCTTTCCATCACATCGTAAAGCTCTTCTAGTAGTTTTTTAACGATTTCATCGTCATTTTTTTGAGGATTAATTTGGCTGAGATCATTTAATACATTGTCAACTGTTCGTTGATTATTTCCTTCCGCTAAAATTGAGTGTTGTATTTTATGTAAACCGTTCTGTTTGTGCGACAAGAGTTGTTTAGTAAGGTAACCTGTCTGGGTAAATAGGGATTCTGAGTTTTCGATTATATGTTTGTTATCGAAGATTTTCGTCAGGTTTTGAGGTCCTAATAATAGACATTCGGAAAGGTTTGATTGTTTTACTGATGGACGTCCAAACATTGAGTTTGTTTCTTCGAAATGTGTGCGTTCTTGAGGAGAACTAAATGCGTTTCTCGTTTCCAAAACGATTGACTTTTCAGCATTGGTTTCATTTTCTTCTGGCACTAAAATGAAAAGAATAAAAATATAACGTACATGAAATTACAATTTAAATGATTTTGTGAACGTTTGTTTAAAGCAATTAGTTTTAAGTGGATATTTCACTTCAAACTAATTATACAGAGTTATGCACGAGTACGATATTCTATTTGTCCTCGGGGTATCCACAAGTGTGACCAACGGTAACTCAGATTTCTTACTGTATAAAATTGACATGAAAATATTCAGTAAGTACATAATGCTTTTATTGCAGCTACAGACAGAACAATTTCTGACTGTTAATTGACATTTACTTGTGAGGGGGGTTGTGCTTATCCTCCTTATTGGGGTTTTTCTTCTTAGAGTACATTATAAGACATGGCACTTAAGGTGATGCCCAGTTAGAACTGAATAGGATAGGCATTTGCTTTAGTGATGGACTTATATTTGGTTTAGGTGGTAATGATGGATGTAGAAGAATCATCTTTCAGCAAGATAAGACCAGACCGCATATAGATTCTCAAATACGAGGGTTGCTATTTATTTATCCGGAGTTGGCAACAGTGGTGTGGCTAGGTACCATCTGACATATATATATCGTAAAGTTTGATATTGTTGACTGCATACGTACTCAGAACGTTTTGTCATACGGACGCTATTTGTGTTGTTTTAGTGACTTGAAAACTTCATCTCTGTCAAAAAATGGAATTAACTTCGTTTTATGATTTACTATGACTTTCGACGTGGATTATCTCAACAACAGTGCATCAATCAATTTCAATAAATTAGCTGAAGACAGAAGAATTTCAGTTTTAGGAAGGTATTTAGATATTGTGGATCACTTTATATATCTTGGGCAGAGTATTTAAATGGAGGAGGATACCGACCGGAGGAGGAACGGCATGTTAAGTATGGCTGGCAGGCTTAATAAGAGGAAGCTCCCACTTTGCCTGAAAAGAAAAGTCTTCGATCAGTGCATCCTGCCCGTTATGACATAGGAAGTGAAACCTGGACACTTATATAGCAATAAATTCAAAAACTTCGGGTAGCACAGATGAGAGATGCATGATTGAAATTACAAGAGGATACAGAAATCCCTGCATATGGACCAGGGAACAAACGAAAGTGTGTAACATCAATGGAAGAGTAAAGCAATTGAAATGCAGATGGGCAGACTATATAGCGATGGACTTAGATTTGGTTTAGGTGGTAATGATGGATGTAGAAGAATCATCTTTCAGCAAGATAAGACCAGACCGCATATAGATTCTCAAACACGAGGGTTGCTATTTATTTATCCGGAGTTGGCAACAATGCTGTGGCTAGGCACCATCTGACATATACATCGTAAAGCTTGACATTGTTGACTGCATACGTACTCAGAACGCTTTGTCATACGGACGTTACTTGTGTTGTTTATTGACTTGAAAACTTTATCTCTGTCAAAAAATGGAACTAACTTCTTTTTATGATTTACTATGACTGTCAACGTGGATTATCTCAACAACAGTTCATCAATCAACTTACTTCGACTTTTGGCGATAAAGCACCATCTAACACCATTGTATATTACTGGTTTAGTGAATTCAATTGTTGCCCTCGTCCACTCACGGGCGAATTTAAAGAAGGTCGTCCAAAATCGGTTGTTGTGCCAGAAAACATCGATACTGTGCACAAACAGATAATAGTGACATACCGTGAGATTGAGACATCCCTGGGCATTAGTATGACAAGCATACACAAAATTTTACATGAACATTTACCCATGAAAAATATTTGTGCGCGTTGGATTCCTCATAATTTGACAATCGGTCAAAAATACAATCGTGGTGCATCAAAAGCCGTGTATAACATCTATCACAGGTGACGAATCTTGAATCTGAAAGTAAACATCAGTCCGAAAGTAAACATCAGTCCGAAAGTAAACATTAGTCGACTGTATGGATTTTTCAAAATAAGTCAAACCCAACGAAAGTTGTTCGCGTAAGAAGCAAATGGTTGTCAGGTTTTTTGGGTTGAATCGGCATATGGCTAAAGTGCCACTAGAGAATCGTAGAACGATCAGTTCTGAATGGCACACAACCGTTTGTTTGCTAGAAGTCATTGAAGAAATAAGAATAAACAAACAGCGACGCAGGATCATTCTTCACCATGACAACGCGGGCTTTCACACATTGAACTGAACAACTCAATATTTGACCAGTCAAAACATCGAATTGATGGGTCATCCGCTGTACAGTCCTGATTTGGCACCCAATGCTTTCTTTTTTTCTCAACTCTGAAGAATAAACTACGTGTACAACGATTTTCGACGCCAGAAGAAGCGATTGATGCATTCAAAATGCATGTTTTCGAAATACCTCAATCGGAATGGAAAAAGTGCTATGAAAATTGGTTCAAACGTATGCAAAAGTGTATCAATCATTGCGGAGAATATTTTGAAAAACAATAAAACCATTTTCAATGATAAATATTTGTTTTTATTTATTATTCCGGATACCTAAATAGCAACACTCATATAGCAGTTTTTAAAAGAATCTGCGATAGCCATATTTCATTTTCGACGAGATTCTCAAATTTATTATTGATAAAACATGTATGAGATAATATTATTCGAACTCTTAAGCAATATATCTGAAGGTCAGCAACTTTAAATGAACTTGAAGCATATATATCACGCGTCTAGGATACCATCCTACAAGAAGACATAGATCATCTAATTCGATCCATGCCTCGCAGGGTTAAAGAGTATTGTAAACTTGGTGGACTGAATAGTTACTAATTCAGATAATATATTCCAGAAAAAATAATTGGAATAGGTTTAACTAATTTGAAAAGTTAGGTCTAATATTAGATATTGATTCCTGATAGCTAATAAAAAAGTATCGAACTTTTTATTAATAGATGGGTGCGTAGATTTAAATAGTTAATATTCATTCTAATGAGTTAATCATTTATCTGATTTGACTGAATAGAAAAATATAACTTCTGTTAGCGAAAATAAAAGTATTAATTGGTTTAAATTGTGTCTTACATGTTAACTAAGATAAAAATATTGCACACAATTTTCATAATATTCCCTTTTCATGTTTTCAGAAGAGCAAACTTATAAACTATTATTATAACAAAATTATTTTCGCTAAGTGAATAGTGATGTATTTATGTAGACTTGGAAATATATGTTTATATTATAACTGCTTTTATTATAAATTATAATGGACTATTTATATAATTTGGAGAATATTATAGGTGAATTGTCGACAACATTTTTACTGTTAAGTAAATTTTACATAAAGCTTGAGAATATGTATATGTATATGTATATGTATATGTATATGTATATGTATATGTATATGTATATGTATATGTATATGTATATGTATATGTATATGTATATGTATATGTATATGTATATGTATATGTATATGGATATGTATATGTATATGTATATGTATATGTATATGTATATGTATATGTATATGTATATGTATATGTATATGTATATGTATATGTATATGTATATGTATATGTATATGTATATGTATATGTATATGTATATGTATATGTATATGTATATGTATATGTATATGTATATGTATATGTATATGTATATGTATATGTATATGTATATGTATATGTATATGTATATGTATATGTATATGTATATGTATATGTATATGTATATGTATATGTATATGTATATGTATATGTATATGTATATGTATATGTATATGTATATGTATATGTATATGTATATGTATATGTATATGTATATGTCTATGTCTATGTATATGTATATGTATATGTATATGTATATGTATATGTATATGTATATGTATATGTATATGTAAATGTATATGTATATGTATATGTAAATGTATATGTATATGTATATATATATATATATATATATATATATATATATATATATATATATATATTCCAAACACCACAAAGTTCTATTGATAAATATAATGGTATAGGTAACGCAATCTACGCCGATAATATTAATATCTAAAGTCGAACCCTAAAAATCGTGGAAAAACTTATTTAGAGTTAATAAATGCAGCAAGAACAGTAGGATTGGCGGTTAACACAGACAAAGAGGAACAAATAGTATTATAGGGAATGCTACGGAAGATAATAATATATAATATAGAAGCAGTTATACAATTTAGCTGTCTTGAAGAAAATAATAAATGAAAAGCAAGATACAATCACCAAATGTATCATTACTTCAAAGACTCAACCCTATCAGACTACATCAGAATTCAGGGATAAGATGATATAAACACGAATACAAACACGAAGCTTAGATAATAAAAACACGAATATCTAAAAAAAATCTGAATGGAAGGATGTAAGAAACTGGAACAAAGGGAGACATAGAAGGTGATGAGAAGATGCGGTTGTTGTAGATTCTAAGGAACTTGTAAATGCTAACTGGAAACGAGTGGTAGGAGACAAAGATTGGAGGTAAAGATTGAAGGAGGCTAGGGCCCCATATGGGCTGTAGCGCCATTGGAAGAAAACGAAGAAGATTTGTATCACGATTTTAATTTATTCTTGAACAGCCTGAATTACTTACAATTATCCAGTGACGTATTTGTGAACAATTTTCTTTTTTGTAAGGGTTTAACACTGTCTAAAGACGGCAATTTGACTTTGCATGGTTCTTTAATGCCAATGTTGAAAATATTCTCCGTTACTTCAGTGAGGGAGTTTGATCGGTTATGTTTCTTGAGCCTGACATTTTTCGCATATTTAGAAGATTTGCATGTCGCACTGAAATCTCCAATGTCGTCCGGTGGGGTAACTGGTAGGATGGTTTCATTTTGTAGATATTGCAAGCTGGAAATAATAAAAACAGCATGTTACCGATAATATAAAAGTTTATTTATATAAATATAAAATAATTTGATGTACATATACATAAGATAAATTGGTTCGGAAAAATATCACAGCCTTACATATCAATTAACTATTGATGCTAAGCCTACCAATTGTTGAGTGATACCTTTCCAGATTCTTTTCTTTTTTTCTTCATATTCTTCTTTTTAGATGAGTCGTGACCTATAAAAACTCATCCCGTTTGGGTACTTTTGAGACGACTTCTCGTATTCTGGTTTCTTTACTTGGATATTGGAGAAATGTATCAGTTAGATCTTTAATTTGGTCTGTACATCTTTTTGGAGGTCTGCCGCGTGATCTAGAGCCTTCCATCCCTGCGTTCCATCTGGCCGAAAAATCTTAGTTTTCGTTCATGAATAATTTGGGATAGCCTTGTAGGTGCATTCCTTTTTTGAATAACAAATGTGTTTGTTCATCTGGCAGTCTACGGAATACGAAGGACCCATCTCCAGAATCACGGTTCAACAGAATCAAAGCGCTTGAGGTCTTTTTTTAATTGTCCAGTGTGTTTTTTTTTGTCTCAGTGTGATATAGCAATACTGAAAAAACCAAGGCTTTTACTATCTATTTCTTTGTGTTCTGTGTTATGTTCCTATCCCTCCAGATTTTCTGCAAATTTTACATTGTATTTCTTGCCATTTCGCATCTTTTTATCTCATGAGTGTTACTGCTTTCGTTCGATATTAAAGTCCCAAGATAGACGAATTGGTCAATTATCTTAAATTGCCCTATTGATGATTTCATCACGGTATGTAGTTGTTTCGGCGTTCGACAATCATTATTTTCATCTTTTCCTGGTTTATTTCTAGGTCGTAAAGATGACTTTTATCGTTTTTTTTTTGATAATTAAGTTCAATTCCTTGGACCAACCTCGCAAGAAGTGTAGTGTCATTGGCATATATGCTGACACTATCCCTCCAATCCTTAAGAGCTTTACTCATGATATATTAACCATAAATCTTAAATATAATTAGCGATAGGATGCATCCTGGACTGGTTCCTTTATTGATGCAAAACTCATCAACGTGTCATTTTCGTTCATTCTTAATATCTTAATTGTTCGGAATAAATACGAATATTCACATTCCAGGAATTATTTGAACTCATGCCGACTGCATTACCTTACTTTACAATACAAATTGTGTTAATATTATGTATATATTATGTTACTATTCTGCTACAATTATATTACTATACTAATCTATACTAATATTATAAAGAGAGAAAATGTATTTATATGTATGATTTAAACTTGAAAAATACTAGACCAATTCCAAAAATAATTCTTTCACTGTTAAAAAGCTACATTATTCCAGATTAACATATGGTATATACTTTTATGATTTAATAAAATATAACTAAACATTCTTGTTACAAACCGTATGTAACTAATTCTAGGTAACATGCAACTTGGTAAGTCCCGCGGGCCAGTTGAGCGTGCAGTATAACTGAGTGGCGGGGAATGCTTGTGAGCGACGACTATAGAGTACCAAGTTGCCCAGGCACAGACAACCGGCACGTACACAGTAGCGGCCAGATATTTTACTGATACTGATATTGTTTGACATTTATATTTATAGTCTTAATTATCATAACCAGATCGAAGTCGGGAGGCCGCTAGTATAATAATAAAAATAAAGTTTCGAAATATAATCGGGAATTTTTATCGGCCCCATTATATTCACCAGATTTGGAATTAACTAATCGCAATCTAATTCAGACAACTTATAAATTAAAAAAATGTAAAAAAACAATGTCGAATGAAAATAATATTAAAAGTCACTTAAAAAACTATTTTAAATTTTAAAATAAAATAAAAAGCAATTTTAATTTTTAATTCATTTTCAATTCATTCATCTATATATATATATATATTCATTCATATATATATTCATATATATATTCACATCAATTCATATATATATATATATATATATATATATATATATATATATATATATATATATATATTTATATATATATATATATATATATATATATATATATATATATATATATATATATATATATATATATATATATATATATATATATATATATATATATATATATATATATATATATATATATATATATATATATATATATATATATATATATATATATATATATATATATATATATATATATATATATATATATATATATATATATATATATATATATATATATATATATATATATATATATATATATATATATATCATCATCATCATCATCATCAGCCCGTATCGATCCACTGCAGGATGAAGTCCTCTTCAGCATGCTTCCAACCATGCTTCACGGTCCTGGGCTTTCCTCTGCGACTCGGGTCCAATATACTTAACGATGTCATCAGTCCATCGTGCTTTCGGTCTTCTTCGCGGACGTTTGCGATCAAGCGGTATCCACTCCAGGATTGCCTTGGTCCATCTGTCGTCCCATCGCCTCGCTATATGGCCTGCCCATCTCCATTTCAACTGTTTTACTCTTCCAATGATGTCACAGACTTTTGTTTGTTCCCTGATCCATGCGCAGGACTTTCTGTCTCGTCTTGTAATGCCAAGCATACATCTTTCCATTCCCCTCTGTGCCACCCGAAGTTTTTGAATTGATTGCGATGTGAGTGTCCAGGTTTCACTTCCGTATGTCATAACGGGTAGAACGCACTGATCGAATACTTTTCTTTTCAGGCAAAGTGGGAGTCTGCTCTTAAACACTATGTTGAGCCTACCAAATGCCTGCCAGCCACATTTAACACGCCGTTCCACCTCCCGGGCGGTATTCCCCTCCATGGAAATCCTCTGCCCAAGATATACAAAGCTGTCCACAATCTCTAAATCCCTTCCTAAAACTGAAATTCTTCTGTCCTGAGCGAAGTTATTGAACATAACCTGACTCTTTTTCAGGTTTATTTTCAAGCCAAATGGTTCGCCAGCCCTTTGCAGTTCTTGTATGCGTCTTTGCAGCTCCTCTGGGTCTTGTGAAATGAGAATAATATCATCTGCAAATCTAAGATGGTTTAAGTTTGCACCATTGATCTTTACCCCATCCTGTTCCCAATCCAGTTTACGGAATACTTCTTCAAGGCCAGCCGAGAAAAGAATAGGCGATATTGCGTCACCCTGTCGTACACCTCGTTCTATATTAATTCCCACTTCAAGATCATCAAGGTGAATTGTGGCTGTAGCTCCATCATATATCGATTCTAATAGGTTTACATAGGCTCTCTCTACACCTTGGCTAAGCAGTGCATCCATTATCGCATGCTTTGAGATGGAATCAAATGCTTTTTCGTAGTCGATAAAAGCCAAGCACAGTGGCATGGTGTATTCGTTGTGCCTTTCTATGACCTGCTGTACAACCTGGATGTGATCCATTATACTGAATTCACTTCTGAATCCTGCTTGTTCTCTTGGTTGTGCGTCATTCAGTTTTTTTAATATTCTTTTAGAAATTATCTTAGTGAAAACTTTGTACATAACTGATAGGAGGCTTATTGGACGGTAGTTCTTTAAATCTTCCTGTGCTCCTTTTTTATGTAAAAGGATCACTTCTGCATTTTTCCATAAGTCAGGTACTTTTTGTTCTTTGAGGCATTTTGAGTATAATTTTGCCAGTGTTTTATGTAACGTCCGACCACCAGCTTTTAGCATTTCGACAGTTACACTATCCTTTCCTGGAGCCCTGCCGTTCTTCATCAATTCTATAGCATTTGTTACTTCCTCCACTACGATATCTGGTATTATATATTGTTCTTCCGTGGGTATTGCTGTCCCTGACTGGCTCTGATCTTCATATAACTGGGAATAAAACCTTCTGACAATCTCTAACATTTGGGTACGCGTCCTGCACACTGTGCCATCCTCACGCTTTAAAGCGTATATTTGCGTTCTTTTGTTTCTCAGCTTCTGTTTAGCTTTGTTAATTCCTTTGTTTTCTTCCAGGGTTTTTTGCACTAGCTGCATATTGAATCGGCGCGTGTCCTCTCTGATACGTTTTCTTATAGTTTTGCAGAGCTCAGTGTACTCGACCCTGCCAAAAGGACTACCTGCATTTCTCATTGCTCGCCGTTTCTTCATTAAATCAATGGTCTCACTGGAGATTTTTGTTTGTTTGAGACATTTTTCCTCTGGTGCTATTGAAGCAGCCGTTTGAAGTACATTGTTGGCGATTTCTTCATATTGAACTGATATTTCCACCTCCTCTGGATCTTGTAACGCAGCAAACCGGTTTGACAAGGCAATCTCAAAATCGCCTCCTCTCTCCAGCAGTTTTCCAGAATCCACCTTGCCCTTCTTTGATCTTACCATTTTTTCGCGCTCTTTTCGACAGTTAATCCGAACCCTTGCTCGTACAATTCGGTGGTCACTTCCAACATTAAAATTGTTAAGGACAGTACAATTGGTAAATATTGTTTTATCGTTGGTCATGATGTAGTCAATTTCGCTTGTGAGCCCAGATGGACTTTTCCATGTCCATTTTCTGCTGATATTTTTCTTATAGAATGAATTCATAATATATAGTTCTTGTCCTTCAGCAAAATCCAGTTGCATTTTCGTCTGTTCTTGTTGTTCCAATTCTGGCATTAAAATCACCCATCAGGATTTTGTACCTACATTTCTCCTTGTATAAAAGCTGGGCCACATCATCATAAAATTCCTCAATTTCCTCATCTTTATGGCTTATAGTTGGTGCATAAGCTTGGACGATTTGAAGCCTAAACTTTTTATTCAGCTGAATGACGCATTGGGCTAATCGGTCAGATGTACTTTCAAATTTTACCACACTGTCCTTCAGCTTTCGATTGATGAGGAATCCTATTCCGCCACATCGGCCATTTTCCGTACCTCGAGTGTAGAGTACGTGTCCAGTTGGTTCCAGTTTGATTAACTCTTCACCCTTTGTTCGTGTTTCACAGAGCCCAATAATATCCCAATGTATGTTGTCAAGTTCGATTAACAGTTCTTGCAATTGGGCCTCTGTTTTCATAGTCCGTATATTTAACGTTGCAATGTCAAAAGTCCAATTGCAGCCTGATCTAACCCGGTGATTCTTAGCACCCTCTGCCTTGGGGCAGGTCTTCCCGCTGCCGTAGGTAGTTGCCCCTTGGCCTCCGGGGAATGAGGGCCGTGTTTGAGGTTGTACTGTCATATTTCAACATACTGAAATACCATGTTGAAGGTATGGACCGTAATCTATGGACCGTATATATATATATATATATATATATATATATATATATATATATATATATACAAAATAAAATACAAATATATACAAATGTCCAAAAGTTGGATATTTGGAATATTTACGAATAGGATATATACGCCTATCATACTCTAAAAATACTGATGTAACACTGATATTTATTTTAGACGGTTTCTAAATGAAAATAACAAAAGTATTGTTTTGCTGATAACATAGGTTTTTCGATTATTGCTCATTCCGTTCACATTGGAACTTACACATTATTTCAGTTCTTTTTCAATTTTCAATCAATTCGTTTAAAAATGCCTAGAGACATGACATCTCATTTTAACAGATCAAGAGTAATTGCTTTATTACAACAGGGCTTTAATCAAAGTGATATCGTGGAAATTGCAGGTGTTTCCCTACTGTATGTACTGTATCGAAAATTCATAAAAAAAAAAATCAAGAGACAAATGTACAACAGCTGCACAATCGGCAGATATCAATGATAGCTCGAAGAAATCATCTGGAATCTACAAGTGGTATATCAAGGAAGCTTGTTAGGCTTGAAGGGGTAAATGTTGTACGACAAACGATAACACGCAGAGTGAAAGCGGCAAATTTGTATGGCCGAAGACCTTTACGTGTTCCCAAATTATCCCTTCAACAAAAAAATGTAAAAATGTGTAAAAATTGCAAGGAGAATTGGCTTGGTTTCTGATTCACAAAGAATATAAGTTTGGAGAGCTCCAGGTCGACAAGCCCGACTACAAACAGCTCAACCACGTATCCCATTTGAAGGTGGGAGCATGATGTTTTGGGGTGGTATTATGAGAAGTATATGGGCCTCTACTGGTCCGAGGCGCAGTGGGCGTCGAATTTGTTTTTATGAACGACAACGCACCTCCTCATCGAACAGCAGCAATACAAACTTTTCTTGAAGAGGAGGGAATAACCAAGTTAGGGTGGCCAGCAAATTCCCCTGACATGAATGTTACTGAACATGCTTGGGGCATTCTAAAAACACGCATCAAGAAACGAAATAATCCTCCTCTTACCCTGCGAGAACTAAAAGATGCTGCCCGTGAAGAACAGACCTAAATTGATCATTTAATCGACAGCATGCCAAATCGCCTACAGGCATGCATACAGACCCATGGAGGAACTATCGCTTACCAGTTTTATTGAAAGCTCTTTATTTTATCCTTTTATCCTTTTATTTTCAAATTACTTTTGAAGGCAATTGCTACATTATAATTTTTTGACTCCAAAATAATAAATCAATTTTACACACATTGGTCATTTGGTGTCGAGTGTCGAGATGTATATATATATATATATATATATATATATATATATATATATATATATATATATATATATATATATATAACTGCATATCTATACACATATGTCCAAAAGTTTGGAATATTCAAACATTTCACTTTTATATTGATATTAAATTTTTCTTTTACTCGTTTACGTAATCATCATTTTATTACAACTCTTACCGGTACCAAATAAAACTTGACACCAAATGACCAATGTATGTAAAATTGATTTATTATTTTGGAGTAAAAACATTACAATGTAGCATTAAATTGATATCTTCATAAAATCATTATTGAAATTATCTATCTATCTATGGTGATTTTCATATTATCAATGAATTAATATTTTTTTAAACTGAAAAAGTTTCTTTTTAAAATTTTTGAAATTTTTCCCAAAAAAAAGAAAACCAAAAATCATACTATTGAAACATAAAAATACGTGAAACTTACTACGTTCAATGTTATTGTTTGTTTAATTTTGCGGTTTTAGAAAAGGAAATTTATCTAGTTTGCTTCTTGGTGACGATATATTTTTTAAAGTCAAGGGTTTTCATTCAATCAATTTGTAATTTAATTTAGCGACTGAAATAATTTTACAGTTTATGTTAGTTCACATTTCATTTCAGGTTTTGGGAGAAATTTCATTTTAGTATTTGGCAATGTTTCATATTGTTGTTTAGCTTTCCTACCTAGTTAAATTAAAATATAGGAATGTGATCAATACACAAATCTTTAATTAATTTTGAAAAAAAGATAATTATAATACGTTATTTGTCAAATAAATTTTCTGGAATTTTACTGGCATATGTTCTAAGAGTACGGTTTGAATATGGAATAAAGTTTCGAAAATAAATTTATCTATCATTTCTCGTATAATTTTAACCCGACCAAAATAATTCACGATCTATGTATTAGACTATTTTAATTTTTTGAAATATATATATAATTTGATTTGCTCTTTGTTTCAATTTAAAGCTTGAATATTAGAGGCACATCAGCAACTGAGGTTATTTTGCGACTCGACCTACGAGGTGTGAAAATAAAGTAACGATATTGGAAATTGTAGGGTACGATCTGGCAATACTGTTAGCTTTCCATTTGTAGGGGAGGTGGGAAAACATCTGAATGGTTTTCAGCACGTGTTAGAACTCCCTAGAGTCACTTGGTGGTCCATTGAAATTTTTTTCCTGAACTGGATTTTTCTAGTATGCTCTGAATATGAATGAGAGTCAGTGGCGGCTCGTGGGTTTTTAAAGTGGGAGGGCGTAGAAAAAATAGTGCTGCTGAAGATTTTTTTGCTTTCCCCTTTTTACTTTTAGTGCCATTGAAACCCTATACAAGATGTGAACCAGGAAAATGAGTTAAAGGACAGAAACTGAACGGAAATAAAATATGGAGTTTACTGTGATAAATGCTTGAGGGGCGGGCGCCCCAACATCCTCCCTCACGAGCAACCACTGATGGCAGTAATTTAGAGGAATACACTATCAAGTTTTGTGTCAGATTTTGGCACAATGCGACGGAAACTTTTGTAAAATTTCAACATGCCTATGGAAACAATTTTTTGGCAATGGTCCAAGTTTTTTTTGAAGTTCAATAAGTGATGAAAATTTCTACAGTGCATTCTGATTGACCAACGGGTTGACGGTCATAATGATCGAGGAAGAGTTGAAGCGTTAACGTGCATCAGATTTTGACCAACGAATTGAGGATGAAGAAAATCTGTGCTAAAATTGTTCCGAAAACCTATCGAAGGGTCAAAAGACCAACAGGAGAGAAACATGTTTTAACATTTTGGGGCGGATTGAAAATATCCCACATTTTCTGGATTGTATCATTATTTATGATTTTTTAATACGACCCGGAAAAAAACACGTAAAAGCATGCTGATTTGCTTTTTTGATAGAGCCTTATCAAAAGGTTTTAATTTCGCAGTGACTCCTAACATTATTCCAGTAGAGAAAATAATTTCCCAAACGGAAGATACTTTATCCCATCTTCCTGCTCTTGAAGCCGAACAAACCCGCCAAGACATTGCCAGAATCCTTCGCCGTTCCAAACCTCCGAGAACTAATCCTCCGTCTGATGAAAAATGTGCCTCGTTTGAGCTACACAGGAATTTATATTTAACAATTCTTCCAGCCGACAAAGGAAATGCCACGGTCAGACTAAATATTGTTGACTAAGAAAATAAAATGTTTGATCTGTTAGAGAGTGCAGACTACAAGCAAATTCCTGACGATCCTAGAACATATCTAGAGAAGAAAACGCGCTCTGTCATTAATATTTCTAATCTTCCTTCGGATGATAAAAAGGCTTTAATACCTCGCGAAAAATCTTCTCGTATTCCAAAAATGTATGGTCTTCCAAAAATTCATAAAACTGACATTCCTCTTCGCCCAATTGTATCGCATATCGTTCTCACAAATTAGCAAGATATTTAGCGAAAACCCTACAGTCGCTCGTGGAAAAATCAACATCCTATATCAAAAATTCCTCTTATTTCATTGAGCTTCTTCAAAGGCACAGTATATCCGAAACTGACATTCTTGTTAGTTTCGATATTATCTCGTTATATATAAACATCACCCTTCCAGAAACTCTACATATTCTAAAAAAAAAACACCACATATCAACGGATATTCTTAGCCTCATTCAATATTGCATGTCGAGTTAATATACCCTAATCGACGGGTTTCGGTTGTTAGGCGCCGGGGCTTGGCTTTTATCCTTCTCCGTTAACTGCATCTCGCACATCTTAATGTATCTATCGTAGGGTCCAGGGCAGACGATGAGAACCTGGATGTAGCTTCGAAAGCTTCGTAGCTTCAGTTGCTTTCGAAAGTACAACTCGAAGCCCGAGTGATGACGGCTTAAGGCCAGAAACTGGTCTCGGGAGATGATTGTTGGCATGTGATGGCGACTGAAGGATTAAGAATTTTACGTGGAGCACAGCAAAATTTTTTCCTTGTTTTTTGAATATTTTTAAAACAATGTTCATTTGTTTCTATGATTCGGGGGGAATTATGCACAAGGAGTTCGTTTTACCTGGTCAAATGATCAATGCTGTGTTTTATCTCGATGTTAGGAAGCGTCTATTGTCACGTATTCGTCGTGAGCCCTGCCAAAATACCGTCAACAAGGCAGCTGGCGCTTGTCGCACAATAATGCGCCGTCTCATCGCTCGACGCTCATACTGATTATTTAACCAAAAACTATCAACCATTCACCATACCCGCCTGATTTGGCTCCCCGCGCCTTCTATCTCTTCAAACAACTTTATTTGCCTATGAAAGAACAGCGTTATGGCGACATTGAAACCATTCAAAAGGCGTCGACCGCCATCCTGAAGGACATATCGTTGGCCGAGTTCAAAAATTCATTCGTGAACCTAATTGACCATGCAAAACGTTGCATTGACGTACAAAGAGACTATTTTGAATGATTTTTGACGAAAAAAATAATATTTGGTTTCTTTAAGTTCTGTTATCTGTGAGACATATTTTTTTTCGTGCACCTTGCATATTGGGGAAAGAAACAAAAAATAAATGTATATGTATTTCAATTTTCTATCAAAAAAATCAGTATGTAAATTATTTTATTTCTACCTTACTTTTGGTTTTTGTTTTTTCACATTCGGCTTAGCAAGGTTTGAAAATATTTTGTTGGTTTGAGGGTGATTAGAAAGAAAATCTAAGAAGAATTAAAAAAAAATTATTTTTTTGGTGGGACAAAATGATAGCACACTTGCTTGTTTATAAATAAAAGCAAATACCACTTAAAACACACTAGGCCAACATCGTTGACATTAGTTGAGCAAAATATTATTCAATGAATGAAAACGCGAGCATTATCGATTTCCCAAATATCCGGAAATATGAGCAAGAGTAGAAAGGTGATTTCGAATTTGTAAAAAAGTCCGGAGGGCTACGGGAAAAAATCTCCTGGAAAGCAGCCTATCTTACCATAACAAAAATACAAATACGGGCTATTTTAAGGATAGGTTCCAACTCTACATTAACAGTTCGTCAAATAGCTCCAAGAGGTGGTGTTAAAAGTAATATAAAAACATTAGGAGGGTCCTTCAGGTTATATACACCTCCAAAGAAAATAAAATAAAAGGATACCAACCAAACCCAATTCGAAGCTGGGTAAGACCGCATGCTTTCTGAGAGGTCTGTTATTAAACTAACTAACTAACTCGCCAGTTAACTAACAACTCGCCAGTCGGTAGACTTTTGATAAAACTAGAGGTCAAGCACAGTTAAATCAAAGGTTAATATCCTTCGGGGACTACTGACGAGGGCTAATCGATGGATGGTGCGGTCATTAGCTCGGATTCGGGGTCCACATTAAGCTATGTAGTGTATAAATAAAGTAATGAGATGGATTTTTATAATTCTGTTGTTGTTCAATTAAAATTACTATTCTACAAAAGTAGAATCAAAAGTAGTTGCCTTGGAAAGCCACACTGCGCTGGAGACCGTTTGTCCACTCTTTATAGCCGTGCTGAAACTTAGATACTGAAGTTACATTCAGCTAGTCGGTTATGGTCCTTTCAATGTTCACCAATGTTCCAAAATAGTGCCCTTTGAGGTGATTTTTCAATTTTGGGAAAAGGAAAAAGGGAAAAGGTAAATAAGGGGGCAGTTGGACCACAGTAGTGTTGTTACTTCTCAAAAACACGTCAATTCAAAACGATTCAAACGACGTTAATTCAAATGAAAGTTAAACGTCACCATACGTTGACTCAAAAATTATTAATTAAATAAAAATATTCTCCAAGTGACAAAGAATCGGAGTGAAAAGAAATATATCGGAACTCATTCGAGAATATGAGATCTAATCAAAAATCTTTAGTCTTATGTTTGGTGTAACTTTTAAATATATAGGCATTTGTTTATGTTATATCAAATGTAGGATTTTTAAGAAAGCGGATTTCGAAAAGGACATGTTCATTATAGAAAAATATGTTAGTTATATCTTCACTTTACCAGTAACATATATTTCTCTCGTAAAGTTTGGTTTCTGGCTTTAAAAGTAGTATAAATCTATTCAATCTAATTTACATTTTAGAGTATTTTATGCTGTATACTTCAAATGGTGACATAAATGATAATATCTCGGTGAAATGTTTAGGGAATATAGAAGGGAAGATAATTTAGATGGAAATTACGTTATTGTGTAGGTAAACTGGTTGATGTACATTTGTTAGTGTAAGATTTTTAAGAATAAATAAATATATTTAGGACCGACTGTCTTATAATAGAAAAATATATTATATCATCGTAAAATTTTAATGAAATATCTTTTTTATAACAATAGTTTGATTATGAAAGATTTTAAAACTAGTAGTTCATTAGTGTGTGTAACAACATAAATTATAACATATCGGTGAAATATTTAGGGAATATAGATGAGAAGCTGACTTTTGTGGTGCAGATAGACCGATTGTCATGTATGAACAATTATATAGAGTGTGAAGGAAATAACTTTCGCAAATTTTACAAATAATTGTTTACATTATTTTGAACAAAAAGTTTCTTTAAAACATGTATCCAAAATGCCATTTTCGTGGAAAACACTACTTTATTTTCGTTACAGTTGGCAACATCGTCAATTGTTAGGAAAATTAAGTTTTTTGTTTGGCACGTTTTTAGTCAATTTTCCCGAACACGTTAAAAAAGTCCTAGTACATCACCAGTCCCAGTACAATTATTATCGTAGCTTTTCGATTGGTGATTTAATACCTTTTTTTTTCCTGGAAACTGTTAAGTTTTTGATCCTTGTTGTAAGGAACTTTTTTCTTTCAAACGATGTGAAGAATCGTTAAATTTATGATAGTCCCTTAGACCCTCTGCATATATTATAGTGTCCAAAAAATGTATACACACTTTATTTTCTGGCTACAGGAAGCAGTGATCCCAAGTATTCGGGAAGCTTTTGAGAGTGAGAACTTTTATTTTCAACGAGATGGTACCTCCACATTATCATCATAACGTAAGGACTTATCTTGACGAGACTCTACCGAACACATTGATTGGACGAAGAGGTTGGGTTGAATACCCCGCACGTTCATCTGACCTTACGCCGCTCGACTTATTTTTATGGGGATACACTAAAGACAAGGTTTATAAGACAAAACAGTCCATGAATTAAGAGTAGCGATTGAAAGAGAATGTGGACAAATATCAATGGAAATGATTCTGGATGTTGTGATTCCATTGCTTCTCGTCATCAGCAATGTCTAAACTACGACGATGGACAGTTTGAAAACTGACGTTAGTGAAAATAAAGGCTGTTTCTTTGGTTTTTTTTTGAAACCCTAAAGTAAACTGTATGAAAATAAATACTGATTTTAGAACCAGTCAAAGTGTGTATACATTTTTTTGGGATACCCTGTAATATACTATTAACTTTATTTATAAAGACTAAAACTATTAGTTAAAAGATTAGTTAAAAGGAATAAAACAATTTTTTACTTTGTTATCTGTCACTTTTATTTTTAAACAAAATTTGTGTGACTATAGTTTCGTAAAATGACTTTACATTCTCAAACACTACTTTAAAACTCCTTGTTTTACGAAACAATAGCCGCACAAATTTTGTTTAAAAATAAAAGTGATAGATAACAAAGTAAAACATTGTTTTATTCCTTTTTAAAAAAATGAACTAGCACAAAGTAACGGACGTATCACGAAGTAACGAATCAATCAATAAAACTATTAGTATTTCTACACTTTGAATAAACTAATCTCTCATGTCTCTATCTTTGTTTTTATGTAGTAATTTTTCACTAGCTTGCCAAAGCACAAACATTAGATCTTACTTTGTACTTTTGCGTCTTCTGAACCTTTTTATTTTGTATCCATTTTTTAAAATTCTTTTTTTTTTGATACTTTTGCTAATCTTTGGCAAATCACTGGATGTTGTTCCTGGATCACTTGGAGGGTTGTGACTCTCCAAGTTATTGTTCTGTTCCCTTTCTTATCTATTAGTAAAATCACTTCAATATTCCACCCTTTCGGTATTTCGTTCTTTACTATTATATTTATGATTTTTGTTAATTTTTTTGGTCTATTTTTTACCATATATTTAATCATTTCCATGGTGATGTTGTCATTTATCTAGTGCCTCCTGTATACCTGCGTCTCTTATTGGTTCCATGGTTCTATTGTTTACAATTTCATTTTCTATTTTTAAATTTAATTTTGTTAATTATTGGAAATGCTGTCTCCATTTTCCCATTATTTGATCTTCATCAGGTTTTCTATCCATGTTTTTAATATTTATCATGTTATGCTATTTTTCTCTTCAATCCTTTAAAGTAATTTTAACATATTTCATAATGATTTTCACTTTTCTTTTTCTCCCACTCTCTATTTTATTTATTTCTCCAAGTAGTTTATCAATTTCTTTTTTTTTCTCTTTTATTTTTAGTTTTATTTCAACGGTTTTATTTCAACCATTCTGTTTTCTTTATTTTTAGGTACTTTTACTACTCCACAATCATCTTTAGCTGCTCCTAGTATTACAGTTTTAAACTGTTCCACCATTTCTTCCACCTGCGTTGTCTCTGGGTACTTCTGTTTAGAAATTTTCTCGGAGTTTATAATTTTTCTCTTCTTTTTCCTTTATTTTCTCCTTATTTTTATGTTCATTTTTATTCATGTCGTATTCATATTTCCATCGAGAATAAATAATGGCCGCTACTTATCTCTACTTTTCTCTTCATTCGAATATCTTAAATATATTTTCATTGATTCTTGCTTATTAAAAATTAATCAATTACTGATTGCAGAAACTTTGAAATTCACCACTTAAAATATATCTAAAAATCGAATATTGCATTTGAGAGAGAGAGAGAGAGGTGCACAAAGAGACATAGGTGAATTAAAATATATGAATGTAAAGTTGCATAGTGGGCTCATGTGAATATTAAAAATATTCAGAATCAAGCACATTTCTTCCGTGTTTCACGCAAAAAAGAAATTTTTGCGCCACTCAAATTTACACCACCCAAATTTTTACGCGGAGCACGCAAGATATTCCCTTGGATTTGAATTTTTTGAACATATGGGAATTTCCTGGCTATAATGTGTAGGAACAACTTTACATGAGGAACCCTATTTTAAATATATTTGGGCAAACCAGGTGCGTAGGGCGGTGATTCGATGGCGCGGTAGCGTATTCCCCTTTCGTTTCGGTCTAAATGTTTGTGACTTGATTACATGTTTAGGAATGTTTCTAGGCCAGATTGTATAATTTGACAAGGAATCAAGTTGAGCACAAAATCAAGGGTTGATAGCCCGAGCGGGGTGCCGACCGGCACACAGTTGCTGTAGGTCCAGTCGCTAAGTGCTGAGTATATGTGATAACAACAATAAAAGGGCATACAAAAATCGAGGATTTGTTACTCTGCTGACTCTCAATATCAAGAACACCTTCAACTGTGCACTGTGGGGCAAAATAGTCCAACACATGCATTCCCTGGGAATGAGTACATACATACCTTAAGATTATCTATCTTGTAGATACATCCCGACCGGAAGAAAAGTTAAAATGACCTACGGTGTGCCTTAGGGTTCCATCTTGGAATCGGTTCTATGGAGCATATTTTACGACCAGATTTTGAGGGATGATATCCGGGAGGGCTGCAGTAATTACGGCAAAGAGTATTATCCTACTGAAAGAAAGAGTAGCAAGGGCCGCACAAACAATCAAAAATACACGATATAGGAATAGAGTTAGCATTGCAAAAGATGGAGCTCACCATATTATTGCGAAGGCAGAAGTTGAAAAGCATCCAAATAAACATAGCCGGCCCGAAAATTGAAAGTCAAAAAACAATAAAATCCATTGGAGTGTAAAGTAAAGTAAAGTGTTTGGGTTAGAGGCGCATCAGCAACTGGGCTATTTAGCGACTGGACCTACAGCTTAACGTGGGTTCCGAACCACGGTCATCAGCTTCCGACAAACCCAGGCCAGCACCCCCCTCGGGCTATAAACCCTTGGTTATGTGCCTACCCATAAGTCTATCAGGAAACCTACCGACTGGCGAGTGACCAACGTAGAACACTTCTCAGAAGGCATCCGGCCTTACCCAGCCTTTAACTGGCGTGACTGAGGGGTAATTCGTAGTCGGATTTTACACTCTTGCCTAGAAACAATCACAAACATTTAGGAAAGATAAACGGACAGAAGAAAGAAAAATAACCATCCGAGCGCTGGAATCGAACCAGCTACCGCTCCAGCGCGGATTCGGCAAAGCAGACGCTCTTACCGCCGCACCAACGCGACCGGCAAGATCATTGGGGTGTGGTTAGAAAAGGATGCAAGTATAACATCCCCCATACGGAGATGAAACAGTAGCTCAAACATGCAAGAAGGCGTTATGACTTACACTTACCGACGTTATTGATGGTATATATATATATATATATATATATATATATATATATATATATATATATATATATATATATATATATATATATATATCATCATCAGTCAGCATCGATCCACTGCAGGATGAAGGCCTCTTCAGCATGCTTCCCACCTTCACGGTCCTGGGCTTTCCTCTGCCACTCGGGTCCAATATATATATATATATATATATATATATATATATATATATATATATATATATATATATATATATATATATATATATATAGCGAACATCCAGGGCCTTAGCGCTCAGAAAAGGAGATTATTGGCAACGGTCATATCATCTACCATACTGTACGCAGCTCCCATATGGGAGCGACCACTACAGTATAAATATTACGAGAACATCCTAGAGAAGACCAACCGCAAAATGGCCCTGCGAGTGACATTGGCTTACCGGACTTCACCACCCGAGGCAGTCGCCCTGGCGCGTCTTCCGTCATGCATCTATTTACTAAAAAGGGAAACACTTCAGAATAGAACCCAAAAGAAAAATGCTGAGCAAGTGGCAGGAAAAATGGGATAATATCGAAAACATTCATTAAAAATATTATAGATAGATTAAAAATATTATATATTATAGATAGATGAAAATAGTAGAAATAATTAGATGGTATGGCTTTGGATGGGCCTAAACGGACTACTATGTGACCCAAGCAGTCGATAACGCAGGCTGGTATTGCGGCAACGAGTACAGCCCAAAGCACATATTGATTAAATGCGAGATTCCCTACGATTAGAGGCTGCCTTGAATTGCGGAAAACAATTAATGAAATTTAATATATGCACATTGATGCTTTATTCGTAGCATAATTTTAAATCCATAAAGGACATGATAAGAAGGATCATGAGGACCAAAGAGCTTGATGAAAGACGTACGTTTTAACCACCGACAATGAACGAAGATATACTCTATATATATATATATATATATATATATATATATATATATATATATATATATATATATATATATATATATATATATATATATATAGTATATGGGGATAAATGGATATGGGTTTTTAGTGAGTAAACCCAAGATGGGAGAATCGCACACTCAGTCTATAAAAGATTTCTCTGCAAAAAAAAGTTCCGTCGTTAAATAGACTTAATGTTGAAGCGGATCTTATCCTAAATCCTTACCTTAACCTTACATTTTGGTAAGATAATGATATCGAACTATCCCAAAAAAACCATTGACCTAAGAAAATATTTAACGTGATATGCAATGATGCAGCGTGCAAAAGAATAAAATTAGTTTTATTATCAGAATAAGCTATATCGGTACATAAGAAATAAGAAATTTTAAATAACCATTAAAGTATGCAACCTAGTCTCTACATTTATTGGTTAACGTTGGTAATTTAGAGCCAATTGCATGTATTGAAGGATATTTCAAAAAATATAAATACGAGGGTGAATCAAATATAAACCGGAATGGTTTTATACATATTTATAAAATAATACAAAAAAACTATTGATCATTTTTCGACATCCACGCTCTAAACATTTTTTTTGAGCGGTTTGGAAGCTTGTGAATTCCTTGTTCGTAGAAACTTTGAGTTTGGGTCATCAGCTAATTGCGCACGAAGTCCTCAACATCTTAATCGTTGTCGAGTGCATTTCAAGTGCAAGTGCAAGTGCCCTTCAAGTGCATTTTTCAAGGGCGCAAACAAAAAATAATCACAGAATAACAAATCTGGGATGTATGGAGGGTGTTCAAGAGTTTCCTAATGCATATTCTCCAGTTTTTTCTTCGTCAAAACTATTGTGTGTGGTCTAGCGTTGTCATTGAGAAAGAGGACGTCTCTAATGGGGACACAGCACTTTTTGCTTCTGTAAGTGGATTTTGTTGCCTCCAACACCTGGCAGTAGTAGACAGTATTAATCGTACGTAGAAAATCAATCTGCAAAACTCCCTTTCAGTCGAAAAAAGCGGTCGTGAGAACCTTACCGGCTGAGAGACGCGTTTTGGAATTTACTGTGCAGGTGTTGTCTTTCCTTCGCCATTCCTTACTCGCTATATTTGATCCTGGAGTGTAATATTGCACCCACGTTTCATCACATGTTACGATACGCTTCAAAAAAGTCTCTCCTTCCTGCCGAAATCGATTCAGAAGTCTCTTACTGATTTGTAATCAGAAGTTTTTCTGATTTTTGGTTAAACAACTTCGGCACACATCGAGCACAAAATTTATTGAAGCCAAGATAATTTCTGATGATTGTTTGAGCACTTCCAAAACTAATACCCACCTTTAAGGCCATTTCATGAATAGTTAGCCGCCGATCACCTTCGATAGGTCGCGAACTGGATCAATATTGAGTGCAGTGACACTTGAGCTGGGACGTCGGTTACTTACATTTACCACACTTTCTTGTCCACTTTTAAACTTCTCGGCCCAACCAAACACTTGGGTCTTAGACCCAAGTCTAAGTCTCGTCCCCATACTGAACCTTCAACCGAGTTAATATTTCGGATAGTTTAACGCCTTCCTTGGTTAAAAACTTTATTATAACCCGTTGTGCAACGGACGGTGAAACCTGTTGCGCACTCATGGCTGTATTGACAATAGAACTAAGTGAAACAGCTCACCGAGCGTTTCCCCCTCTCCTAGTAACAGCCCGCTCCTTATTGGCTGAGGAAAGTAATTGTAAAATTCCGGTTTATATTTAATTTACCCTCGTAATAGGGTTAAATTGTTGCTTGAATGAATTGTAAGTTTAAGGAATAATAATTTTCTGTATTGCTAAGCTGTAAACTGCAAAGTTATTTATTATTAATAAATTTAACTAAAACAGATTTTTAATTAATATATGGAACATAAAAAAAGCCTTACCTGAATGAACTTGGTGGTCGATCTGCTTTAGGTTTACTGTTACCAAACAAATGTCGTTCCTTATTTCGCGGTGTAAATGGTCGCTGAGTCTGAAGGGGCTTTATTGCTGGGGAGATAAAGTTCTTTTCTGGATTTTGACTTTCTGGAAAATATGAATGAATATACTTAATATTATTATGATACGCATACGCAACATGGCGAAGATAATCTTAACATGATAATCTGTAGCCAACATATTTTAATAGTAATTAAGTAATTAACGATTGTTAACTCTACATTTTTTTTTTCTTTTATAATACTAATATAAACCTCATACAAAATCTAACATAATGAGGTTTTCAATTCAAAATATTATTTTCAAGAAGGGTAAAAGCAATTACAATCCAGGAAATTGAAACTCAAAAAACAATAAAATATATGGGGATGTGGTAAAATAAGGATGCACCTACGACAATCCCACATACGGAGATGCAACGAGAAGGCCACATAAATACTAAAATAGCTCAGAAAAGGAGATTTTAGGCAACGATTTATCATCTGCTATACTGTATGAGGTCTCCATATGGGAGCGAGTACTACAATATAAGTACGAGAACATCTTAGAGAAAACCAACCGCAAAATGGCCCTGCGAGTGACTTCGGTTTACCTGACCTCTTCAACTGAAGGTACTGGCAACTGGAAGGCACACGCTTCCATCAATTACAGGTTAGGCTAATCACCCTAATCACCTCACTTTCAAAGATAGCGAAAAGAGTAATTCTTTTTAGCGGTAATAACGAGTATACAGATCATATCAAATGAGTGGCTCGGGTTCCGAATAGGACATTCGTTCCTTTATCAGGCAGCTAGACTGATCGCCGTAGTTTATAAGCCTTTCCGAAAAAATCAGTATCTCGGTGTTGTCTTTTTTGACAATTGAAAAGCCTTTGATAAGGAATGGTACGATGAGGTAGCACCTTCCAAGTCAAATTAAAGAAGATCCTTTTCATAAGGAAACCCATCAAGTCGAGAGACCCCCAGGGCTTACATTACAGATATTCCGAGCTTTCGTGACAATAAATCCGTTTTAATTTCACTGATTTTTTTTGTCACCCCGTGTCGCACGTCTACAATCCATAATAAATTAGAGAGTCAGATCAGGCTCTAGTGAGATCTGTTTTATTATACGGATTTTAAGTATTATCTGGATTTCTCATTAACATCTCTTTCCACCAGTTTCAGATATTTCAAAATAAAATCCTGAGTGTGGCTCTTAACATATCCTGGCTCGACAGCCAGATCCATCGAGAAACCGGAGTCCCATTCAATTTTACGAATTATCTTTCGCACAATTTCATCTCTGTTTCATGAAAAACTGCTTGTACAGAAATATCCTGCTACCCTAGCCGCTTTTACCTCGTGACTACCGGTAACAGGTCATATATTAGGTCCATTAGAGGGTCTTCTACTTCATGTCTAAAAGTATGATGATTTTTCATTGTCGGGGTCAACTTCATCTAATATAAGTTTTACTTACTTATAAAAACTAGGCAAATGTTCAAGCCCATGAAATGCAACAATAATGCCTTGAATTCATAATATGTAGAGAGTAAAATATAAAAAAAATGATGAATGGGTTATAGTACATATCACAAAACCTACTTTGTGAATTAGTTTTGCAAGGAATTCATGATATCTCTTAGTTTTACCATGTTCACGATATTCATTACATACGATTTTGATGTGAATATGCTATAAGTTCGTAACAGAATTGGATATTAGAATAAAACGAATAATTTTTATAAGAGATCTATGTCATTATAGGTTAATAATAATGATTATCCATTTTATTCAGAAAAAATCATTTTCATCATTTTCATGAGTCAGGTTAGGTTAAGATAGAATTATGCATCATGTAAAGTTGGCATCAAGCTAACAGTACAAGGCGGTATTCTACCGACTTATGTCTTGTCCTGAAGTAAGTAGTCTATTATATAAGTAATGTAGTGATTTTTGTCTGTAAGAAAAGGTATGTACTAAATTAGAAAGTTTAATTTGTAGCTTCGCTTATTTTTTGTAGGTATCTTTTGTTAATCCGTAGTTTGTTAAATGCTTTTGTTGAGCACTTTTGTTACTGATTCTTGTGAATTTCGTTGTTAAATTGAATCTCTCGTCTATTAAATGCCTTTATTTAATAAACATTGTTAAACCAAGGAACGACCAAGACCATTTCTTCGAAATAACTAAAATTGAGTTTCGACATTACTAAATGTTATATATATATATATATATATATATATATATATATTATTTTTATATATATATAAATATATATATATATATATATATATATATATATATATATATATATATATATATATATATATATATATATATATATATATATATATATAATATATATATATATATATATATATATATATATATATATATATATATATATATATATATATATATATATATATATATATATACACATATATGACTCGGACGACCCAAAAACAACATAGAAATCTCAAGCCTAGCCTTCGCAGACGACCTAACCAATACTCATATATATATATATATATATATATATATATATATATATATATATATATATATATATATATAACATAGAAAACAACATAGAAATCTCAAGCCTAGCCTTCGCAGACGACCTAACCATACTCACAGACAATGAAAAAAGGGCAACCAAATAGATAGAAGTCCTCAAGGAATGTGCAAAGAAAGTCGGCCTACAAATCTCCTTTTAGAAAACCGAATTCTTCTGCTCAAAATTAGATGTCCAAAATTTAAACACCAAATACGGCAAAATAAATAGGGTCACTCACTGGCACCTCGAACCCACAGGAGGAGAGAAGATAGCACAGAAGGCTCGATTATAGAAGATGAAATTCTATGGATATATCAATAGACTCCCACCCACAAGACTCACCAACTGAATTCTTACATACCAGGAGTCAAGTCAACAGTACCATGGATCGCACAAGTCAGAGCTGATCTGGGAAAGGCACAAATGGACCCGTCAGAGATTGAGGATAGAAGCACGTACAGACATAAAATACATATGTGGAACGTTGCACTAGAGAGCGAAGTTTCGAGGAAATTGGGGACAAGGTGGACGGAGGAGAGAAAGATAATCCACGGAGAAAGGATGAGAGAGGTGTGAAGGATCAGAAAGAACACTCGAAAATGTGTCAGAATGCTTTGCGTGATCCAACCGGGTCTATACGCACCTAATTAAATAGTAAACAATTTTTCAGAGCAAAACACCATATTTTATTTCCGTTCAGTTTCTTTCCTTTAACTCATTTTGCTGGTTCACCTCCTGCATAGGGTTTTAATAGCACAAAAAGTAAAAAGGAAGAACGGAAAAGCAAAAAAAAATCTTCAGCAGCACTATTTTCTTCTACGCCCTCTCACTTTAAAAACCCATAAGTCGCCACTGGGAATAAGACAGTGGGATAGTCTCAGTCCATCGATAAGAAAATTTATCAAACAGGAGAAACTGATGATGCAATAGCATTACAAATAAAATATTTAAAGTATTTGACTATTTTTGAAAACTATGTTTATTTCAATGGTCAAAAAAGAGACCAAACTGTAAATTTCCAAAGGAATTATGGCATTTTTCAGGAAGAACTTTGATAAATTGAGTGATTTAAACAGTGTACCTAATTTTATTTATAAGTAAAACCAAAATTGGGTAACATATTTTACTTGGCAACTGAGAATGTGCATCACATTAAAAACCAACTTACAGTGGAGAGTCACCTTTGACTCTCCACTGTAAGTTGGTTTTTAACACATAGAAAATACACATCAGTCACATAGTTGTGACACATAGAAAACGCGCTCAGTCAGTAGTAGTATTCAAAATTCAAACATCTGTCTTTTATAATACAAGTATAATTGTTTCGCATCCTAAATAACAAAGTTCATAAGTTTTACAATATTACACCTTCATATTTATATTTCTAATTTTCTGAGGTATACCAAATTTATTTGATATCAATAAAAATTTTCTGTGAATTTATTGTTAGTCATTTCGTATTTTAGCTAATAAATGATCGTTAAAGAAATACGTATAGTCTGTTCATTTAACCTTGAAGTGTGCATTGTCCTTTGCGGGGCGAATAACGGCTTTTTTGCCTAGCAAATTGTGGACGCTCGTTTATCATGTTTGTGTCCATGATAATAAATGGGTTTGCCATGTTTTTAACAAACGTGAAAATCACCTCCCATGAGATTTGGCGATAGGAAAATCGCCATGTAATGGTATTGATTTACATTTAAGTTTCAGCTGAAGTTCAACTATAAGCTCATAGTTATTTTTAGATGCTGAATGTGCAAATGTCTACCACCGCTAAAATTCCAATCGCCATTAGTTCTCGAAAATAATTATCTTGCGTTAAACATATATCTGTATATATCTATTAAAAATTATTTTAAAATATATCACAACTTTAAACAGTGAAATCGGGCACTGAATACATAAAGAGATCCTTACCCAATAAGGTCTTGTCTCTTTAATGGTTATAATTGTATCTTATCTCTGTATCTTCCTGGCCTTGTCTGTTTAATGGTTATAATTGTATCTTATCTCTGCACCTTCGAAGTAATAATTACACTCGACAATACATTACCAACTTTTTTAAGCCCATGAAATACTTAACTAATTTTGAGAAAGCATTGAAAAACATTTACAGTGGTAAACTTGAAGAGATTTACCTCTAAACACCAAATTACTTTTTTTTAACTTTTTGACGCACATATCGACAAATCTCTTCAAGTTTAGTGTTTCACACCAAAGGTTCCAATAGAAGAATTGATTCGCAGTGGTACTAATTTTATGCTCCGGTTAGCTCAGGTTTTTTGTGGATATCAATAACAAGATTTATAACCCAGTTAAAGATTTATTTAGATTAATAAATTTTAATAATTTTAAAAATGTAGAGTTGAAGTGCTTCTTCTTTTACAATTAATATCTACAGTTCCTCTTCTTAATGTCCAATACTAATTTGCTAGTATAGCAGGGCGCCACCTCCCTTGATAGCGTCGTTCCATGCCCAATATATTCTGATAAAAGTGCGCTCACCGTGTTAATCGCTAACGTCTCCCATATTTTGGGGCAAACAATCTAAATGTGAGTCCAAAATGTGTATTTTCAGGGCTTACAGCTAATAGTGCGCAGGGCTTGAATCATATCTTATTAGTGTTTTATAGTTTTCAGATTTCACATTTCCTAGAACATGGTAAAACTTGCATTATGAATTTCCAAGCCTTATTCTCTATTTTATTTAATTTAGTCTTAAAGGTATCGTCCTTAATCAACTCTCCTATTTGAGGCCCTATAAAAAATCCCTTCTTTTAACTTTGCATGTGAAATATTTTAGAATTGGGAGAGAGAGAATGAGAAAGATATTGAAAAGTTTCATATTCGTGGTTAAGAGATTTCGCAAAGTTTTTCATTATTCTTATGAATAATAGGTGCAAAGGTGGCACAATAATGTTTTGTTGTTGCACTAACGGTGGATGAAGTATGTTTTCTGATACTGGAGTGAAACTTTTCCTAGGTAGCCAGACTTTTCTGACATAATGATTTTCTCTATCGCGACTATTCCAACAGTATTTAATGGGGGACAAAAAACAACAGTATTTAATGTAACCATGTTGCATATCAAAAATTATACTAATAACTTTAAAATCTTCGAAGAATATTTCTCAAATTTCATTTTTTCAGGTAAAAGCTTTAGATTGTCATAGGTTTCTTTCATTGAAACGGCATGAATTACGGGAACTGAAGGATATATAAATATAAACCGTTATGTAACCGGTAATAAACCATAATAAACCGTTGTGTAACAATACTGCTTTTAGACTAATTTTAAACGAATTTATGAATAATCTCCAAGCGTGTGGATCGTGATTAATACCAAAAGCTTCAAATAGTGATGATCGCTATCAGCACTAAAAACTGTAGCAGATCACTGTGATTATTTTGAAAAACGGTAACCTTTGTGTCTTTTGCCAAAATGATCCATTGCTTCAGACGCGAGTCAAGAAGTTCTTCTTGTGCTTTTGATAGATCTCTAACCAAGTCATTTAATTCAGGTTGAATGACTAAATGAGGTTCAGATGAGTGGGGACTAATATCCCGATCAGTGGGGACATCGTTTTCAGTATCGTTTTCAGTATCATTGTCACAATCGTCATAAGGCGATATAGAGATTTGATTATGTTCACAGTGTTGTTGAGCTTTTTGAACTGATATTGAACCAATGTGACATTTTCTTTATTTACGAGTATTAGGCCATTCATTTGTATTCATGCAAAAATATAAATCTTCAACATGGTTCTTCTGTTCTTTCCATAACCTTGGTGTTGCAAAAGGTAAACTTGATGAACGGCCAGACAGCCAATTCTGCATATTCTCCACGATTTAAGATCCCACAGTTTATCTTGATTTTTACCTTCGACAGCAAAGTAAAGTTCGCATGCCCGACCAATCTGTGGAGTTAATTTTGCACTCTTTTTTTTCATAGTAAAATTACCACACTTATAACAAAAATTATTTGGATTACTTTTACAAATGCGAGGCATTATTATGATGGCAATATTATGACTTAAATATAGAAGTACTTAGAAATATATCAATATAAATGAAGACAAATATGTAAAACCATAAATTGGTTAAAAATACATTTTATATACTATTTAAAATATTTTTTGGCAAAATATATAACTGTCTACAGGTTCAAAAGTGCTCTATTAATTTGTTCTCATATGTCACACTTGCCAGATATAGCACTAGCCTATTTATAGTTGGGAGCCTGTTTCATGTTCGAATTCACATTTTTGTTTACCTGTTTCTCGTAAAAAAATAAGTCATCAAGAAGGCTCAATGCTTTCATTAGAGTAATCTGATCTAGCAAACCATCTGTTTTGACTCTTACGTGCCAAACACAAATAGCGGGGGAAGGGGGGTAGTGTCAAACACCTGACGGGCTTTTTAAGTTTAATAGCGATGAATTGTTTTACGGGACCACAGCGCGCATTTTTCGTGCGAGCGTTTTATGAAAACAACGATTCCTACTTCCTAATTGTTCGACGTCTGTACAGGACATATTTTAATTTAGCGACCATGAGAAATGTGCTAAGTGCGAATGTAATCAAGAATTAGGTGCGAAAGTTTGAAGAAACTGGAAACACCCCTACAAAATGGTTATTGTGTAAGAGTTATTGTGCATGAAGCCCCATGATCTAGTTAAACGAGTCGAATTCTGCAGGAAAATGAAAAATCGATAACATATGGTTTTCTGATGAATTAAATTTTCACATCCAAGGCCACGTGAATAAACAAAATTACAGATATTGGGCTCCCAACAATCTGCGGGAACTGTAGAAACTGTTAAACTCGCCTAAGGTTATCGTTGGGGCTGCTATATCAAGCGAAGAAATTATCCGACCCTACTATTTTGAGGATAACCATGGTTGCGCTCAGACTGTTAATTTCGATCGTTATTGCCATATGAACCGGACTTGTTTGGCTCCAGACATGCAAAACTCGATAGACTACAACCGTAACACATTTTTCCAACAAGATGAAGCAATTTCGCACATCACGAATGATTTATTCCCTGAAAGAGTGATTAGTCGCCGGGGAGACATCAACTGGCCACCGAGGAGACCAGACTTAACACCTGCTGATTTTTTCCTATCGAGCTACTTAAAAAGTAAGGTTTTCAACCCATTACCACTCAACTTAAATATTTTAAAGCAAAGAATAACAGACGAAATCCACGCGATTCCAAGAGCGATGCCCCAGCGAGTGATTGAAAAATTCAGTTCCAGGCTAAATGTGTGTGAAGAAGCGGATGGTGCACATTTACAGATGGTTGTTTTTCATAGATACAAATTCAAAAACTACTCTGTAATTTTACAGCAATTAAACAAGTTTGAATTAAATCTGATGTTTTATTTTTTAACTATTAAAAACTAAAAACATGCTGAGACACCGTTTAATAATGGGATCTCTCTTTCTCGTCCCCATCCTTCACTGTCCCACTCCCTTTCGCCCTTCTCTGTTCTCAGTTCTCTGTTTCAGCGATCTCTTCATTTGATATGGATTTGTCTTCAGTCAGACATTTCTTTATGTTTGGAAAGGAAGAGAAGTCGGAGAGGGCGGATAATAAGATGGATACGGAATCAATTTTCTATTGGATTGACAGGCATTAAATACATTGAAATGTTTTAGGATTAGAGGCGCATTGGCAATTGAGACTATTTAGAGTTACTGGAGTCTGGAGTTCCAACTTTACGTGGTCTCCGAAACATCATTAGTTAATCAACCCTAGTTAGCACCATCCTCGGGTCAGCGTCTGTTGGTTTGTGCTTCACCTTTTAGTCTCCTGAGAACACTATCGACTGACGATTGATCGATGTAGAAAACCTTTAAGAAGCCTGGTTGCTGTCATGACTGAGGGTCGCATTTTATCCTCTTACTTAGAGACATAGAGGAACATAAACAAAGTGCAAACATCTGTGAGCAGAAATCCACTCCGCCTTAATCACCGTAAAACTGGACCATATCCATTTAGCACTGACTAAATAAATTGAATAATTTAAATAACTGAAAACATTAGTTTGAGAATGACCATGAACTTCTGTAGAGTTCTTTTATACTTAAGACTTTGATATATTTAATGTAATAAATCGTTAAAATGTAAATTAATGTTGGGTTTATGAGTTCATTACGTTATGTAAAGGTTGTTATATTAACGTTTATTTCGTGTATATTTCTTATCATTTAACTGCTTTATCTATTAATTTAATTAAATCTATAGCAATTAACCAAAATTATCTTTTTACCCTATCAACATTACAGTTAATAGTATGTAATCAGTAATTATTTACTAGAGGGGAAATACTGAAGTTAAGTATGTTGATAAAACCAGATGTGTAAGTTTAATACATGATTTTATTTTTACTACATACTTTTTAACGTTTAGTAAAGTAATCAATAATTTCTCATTATGTACAGAGCTCCTTAGTGTGTTTTTTTCAATAAACATATCTACTGGATACAAAATGGGACAACACCCAGTATACACATTTGAATCAAACTGAAAATATGACCCCTGCATCTTGAACACAAGAATTTATCCTTCAGATTAACAATATTTGGATTAATTTCAACTTCATATATATTAAGAAAAAAATGGGAAAACAATCAGTATACATGTTTGAATCAAACTGAAAATATGTTCATTGCATCTTGAATACAAAAACTCATATATTTTGGCATGTTTACTTTTTTATGATGTTTCTGTATGTGATTGCAAAAAATGTACTAAAAGTTATACAAGGCGTTCCCATAAGAACACTTCTATTTCATTGGCTCACTGCGCAAACCAATCCTGTCGACCAAGGTCATCACGAAGTGACGAAAATGATAAATTAGTCCATTCTGACAATCCGGACATTTCCGTTCGAAAGTGAGCGCATGATTTAAATGTGCATCGATCATCATTGCAATCTGCAGTCCAATCAGAGCACTCGTACAGAACAGACGTGTTTTTCAAGAGCTCCCATTGGTTATCTACACTGAACTGCAACATGCTACTTGGTGGCGTCATTGTGATGTCAGCAACGGTTTTTCACAGTGATATTGATTGTTTTTATTAAAACAATTAATATTACACGGTTTTTAATAATTTTTTCGCATTTCGCGAACTATTTTTGAAGATTTCGCGGCAATCCTACAGCAGGAATAGCAGGAATAGTCTCGGGGCACAACAAGGCATACTTTTCGGACCTTTGGGTCGCTATTTAGGCCTTTTTGGGAATCTATTTAGAAATTCAAGGTGTTCGGAAGAGTGCAATCAATCTCAATGAGACGATTTTTGAGCTCAAGGAGCTAATCAAAAACCTGAAAAGACAAATAGCCGATTTAGCGACTAAATTTGACAGGAACGAACAGGAGACCGCCCGCACCAACGCGCCCGCCGAAATAAATATGGATTTAGACACGGGTATGTTGATCGACAGCGACTTCCCGCCTCCCAAACCCCCAAAAGGAATTCCTTCCTCGGTTAAAACGGATACCGTTACCCCCAAACTGAATCACGATGTCAGCGAAGGTGAAATTCTCTCCATCGGTGGAGAATTGTCCGATTCAGAATTCGAGAAATGCGCAGCCAAGAAAAGGCCTCGTATAAAACGATTCAGACGCTCCACCGAAGAGGAAAGGAACCCAGAGCAGACGCCAAGGAAAAAGACTGCCGGAGAGGCAGGTCCCAGCGGTTCCCCAACAGCGGTGCCTGCGGCCAAGTTGGTTACGGAACCAAAAGAGACGGTCGCAAAGACGGAAAAAGTACCTCCGGTGGTACTTCGGTCTAAGAACCATTATATGAAGGTAATGACCTCCATAGCCAATGAGAAAATAGGCACGGACAAAGCGCTGAATCGCCCAGAAGGGGTGAAGATTCTGCCAAAGACAGCTGGCGACTACCGCAAGCTGACGGCGTTCCTAGAAAAGGAAACAATTGCTTATCACACCTTCTGTACGAAGAGTGAGAAGCAATTGCACGTATTAATCCGGAATATCGTCAAAACGGTTTCGGAACAAGAAATCCGCGAAGAACTCGCCGATTTAGGATTCACCCCCTCGAAAGTTCAGAGGTGGCAGAACAAGAGCGGGCAACTGCTTGCACTAGTATATGTGATACTCCCCAAAGAGCAAAAGGGGATTCACAACATCAAATACCTGGTTCACCAAAAGATAAGGGTGGAAATCATCAAGTCCAATGGGGAGACCTCGCAGTGTTACAACTGCCAGGTCTTCGGGCACACAGCAAAGAAATGCCACGTGCCACCCAAGTGCATGAAGTATGCGGCCAAGCACACTTCAAGGGACTGCAAAAAGCCGAAGAAAGCTCCGGCTAAATGTGCCAACTGTGCAGGTCCGCACCCGGCCAACTCCAAAGCCTGTCCCTAAAGACCCCCAAACAAGGGTGAGGGAAAGAAAAATCAATGGACTACCCCATCCAAACCTAAGTCAAAAATTCCACCCCCAACTTTCGTTTGGGGGACTCAAAATAATAATAAAGCGCCGGCTTCCGCGCCGGCTGCTCCCTCTAAGCCCAGTCCTAGGATGGAGGCTCCAAGAATTTAGTTACCGAACTTCACGGTAATGATGGAGCAAATGATGTAGCAGATGGCTGCGATGGTCTAAGAGCAGCTAAATGCTGCACTAGCCATGTTCCAAACCAGCAATGAATAATACAAATTCGTTGCGGGTTGTAACATGGAACTCCAATTCTCTGAACGGGAAAAAATTGGAACTCACGGCGTTTCTGAAAGATCACAGCATAGACGTGGCTCTGATTCAGGAGACTTTCCTTAAACCGAGCTAACGGTTCGGTGTGAGGAACTTCTTCTGTTACAGGGTGAGGACAGGCTCGGCGGAGCGGGGGGTGGTCTGATGATTCTCGTCAAGAAAGGAATCAAACATAACCTGCTGCCTCCGACGGGTCTTGCTTCCTCGGAAGTCATGTCTGTGCAGGTGGCTCTGGAAGGTAATCTTGTCAACCTATCCTCATGGTACCAGAGAGCTTGTCACGACTTCGATTCAGGTGAAGTTGGCAGGCTCCTGAATAACAACGCTCCATTCATCATTGGAGGAGATTACAATGCCCATAATCGATCGTGGGGTTCGGATCAGACAAACAGGAGAGGAACTGACCTGCTATCTTTGGCGGAAAGATACGGGCTGAACCTCCTTGTTCCAGACGAACCATCCCGCTTCCGCAGCTTCTTAGATTTCTTTATCATAAAGAATCTAACGAATCAATGAGAAGTCCAGGTTGTCCATGAGCTTACCTCGGATTATTACCCGGTTGTGCTAACAATCGACACCAAGGTGGATACCTTCCCGCCGAGAAAGAAGACTAATATCTGTTGGAGCATTTTTCAGCAGCATTTGCAGGACAGCGGGCCCAACCCGCGTATTGGTAACGTTCAGCAGCTTGAGGATGCGGTCGAAAAATTAACCCATGACATAATAGAAGCCACGCAAGCGGCTATTAAAACCTCTCCTGAATCAATTCGAACTACCCTGGATATCCCGTTCGAGGTAAAAGAGAAGATTCGAAAAAAAAACCGGCTTTACAGACGCTATCACCTGACTGGCGACCCTGAACTCCGGCTTCGTGCAAACGAAGCCAAGAGAGCGTCCCAACGGGCTCTTCAGGACTTTAGAAACGACAGGTGGGATGATTTCCTGGCGTCAATCGACACGGCTGATCGATCGTTATGGAAAACAGCCAAATTCATGGTGGGTAAGGTGAGAGCGCCGGTTGCCCCCCTGAGGACGGGTGATTCTCACGCCGTCACCGGGGCGGAGAAGGCGGAGCTCTTTGCCGTACCCTACCAAAAGCAGATGACCTCTGCTCGACCCTCAGTTGAGAAGAGGAATAAAGTTGACAAGTTCAAGCAGGAAATTCTTTCTTACCAAGGAACCCCCAACCCCGGCTACTTGATCAGCCAAATTGTCTCGCCGAAGATAATACACGATATTATCCGAGGTTTAAAGTCAGAAAAGTTCCTGGTCGCGACCGCATCTCTCCAATGCAGCTGAAACGACTACCCAACAAGCAAATTGCGCAGTTGACTAACATAGTCAACGCAATTTTCAGACTCCAGCACTTTCCATCTCTATGGAAACATGCCCAAATCATCGTAATCCTTAATAGTCTCTGGACGGAGATCAGACAGGATTTCGACAGGAGGCGTCATACGGGAGCTGTCTTTCTAGACCTCTCGCAAGCATTCGACTGATTCTGGCATCTCGGATTCATAGTCAAGATGCTCAGACCCGGCATACTAATTGACCTAGTCAAGCTGTTGGCATCATTTCTGACTGGACGCACTTTCCAAGTGCTCGTCGATGGTGCACTTTCATCAGTTCAGCGAATCGAAGCGGGAGTACCGCAAGGTTCCCCTCTTGCCCCCGTAATCTTCAATGTCTACATGGCGGACTTTCCAAAGATTCCGCACGTGCAGACTGCATTTTATGCTGATGATACGGCTTTCTTTACGTCGGCCCACGCGTCCTGGGTGGGACTAGCAATCAATCGCAGCAAAACCCAGGCTGCCTGTTTCACTCGAAGACAGCCGATAATCCGCCAGAATATTCTTATTCATGGAGTCCCGATCAAGTGGGCCAAAACGGCTCACTATCTGGGACTTGAGTTCGACAAGGCCCTTATGTGGTCTTCACACCTCAATAAACCCACCGGGAAAGCATACGGAATGCTCTGTATGCTGTACTCCTTAATCAATCGGAAAAGTAAGCTCACGCTTGACAACCAACTAACCCTGTATAAGTCCATGGTCAGATCAGTCCTTATTTACGGACATCCGGCCTGGTACCCGTTCCTCGAAACTTCATCGATTAAAAGACTTCAGTCTTTTGAATCACGTTCGCTTCGCACAATAGTAAACGCCCCCTGGTTTGTTAGAAACGCGCAAATCCACCGGGAGATAGATATTCCAGAGCTTCACACGTTCCTGTCCCTTCACACGTCCCTTTCGGACAATCCGCTAATCAGAGCCACGGCAGCTTCATTGCCGGCCGTTGCCCCAGAGTGACCATTCACGTGGGTCATCACAATCTTGCCCAAAGAACGGTAAATAAACCCTCCGGATAAACGACATTGCCGCGACATCCGGAAAAAACCAGAGAACACAAGTCCTTCGGAGAGAGAATACAGGGCCTTCGGGTCAACTTACCATCCAGGAAGAATAAGTAAGTAATTGCAATCTGCGCAAGGACTTAAAACTGCACCAAACACAAAATTCAACTGGACCCAAGATGCCGGTCGGTGGCTTCAATTCGTTAATCAGGTAACCGAGCGTTTTGCAACATTTAACAACATGTATTGGGATGTGGCTCATGTCCATCTCAACGGCCATGTAAATAAGCAGAACTGTTAGTGGAGTGCAACAAACTCGAAATACAAGCATCAAAAATCGCTACATTCGTCTAAAGTCACTGTAGCAGTTACTGTCAATTCAGAGCGTTATGTGGAAATGTTGGACACTTTTTTGGTATCTGAACTGCAAAACTTTGCTGGTTATAATCAAAGAACATGGTTTCAGCAGGACGGAACAACGTCACATACTTCCAACACATCTCTGTGGAATTTTGCTGTTCATTTAAATGAGTGTTGGGAGCGTGAAGGTTTACATTTGGATGACATTATTTTTAAGAAGTAATTTCCTAAAATGTGTAAATGTGTTTCAATAATTAATAAAGGTTTTTTTTTGATGAGATTCATTTATATCGCGATATCAAAAATAAACGTTCGTTTGAGACATCTTGTCTTGCTAAAAATGGCTAATAGTAATAAAAAAATGGAATCTGGTTATAAAAAGGAACTTTTTAGCCAACCTTAGGAATGTAACTGGAATGCTGAAATATCAGCAGTCCGTTTCATCAGCCAATGAGTTCGAGTACAATTAGGATGGATTTGAAGAGCCCGTGAGCTTATAAAGACCTATTCAGACCTACTCATAAGTGAATACGAATTTAGTGTCAATTTCCTTTTAAAGAATTACTGTATGTAGGTGTATTGTGTAAAAGAATATGTATTCAATAAATTGAATACAAATTATTTTTAAAAATGTAAACGTATTATAAGTTTCATCATTTTAATTAAAGTAAACGACATTTTGTTTTTATCGTATTCATATTTTTCACGGTGGTTAAGTTAAGTGCTACTCGTTCTTAATGGTGTTAAAATACCATGCATCACATCGTTTTAACTCAGTAATTCGAGAAGTCAAAAGATAACTCTGGGAAAAATTTACAAATGACATGGACCGTGATCTTTATGAAGTTCAGAGGAAAGTATAGAAAATGCTGAAAAACAGAAAGAAACCTGTGAACGAGTTTATCCAACCTAAAAAAAGTATCATTGAACGAGTGGGAAACATATTTTAATAACCTCTACAATAATATTGAGCGTGAAGAAAACAAATGCGAAGCAGTAGAAAGAGTGACAATCAGAGAAGATGAAGTTGAACAAAGGGCGACAAATCTGAAAAACAGAAAAGCTTCAGGAGCAGACGGCATTTATAACGAACCCGGTAATGAAGAACTGTAGCGAAAAGCTGGTAAAGAAATTAACACAACTGTTCTACAAAATAACTAAAAACACTCTAACTACAACACCCTAAAAACAACATTCCTAGGAAAAAGAGATATACCGAAAAAGGTAAAAGCGCAGATGTATCAGAAAGTAGTGAGACCATCAATGATATACGGCAGCCAAACTTGGGCCTTAATAAAGAAAAACAAAAGTAGAATTACAGCTGTAGAAATGATATTCTTACGCAAAATAGAGAAAATTACAAGAAGGGATCTAGAGAAAAATATGACAGTAATGGAACAACTGGAAACGAAACCAATAAAAAGAGCTATAGAAGAAAGACAGCTGAGCTGGCTAGGACACATCCACAGAATGAATGAAAAGAGATTAGCAAAATAAATCTATAAAGTGAAAAGACGAGGAAAAAATAAAGTTGGACGTCCAAGACTGAGACGGGAAGAACAAGTTCAGAACGACAACAGGCAGAAAAACGAGGAATTGACTGGAATGAGACTAAAAAATTAGCACTGGACAGGAACTCATGGAGGGTAAAAATTCATGAAATACCATTATGCTAAAATGTAAACTGTCAGTGTTACACCTAACGTTAGCCGATCGCGTTGGTGCGGCGGTAAGAGCGTCTGCTTTGCCGAATCCGCGCTGGAGCGGTAGCTGGTTCGATTCCAGCGCTCGGATGGTTATTTTTCTTTCTTCTGTCCGTTTATTTTTCCTAAATGTTTGTGATTGTTTCTAGGCAAGAGTGTAAAATCCGACTACGAATTACCCCTCAGTCACGCCAGTTAAAGGCTGGGTAAGGCCGGATGCCTTCTGAGAAGTGTTCTACGTTGGTCACTCGCCAGTCGGTAGGTTTCCTAATAGACTTATGGGTAGGCACATAACCAAGGGTTCATAGCCCGAGGAGGGTGTTGGCCTGGGTTTGTCGGAAGCTGATGACCGTGGTTCGGAACCCACGTTAAGCTGTAGGTCCAGTCGCTAAATAGTCTAGTTGCTGATGCGCCTCTAACCCAAACACTTTACTTTTACTTTACCTAACGTTACAATGGACTTTTATATTAAATAAAATAAAAAGTAATAAAATTGTAAATTGAGTATGCAAGGAATATTTTTTAGTATATATTTTTCTGTAGTAAATTGTAGTAATTATTCTAAATATTCCTTTGTACATACAGATTTTCTGTATTTTCCCTTATTTTTTTAGCTCTTATAAATATCAGCCCTGCAGCACTCATGCCGGTTAACATGACAATGTCAGATGTATTCACGAAACTGAAATGAAACATTTAACAGCAGTATTTTCAAAATAATAAGTTTTTAACGTTTTCTGTAAAAACTGTCTGTACCGAACTCGCCAGAAATGTCTTACCCTGTGCTAGGATGCTTGCGCCAACGTATGCAATAATGCAAATGCACGTTGAAACGCATGTTGAACGGAATAGTTGAACAGATTTGGACATACTATAAGAGATAGAAAGATAGGTGTGGCTATTAAATAACGAGACTGACGCTGTTACAGAAGAAGTACGTATGCGCTAAACGCCAGCAACCAACAGGTGTGAAGCCTTTTCTTTCGAATGCAGTAGCCTTCGTTTGCATTAGAGTTGTTTTTTTGTTTCGTCGGAAAAATCTTAAGTGTAACAACAGAGCCACAAATGGTTGTGAAATTTCATTTGAAACCTACTGTATGGTAATGAATATTTATCGCGTTTATCGCACGTGTTTTTGAGTGGTTTAGTGTTTTCAAGATGGCCGAGAAGACGTTGAAGATGATCCACGCCCGGATCGCCCTTCCACATCAAAAACGGAAGACAATATCGAAAAAATCGGTAATCTGATTCGATCTGACCGTCAGTTAAGTATTCGTATGATTGCTGATAATTGTAGATATTGACAAAGAATGCATACGGCAAATTTTATATAACAATTTTAACATGCAAAAAGTATGTGCCAAAATGGTGCCTAAAATTCTCACGTTTGAACAATAAGAAGCTCGTAAAATGTTTATACTGACACTTTGAATGTCATTGAAAATAACTCAAACTTATTGGAAACGATAATAACATGTGACGAATCGTGGTTTTTTATTTACATATGATCCTGAAACCAAAGGCCAATCCATGCACAGGAAAAGCTCAAATTTACCGAGAGCCAAAAAAGCTCGAATGAGCAAATCAAAATTCAAAGCAATGATAATTGTTTTTTTTTCGATATTCATGGGATTGCGTACCTTCACTGAGTTCCTAAAGGTTAAACTATTAATCAACATTATTACCTTCCCGTCCGTGCTGAATTCCGTGAATATTAATTAATTAGAATAAGGAAAAAACGACACGAATTGTGGAAAGACAAGTCATGGGATTTCCACCAAGATAATGCGCCGGCTCATTCCGCATTGTCTATTAAAATGATTCTAGCCAAGTACAGCATCCCAGTGTTAAACCATCGACCTTATTCACCGGATCTTGCGCCGTGACACTTCTATCTGTTTCCTAAGGTGAAATCTCTATTAAAAGGAACAATATTTGAATCCATTGAAGCTGTGATATAGAACACGGCACGCGTTTTAAAGGAGCTGACAGAAGAAGACTTCCAGCACTGTTTCGAACAATGGAAAATTCGCAGAGAGCATTGTATTGAGAGGTTTATAATGAAAGTGATAATAAGTAAATATGTGTAAAATCAAACAAAATGTTTTACAGCGTCAGTCTCGTTATTTAATAGTCACACCTCGTATTTCAGAAAAATTATCAAAATTAATCAACGTTCGAACGGTTAAACATATCATTAGGTCTCCTTAAAGAACGCATTTTTAATTGTTAAGAACATTTAGTAGATAACGTGATCTTGTTACAAAATTACTATTAGACCGATGATTATTATTCGTAAGATTGCTCGATGAATACATTTAATTTGGCAATTTTTGATAACTTCATTTCAATTCAATCTGAACAGAATGCTCTGGTAAATTGGTTTTCCATTCCATGTTTGACTGAAGCCAAGGATTCGAACATGAAACAAAATAAAGCTGTTTCTGGTATCAGTAATTTTAACCTCTCAACCAAACTTTGTGCGAAGTTTGTTGGTTTAGCCTTGTGATATTATTCATTGATCGGCCAAGCTTGGCGTGATCGCATTGAATCTATAGAAATAACTTACACATGCAAATAGGAAAATGAACTATAAATAGACTAATGTTACTGTGTGGTTAAAATTATATAATTATATTAGTTTTAGAACTGAATTTTTTAAAACTATTTGATGCCTCTCATAGTTATAACCAGAAAAAAAACAGATAAAATGCAAATAACAATGAAAAGACCAATGTTTCATTTAAACCTTTTGAATTTCGGGGCTTAATTAGTAGCGAGCCAATAATAAAACAAAAGCAAAAAATTACCTTCCTAAATGTAAAAAGACATGGAAATATATTTATTTCCTTTCACACCAAAAAATGATAACTCAGAATGAGTTAAATAATAAATGATATAATGAGGATTACATTTAATGGAAAGTTGTAAGTGAGGTACATAATAAGCTAGAGGTAGGTTGGACGCAATTAGTTCATGCTAAAAAAGCCAGTACTTTCCGATATATGGCGGTACAATCGCAAAAGTGATTGCATTTCTGAAAAGTAGCTCGCTTTCTAGTAATGCTCCACGAATCCATTACCTTTAGTTGTTTTGTTTTGGCATTTTTCGGAAGCAGACAATTTCGATATTATTGCTGTAACGGAAAAAATTGCGTTTTTTTGGGTGGAAAAATCATCGTGTAAGCGAGAAAAAGAAGAATTGAAAAAATATGGTGGCGACTTTGCTTCACGGTTCATAAGAGGTTTACTGATGATTTCGATGTGGTCGAACCAACATGAGTGCCGTTCTGTGTGATGAGAGCACTACTAAGGAAATGGTCAACAAAGTGTATGATATTGTGTTTTATTTCCCATCACATTGTTAAGATTACAGAGAATATTGAGATGATAAATATCTCGGATAAATGTGCCCTTTTGGGAATGAGAACGATATCAGCGCGATAGGTGCCACTTTTCTCACGGCGGAGCAAAAACGGAATCGAGTACTCACTTCACCGCGCTATTTAGACATGTTTTAGCGCAATTTGAAGGAATCTCTGAAGTGATTCGTGAAATGATGAAATTCTGAATCATCACTACATACCAGAAATGAAGGAAGTAGTGGGTTTTGCCCGGAAACAGTTAAAACAGAGGGTTTTACTCGGTGAACGTGAAGAAGGTAAGAACACAAGAACGTTTCCATCGGTCGGAAAGTATCACAGTTTTTTGGGGTTCGTAAAGCATTATCTTCATCGGCTATTTGGAAAAGCCGATCATAGGAGAATATTATGTTACATTATTAGCCATATTTCACAAAATCGTTAAAAAAAGTCCTCATTTGACGAGGAAAAAATTAATGTTTTACCAGGATAATGCGCCAGCCCGTTTGTCTGCCTTTGTAACAGCGAAATTGGTCCATTTGCGCTACGAATTGATGTTATTCACTCCGACTTTTCTTACCAAATATGAATAAATGTCTGGCTGGAAAGTAATTCACATTAAATAAAGAGTTCTTTGTTGAAACATGGGACAATTTTGCAGTGTTGAACAAGTCGTACTTTTTGGAAGGCATCAAAAAGTTGGGAAATCGTCAGGTGACGTGTATCGGGCTAAAAGGAAACTAGTTGAAAAACAAATTGATTTTCGATAAAAAAAAGAATATTTCCTTTAAACGTATCTGACTTTTTGCTCTATCCATCGTGTTCTAGTCTTTATTTGACAGCTGATTTTTTCTGTCTTTATATTTGTTGCCATGTATAGAAAATTACTAATTGAAAAGTAGTAGCAAAAATAGAAAATAAGAAACATTTTCTTTTATTAAAAAATATAAAAATTTATATATTATATAAAATAATAGTATATTATTTCAGTAATGCGAAAAGTTTATATAACAATAAATTTAACAAAGGTAGCCGACACTTGATGGAAATTTATTTGAAATAAATAAGCAAAGATTAATATCTAAAAATTTCCACTAAATTTAAAATTGTATTTATAACAATTGTTTCGACACACAGTGCCTTTTTCAAATACAAACTATGTTCAACTAACAGTAAGTAATTATAATCTAAACTGTTTATCGACTTAATAATACCATAAAAGATGATAATGTGGAAATCCAGTTTTTTCAACGTCTAGGAGTGCAATATAAGTTTAATAACGGTGAACCATTCAGTTCTAGCTGGTTATTTTTTAACAAAATATCCAAATTTTTTATTTTATTAATTTCTACATTTTAAACATTTTAAAATTCATTAAAGTATGATTTTCTAACATTAAGTGATAGTCTAACATATAATGATAATTATTTTGTTTAGTATAACTTCTTTTATCTTCATTGAGTTAGTAGAGAAAGACCTTCCTGTTTGTCCAACATAGACTTTTGGACACGACCCGCACTCAATTAACTAACAATACACAATTAAACAATATTAAACAATTGTTATACATACAATTTTAAAGATAGTGGACGTTTTTAGATATTTACCTTTGCTTATTTATTTATATAACAATTATAATGAAAATAACCTTGTTCTGTCTGTTTGTATCCATTATAGATATTTCCATAAGCTTTTCCGCCGATGATTCAAAGCAAAAATCGATCAAGAGACATTTAATTAAATTACAACTATAAATGTTGTAAGTGTTGACTTTATATATTTTTTTGTATCTATAATATTTTGTATCTAGTTCTGTGTCTGTTTAATCAAAGCTAGGCCAGCTCATTACATGTAGCTCAGGAATGCAGAAGTGTGCATGATAGGTAAAGTAAACGTTTACTTCTATAAGCTATACTCCTTCTATAAATACAGGAGTATTCAGATAAATATTTTATACTTTCTGGATCCAGCAATACGGAAGCATCCATTTACATCTAACTGGGTTGCTGGCGTGATAATGGTTTGAAGATGATTTTCTTAAAAGTTCGATCACTCCCACAATGACGGGCAAAGTGGATAACGAAAACATCAAAAATTACACTGAAAAAATAATTCGGTGAATGGAAAAACGAAATACTATTTCACTAGCATGTGCTCTACTACTATTATTTACTCTCGATAGCGATCATAATGTTTAAACATCAAAAGCTTCAATGAACGTGGGTAAAACACGACACATGGTCATTTCATTCGTTCTGCGCCATGTTAACATTTTGACGAACAATACGAAATAATACTGTGCATTGTGTGCTGGCACTGTCTGTTGAAACAACTGTCATACAATTATTTAAATATAGAGAACATTTAGATATGTTTTACTTCTTTTATTTAATGGTAATTTTTATGTTAATATACTAAACTAGATATATTAGAATTTGGTTCCAGGCTGGTTAAGAACGGAGCCCTGGTCTGAGATCGTCTTTGCTGGTCACTCGTCAGTGAGTTTGACAGGTTTTTTGTCAAATATTACGCACAAAGCAAGGGTTGATAGCCCATGGGGATGTTGACTGGAGATAATCGATAGCCGATAACTGTGATTTGGAACTTATGTCAATCTGTAGGCCCAGTCACTATATAACGTCAGTTGCTGATGGGATTTTAACTCTTAATTTGAAGTTTAATTCATCTACCTCTTCAAAAGAAGAGGTAGATGAATTAAACTATAAAAATTAATTAAATTAAACGATAAAAATCTTCTATCTCTTCTTCAACAATGAGCTTGTGAACTAAACTAAATGTTCACTTAAAATAAAAAACATATATGTATTCGAAAGTTAAGTAGATGTAAGTTAATACACGACACAATAATTATGGAAAAAGAAAATTAAAAGAACATCAACTTTTTATCGTTTGGTAATATAAAAATTGTATTTTATATGAAATGTATTCATATAAAATTTTGTATGAAATGTTTTTGTAATCATTTTGTATGAAATGTTCAAAATAACGTTTTCGAGATTAACAGTAACTATGATTGACGATTAACAGGACGCTAATTATAATAATTTTAAAACAATATGAATAATTTTTCATGGTTAAAGAATTTTTTTATGTAGAAAAAAAGTTTTAGCTTTGTTTTAAATTGAGCACAAATGTAATATAAACTGCAGAAATCAATCTACTTGCTTATGACAGTGAAACACTCAGTCGTAAGAACGCTGAAGCTGAGGTTGAAAAGTGAAGAAAATGTTCAAAAAGTGGTTAGAAGAATTGATGCAATGCAATATTTTGGTTAGAAATATTATTGGGATGTTCGACCAACACCTAAATGGTAGCTCAAATGAAAGTTCACGCTATTTTTTGTCTTCCTTTGCTTGACTTTGATACTGATCTATGATTCTTCCGAATCAACATCAATTTTCAATCAACATCAATTTTGATGTCTTAGGATCGACTTTAGATTCAGGATCTGTTCCGGGTAGGATCTGCCCGGTCGAAAACCTGCTTGATATTCACTAATTTTAGGTTCTAACTGTCCCTGTGTTCTGTCTAGTAGACATTCAGATAGAGTCTTGTAACAAACTGGGAGAAGAGATATCCCTCTGTAGTTGTTTACATCCGTTCTATCTCCCTTATTGTGTAGTGCATGGATTAGAGCATCTTTCCAATCTTCCTGAATCTGTTCGGTTCGCCAAACTTCTTCTAGAATTTTGGTTATTTTTTTGATTGTACCTGGACCAGCGGATTTCAAAAGTTCAGTAGTGATGCCATCTTCACCAGAAGCTTTGTTATTTTTAAGTCGCTTGATTTGTCTAATTATTTCATCTTCGTTCGGTGGTAATGAATCTGGGTTTGTTTGTTTAGGGTTCAGTGTTGGTAATTTGTTTAAGGGCTCAGGATAGTTTAGTAGTTGTTTAAAATATTTCGCAAGTTCTTTGCAATTGTCTTGGTTATTTAGAGCTAATTGTCCGTTTTCCTTTTGGAAGCAAAGACATTGAAGTTGATAGCCTGTTAATTTAGTTTTAAATGTTTTGTAAAAGTTTCGGGTGTTATTTTTTTGGAAATCTTTTTCTATTTTAAGTTGATTGTTTTCATATTTTCTTTTAGTTTGTCTAATTAGCTTCGATGTTTCTTTTCTTACTTCCAAAAAAATGTTATAATTTATTTCTGTTTTTTTGACTGTTCCAATCTTTGAATGCTTTACTTCGACTTAATACTGCTTGCTCGCAAACTTCATCCCACCACGGATGTTTTCTACGTTTTTGTAAAGAGACCAACTTTAAGGCTGTTTTAATAATTTTTTGTTTCAATTCTTGCCAGTTCTGTGCTGGTTGTTTATCAAGCTCTTCTGATAGGGTTGGTTTTATTTTCGTAGGGTCGAACTTTGGTATTAGCAGTCTCATTTGGATAAGTTTTCGAGGTTTTAAGCTGTTTGATTCTAGTCAAGTAGTGATCCGTGTCTTTGTTAACTCCTTTCCTGTCTTGAACATTCAAAATCTCTTTATAACTGGGGTACGAAATGGCAACATGATCAATTTGAAATTCACCCATGTACGTGTTTGGACACCTCCAGGTTTTTTTTTGTTATTTTCTTCTTAAAATGGGTTGACATTATTTTTAGATTAAACTACGAATATAGTTCAATCAATCTTCTACCATTATGGTTAGTCCATTTATGAGCGGGAAAACTGCCTACTGTTTTCCTGTACTTTCCTTCTTTCCCTAGTTGAACAGTTTCCTAGAATTTTAGAGATAGTCTTTTCCAGAATTTCCAAGGACTTATTTACTTTTTCAGGATTAGATTTAATTTATTCGTTAACTGGGAGTTTGTTATACTTTTAATATGTCTGTAGTTGCTGAATTCCAAGGTGTTATCATCTGTCAATCTGCTTTCTTGCAAAGCTATTTGGATTTTTTGCTGATTCAATGTTTGCCCCAAGTCTTGTAGTTTTCCTGGGCGCAGGAGAGAATTGATATTTACCGTTCCAAAGAAAGTTTTCGTTTTCGGTTTTAGACGTTGGCCAGACGTCTCCGACTCCCTCTGAAATATTTTGCGTTTTATTAACCTGGACGCTACACAATCCGAAAGTCCGGTTGTCAGCAAAGTCAGCAAATCAGCAAAGCTGGCAGAGGATATGTCTAAGTTAAAGGTTTGAACCATGATGGTTCAGAGGTTTAGACTGGAGGGGTTAGTTCCAGAATTTAAATATCAACCGCACCACTGGTGAACAGACGCTGACCAATCAACCGCTTGATACAAGTCAGACGCTGAGTGGATTTAGTTTTTTTTTGCCTTGATTCGGGGCTGCTTATTTTGAGATATTCACAGCTGCCCATTAATATCTAATGGAAGTTCCGCTAGCCACCACCCGTGACCCGTCCAGTACCTTAGGCGAGGTATACTGGAAGTGGCTAATTTATTTTATTAATTTTCCTTTAAACCAAGATAGTTATAATAAAGAATTAAGATTGATAAGGGATGTGGCTAAAGTGAATAGTTATAACAACATTGTAGACAGATTAGTTAGAAAACATAAGTTTAGGATATTATTGATAGAACTTTCGACTTTTTAAAGGGAACAGAACGAAGACCTTACAATGGTAATACCAGTTGATGCCTAATTAACATGAAGATGCCCATTAAAGTTGTCATACACGAAATTAGTTGTCAAGATTGCGATCGAAGGTGTATTGGGCAAACCAAAAGATCCATATTAACATATAAGAATATAAAGAACCTTATATATATTTACATAACATTAGATATGGGAGAAATAAAAAAAACACTTGTTAAAAAGGTACATAATAGTAGAGCTTTGGATGCATATGATTTTTATACTTTTCATTAGGTACGGTTGTCATATAAATAGAACGTAGTTTAGTTCTAGAATCAGGTTGAAGGATCTCCTGATAATGCTAACATGCTTAGTGAAACGTGCAGTCGTAAGTTAAAAAAAGTGATTTGCTGTTTAGTGATAAATCTCCTCGAGTTTAGTATTTCACGCCGAAGGTTTCAATAGAAGAATTGATCTTTTACGAGAATTAGTTAAAAAATATCATAACATTGTTTTACAAGTCTCAAATATTTTTATCTATACTAGGTATACTACATTCGTTGATACGGTTTGATAAATTCGATGATATCATAAATGTGGTAGCAGAAACCAACTAGCAATCGGAATGCACCGAAAACGTGTTGCAGGGCCCTTTATTCTGCAATAGATTTACAATTACTAACACAGAATACTGATTATAATGTTAATTTGGTTTTAATTAAATGAAATAGTGTGGACAAATCCACAAAACTAATTTAATACTTGATTTGAAAACACCACCCATTTCAATTTTAATTAAAACGTTTGATAATTTGATAATAATTTATCTTATCATTTAACAAGCATCAGGTACAATCGGAGGCAAAAGTACCGAAAATCATAAATTCGTTAATATCTTTGCTTTACAGAACATAGAAAAGGAAAATGAATAAAGATAATGCTAGAGAATAATTAATAATTAAAAAAGAAAGAGCACATTTCACTTATAATCTAGAATTAAATTAATAATAACAAATAATATAAAAACATTTTAACTAACTTTTGGTAGTGAATATGCCCTTTTTAACTTTAATTTTAACTTTTCGGCAAAAACATTTTTAATTTAAATCTTTAGAACTACGAATATTCAATTTTCAATAATACTTAAATATTAATTAAAACCTTTAAATATTATTTGTTTTTGATAATTAATAATGATAAATATTTTGATTTTATTAAACTTTATATGGTATGCAAAAATGTTACAAAACGTTTAAACGTTTGACAGAATATTTTTTAATCAATCCTTAAGCAACTATGAAACTTTCAAATCGATTGATCGATTGATCGCTGTCAAGCGTTCCAAACTTTTAGATTATGTAATTTAAACCGTTTGGAACCAACTTTGCAGTTTTATTAATATTCATTTTCAGTACTTTTGCCTCCTGTTGTACCTGCGATACATCCTTAATCAAATATTATAAAGTAATCTTCTGTATGAATTTTATTACATTATGCATTTTTTGTTTGAACTGAATTCGAGTTCGACTTTTAATATCCAAATTATCGAATATTCAAATTATTTCAACTTATATGTCGTCGTTATAATTAATAATGCTGTATCAATTACAAAACTTAAGTTATATTTAATCATGAAAGTAACATTGATGCACTAAAATTCCAAACAATGGTAATATATTGAATAGTAAAATAGTGGGTTGATGTAAAAGTTTGGACCCCTTTTGGCGCTGATGATACTACATCACAAAACCAAAGTGTTACCTACTGCGGTAAGGTAGAATACGTATAAAGTTTTGATGTTGTTTAAAAGAAGGAATTTTAGAGCACTTAGGAAAAAAATTGTGATATGTGAAAAAAATGTGATACGCAAAAGAAGCTATGTGAGGGTACCGTTGACGATTCCATGTGCTGTAAGCGGTTGAGAAAGTTTATTGAAAGTAATCGGCATAGAACAAATCAAGAGATGGGAGAAATTTTAGAAATCAACCAGTCAATACTGTGAAGGTTATTACGTCATTTTGGAATGGTTAGCAAGAAAAATGTGATATACCGAATATTTATTTGCGATTCTCTATTGAATCGATACATTTTTAAACGGATGGTTGCAGGTGATGCAAAATGGATTGTGTATAATAATATTAAGCGTAAGAAATCATGTTGTAAGGGAAGAGATCCCGTTACTCAGTGCAAAAGTCAGTTTACATCCGAAGAAAGTTATGCCATGCATTTAATGAGACTGAAAGGGAATTGTTTATCATGAGCTGGAATTGTTTATCATGTTTCTTGAAAAACAAAACCATTAATTCTGAAAAATTCTGTTCACAACTACGTGAATTAAATATAGCAATCGAGCAGAAGCCGAAGAATTAGCCGACAGAAAGGACATTGCGACCATCCATCGATACAGCGTTAGACCACACATGTCTGGTTACCCGACACAAACTTTTATAGCTTAACTGGGATGTTTTGATGTATATACAGTAGTCTCCCGACCTTGCACTCTCCAACTAAGTATCATTTATTTAGATAGATTTTCAAAATAGCTGAGATGGTAAAAAGTTTACTTGCCTGGAAGACTTGAAAAATAACCTGGAGCAGTTATTTAGCCAGAAACATCAGAAGTCCTAATAGCGCGGGATTATGCAGATACCGGAGAGATGGAGTATATTTTTTCTTCAATTTTTTTTCGAAAAAATGGGACGAACTTTTGCACCAATCTAATTTATTGCTTGATTGTAACAAATATTCATCTAGCTTTTTTGCAAGGTGGCGAAATATTACTTTTATATTTATATATTTTTACAGCACGCAAGCAACTAAATTTTTTCGAGATTGACATCAGAAGTACCATTATAACAAAAGAACGGCAATTAATAGCGTATGTAGATGATATCAATATGGTAGGAAGATCTGTAAGAGAGTGAAGGACACTTATGAAATAATGAAAGCGAAAGCACTCGTAATTGGTTCGGAAATTAACACTAAAAAATGAAGGACGTGTACAGGAATTGGAGCAGTAGAACAAGACGGTGGAGACAACATCGAAATTAGAAACGAAATCGCCTATTTAGACGCCAAAGTAAATAATATGAACGGAAATTAGGTATATAATAACTAACGGGAATAAAGACTTATATGCACTCTACAAATACTCAAAGCTAAACATGCTTGCTCAAAGCTAGACCGAGGACAGTTTTGCCACGTTTAAAAGGAAAGTGTTAAGAAAAGTATATGGAATAACCAAAGAAGAGGCAGGATGGCGCATCAGATACGAGAGGTAAGAAACAAAAGCAAGAAACCGTTCTACGTGCAACCGGAAATTTAAGGAGATCGTTGTTAAATAGGATTGTAGAACCACTGAAAGAAGAAGGTTGATGGTGATGAAAAGTATCATGTTGTTTATCTGTTAAAGTGTAAAGATCTAATAAGAGTGCTGCTATCAAATTACAAAAAAGAGGGTTTCAGCAAAATAATGCCAAACTAAACTATACTTTAAAAACTCAAAGTATAAAACTATACTTTGATAATACTATTTTTAATGGATTGAAAAAATAATTCAACAATCAGTTCAATCAATCAATTAGTTCGGTCTTGAATACAACATTCCTATAAATTTCGTTTAGAGGTCTAGAATATTGTGTTATATATATCCGTAATTTGGATAAATTAAATTTAATTATTCATATATACTTTTATAATAATAATTTATATAATTTTAAAATATTGTATTGTCTTAAAAATGTTGCGTTTGCTGATATACATGTTCCTAAAAGAAGTACTTACCTTTAATGGCCAATCTTGCTTCATTGATAATTTCAGCACTAGTTTTTCTGGGAACAAAATCGAGAGTTCCCGAAATTGCGTTGACATTGCTCATTTTGGGACCAAATTGTTTAGATTCCATAATTGTAGATTTTATTCAACACTTCATCACATTCACATAAAATAACATTACAAAAAAAACGATATTGGAAACGTATTATCACTCCGAAGTTAAATCCTCATAGCGCCAGTTCCTGCACTAGTTTAAATACGCTTCAACTAAAAGTAAAGAGAATCGTGACTGCTATATTGATTATTTCAGGGAAAAAACTTATTTCTTGAGCATGTCATGCAGGAGAACTCCTATGTAGATCGATTTTATAGCTGGAATTCCATAAAATATTTAAACGGTGCTGATGAAATGTCATCGACACTAAGAAAATTGCTAGCATTATTGACCTATGACATATTTCTGTCCATAATGACAGGCGTTTTCTAATTTATATCCATATTAATAACACAGAAGTGTCCTACTAATCTAATTCTAGACACAGGTTTGGTTTAAATGTTATATGTTATTAAAAACCTCAATTTAATTTTTATAAAATTAAAAAAAATATATTATATGCAAGCTGTAAGGGAAATAACCTTCGTAAATTTAACCAACGATGTGAAGATATCCATTGAAAGAAAAAAGTTCTTTGCAACAAGGATTTCAGAGAAAAAAAATACAAAATTATTAAATCATCAATCGAAAAGCAATGTTAAAAACTAACATTTTAAGCAAATATATGTAAAAGCATATTTGACATATATTAATTGGTCATTATCTAACGAATAAACTAATAAATATTGTTAAAATATTTCTATTAATTAAAAATACTGTACATTGACCAAAAACGATCTGACGTCGAAGATAAAGAAGACCACGATAAAGAATGTTATTTCAAAATGGCGACAAAAATTATTTCAGTGTATGTCAGTGCGTACATTGAAGTTCCATTTACCACCAAAAATCTATCCTGTACGTGAATATAACGATATGCTTCTTATTTCCTGGAAAGCGCCAATTACAAATGTACCAGGACTTTTTCAATGTGTTCGGGAAAATAGGTTAAAACCGTGCCACGCTTGTATAGACTCAATTTATGGATATTTTAAGCATTTAATTTAATAAAACAATTAATCATGTGTTTCTTTATGTGACGTGAATCGTTTTAAACGTGTTATGGTGTGAAAGTTAGTGCTGGTAAGTTTTCCTTTATTTTCGTAACAAAACAAACAAAATTTATACTGAAGCGTATCAAATAAATGACTGTAAGAATATTACATTTTATGAATTCACATTGAAGATTCCAATAGCACAATTGGTTAAAATAGAAAGTATAGTTTAGAAGATAGAACCAAAATAGAAGTTTGGTTTCTTAAGTTATGTAAAACTAATAAAATATTTCCCAATTTTTTTCAAATTAATATTCCAAAATCTCGTGACAACATAACTATCGTTGGAAAACAGAAATGGTCTCTTAAAAAATAAACAATTGTACAGTAAAATGAGCGTGCTTGAAATTCAGACGTACAATCTTTCGAAGAAATTAACTTTTAAATTAACTGAATGTACCATAGAATACTAATGCTGATTCAAAGGAAAATCATCACAGCAGTGAATATGAAGATAAAAAAACACCGAAGGTTCCAAAAGAAAAACTTATCTAGGATTTTCGTTATTAGATGTATGATACATTGTTCATGGAAAGGCTTAATATCAAATTTGTTGCGAATACATTCACTTGAACACACACACAATTGAAAAAATTTCCTCTTAAAGAAGTATCAGGTTGTCGGAAAAGTTCGTAGGAATTATCTATTAGTTGTTCTTTTAATGCTTGTAAACAAAAATATATGCTGGATTAGTGAAGTTTATTTACATATTATTAAGTTCTGTAGTATTTACAAAGCTTATGTTTAGATTTGTTTTGATTCGCCTTAAGTTAGTTAAACTGATTTAAATTGAAAACGTTGGTCAATAATTTTCGTTTACGGGACATTATACTTTTTTATTTAAAAAAGGAAAGAGCACTATCCAAACAAAAAGCAATATTTGTGCCGTTTACGGAGGGGGTTCTGTCGGGGAGACGACAGTGTAAAAGTGGCTTGGTCGGTTCAGAGGCGGAGATTTTGTCTTGGAAGACCGGCATTGCTCTGAGTCTCTTTTAGACACTGATTAAGGGGATTCGAGGAAATAAAGGCCATAATAGCCGAAGATACACGCACCATAGTTTGTGAGATAGCAGATATGTTAAATATTATCTAATCGACAGTCTTGACCATCTGAAAAAAGGTCCGTCTGTCGATTTGATGAGAAGACCGACATTTCGGAGAAATTGCTAAGTATTTCCGCTGAAACGGAAAAAAATATTTGCATTCGTATCAGCATTCGATAATTAATTCAGCCACAAAAGCCACAAAAGTCAACCATCCTTTATATCTCACCTCTGTTTCCATGATTATCGGAAAGCGTTTAGACAGCATAAAATGGGAGAAATTATGGCAAATTCTGCAGGAAATAGAAGTATTAGATGAACTGATTGGCTTATTTTGTCATCTATACGAAGAAAACAGAGCAGTGGTGAAAATAGAAGATCGAACATCCGATGAGTTTTGCGTCAATAATACTTATGGTGAATATATCATGCGTAGAGCTCGCGAGGACAGGTAGTGTCAGTATTGGTGGCATTAACATAACTAATTTGCTTGCTTGCTAATTTTTTGCTTGCTAATTAACATAACTAACTAACTTCTTGTGAGGTCAGCCAAGAAACTGACCTTAATTTTCGAAAAAATAAAGTATGAAAGCGGACTAGAAATAACTAACTTACGGACTAGAAATAAAATAAGAGAAAATGAAAATAATGATTATTGACCATCAATACAATAATATGTCAAATAGGGTAGTAAGGGTAATAGTAGAGTAGTAGTAATATTAAGGTAGTAAGCCAAATCGTCTACCTTGGGGCTTTAATATGAAGTGAAGGCGATAATACCCATGAGATCAGAAGAAGATGCGAAATGACAAGAAATACAATGCGAAATTTGCAGAAGATCTGGAGAGATAGGGACATACCACAGAACATAAAGAAACAGATAGAAAAAACTTTAGTTTTTCCAGTATTGCTATATCCCGCTGAAACATGCACCATTAAAAAACAAGACCTCAAGCGCATTGATTCTTTTGAACATTGGTGCTGGAGACGGGTCCACCGCATTCTGGAATTGTCAGATCAACAAACGCATCCGTTATTCAAAATAATGAACCCACAAGGCTATCCCAAATTATTGATGAACGAATTCTAAGATTATTCGGCCACATTGATTGAAGGGATGACAATAACGTAGAAAGATAGGTGCTACATGGGCGGATGGAGGGTCCTAGATCACGCGACAGACTTCCAAAAAGATGAACAGACAAATTAAAGATTTAACTAGTACATCTCTCCAATATACAATCAAGGAAGTCAGAAATAGAGAACTCTGGCGAGTACTAGTCCAAAAAATACGCAAACACAATCAGTTTCCCTAAGTTACAGTTGTTTTGTAAAGAACAATTCGAAGAAGAAGATCCTATTTTAACATCAGTATAATGCTGTGAAATATCTAACTGCATTTTTATGTTTCGCACTTTACAACTTGTAATCTGCTATTTATTTCTAATGGATTTCATCTTTTTAAGCGGTGGGAGTTGCTTGCTGTTATCAAGCAAGTTTGCGGCTAGTGTACTGACGTATGACTGTGTAATTGTCATTTATGACACTACCAGAATGTTTAGATCAGCATGTAAGGTTTCGTTAATAACGTACCGCGAAGCAAAGTTTAGGGTTTCTTACAGTGATTTCAATGAGATGCCGAACAATTGAATACTATAGTTCTACACAGGTTTAAGTGTTAGTTTGTATATTGTTAAATTATTTTCTAAGGATACTTTGGATCTGTGGCCGCTTTAACCACTGAAACTTCGAGAACTTGAGACCTAGTTTTTTTTTGGTATATATGTGCTGTTTTCGATTTAGTCGTTTATTTAAAGGCATTCCCAAGTATTTAAAGATCGGGTTTCGGGATTGGTTTTCCTTTGAGGGTCACTCTGAAGCATGTTTCTTTTTCCTGAGTGAAATTGATATGCATTGGTTTCGACTCATTAGCTTTAATTCGCAATTTTATTCAGCCATGCCTCAATATCTGTTAAATGCTTTTTGGAGTTTATCGGAGGCTAATCTGGTGTGGTCGCTAGGATGGTCCTATCGTCAGCAAAGGTCACTATGTATGTGGGTGTTATATGTTGTTGTGTATGTGTTCTGGAATTAAGTTATTTTTTTCCCAAACGTGCTTTAATATCTCAACAAACAGATTCTCGGAGAGTTTGGAGAGTATGTCCCATAAAATAATTGATCTGTAGGTTGTTGATTCGTTAGTCGGCTTTCCAGGGTATTATATCAATATAATTGTGACAAATTTTTATTGTCTAGGAAAATAGCCCGTTCCGAGTATGGTGTTGAATATGTCGTTATTATAATTATTGCTTGTCTAAGAAGTCGTTTTATTATGGCTCTAGTTACTTACTTAATCCTATACCTTTATACGTTTAGGTGTCAGGCGTGTGAAGTTGAGGTTGTCTTCTATACATCTCTCTCCATTTCATCCTATCTTGTGTTAGTTCCTTAATCCCCCCCCCCCCCCCCACCCCGTTTCTTCGCCTTCCTTTACAGTTCTTCTCTTGCACTCGCGCTTCGAACGAACACTCTCTTTGTGAGTCTGTTTTCGGGCATGCGACATGACCGAACCACCTTGTTGTCCTGCTATTTTATTATTTATGGGTGCGATCTGTAGGTTTTCTCAGATTATTTCATTTCTATGGCTCCAGTTATCAGGTCATAACTTGGAGCTCTCTTTGGATTTGTTATTCATAATCATGTACGATTTCTCTGGTTTTGAATGTTTTTATGAGAAGTGCCGTGTAGTGGGGTTCTAGTGCGCAAGAAATCTCTTTGCCGCTATGCGGGAAGTTTTCTGTTGGAAAGAGTTGAAAAACCTCCACCAGATGTTTTACGAATGTGTTGGCTTTTTCTTGATTATTTAGGGCGTATGTTTTCTTTTTTTTTTTGAATGAGTGGATGGTTTCCTGTAATTTGTTGATTTTTCATGTTGTCTTCTATAGCGAGTAGTCTGTTGCTTTTGATAGAGAGAGGCTTTACAAGTATTCTTGTATACATTGCTTTTTTCATTTTTAAACAGTTCTTTCTTCTTGAGTTGCTCTATTTAATTTTTCTTTTTCTTGTGGAGATCTGGTTTCAGTGGCGGTTCGTGAGGGAGGGCGTTGGGGCGCCTCCCAAAAGTAAAAAGGAGGAAGGGGAAAGCAAAAAGAAATCTTCAGCAGCATTATTTTCTTGTACGCCCTCCCACTTTAAAAACCCACGAGCCGCCACTGTCTGGTTTTCATCCAGGTTTTCCTCAGTTTTCTCTTGTTTTTTTTTGTTTGCCATATATGGTTTCTTTTGGAATCTATGAACAATTTTGTATACTATCAGGAGTTTTCAGTACAAGAGTGGTCTCCTAGGCTCTGATGAATTAGTTCATCAAGTAATTTATAATTAGCTTTTTGTTAGTGAGAGTAAGAGCCTTTTGAATTGGTATGATTTTGGAGCTTAAATTATACCAAACATATCCAATTCGTAAGTTTACATCAGATGCGAATAATGGATTCTTACTCAATTCTTACTTCAACACTTAACTCAAAGAGATTTATCATTAGTAAATCTCTTTGAGTTTAGATGTGAATACACCAAAACACAAATGGATTAGAGTGATTAGTGACAACTTTTTCATGGTCTTTTGAAGCCAACAAATTAAATTAATTAAATCATTTTCATTTTCATATTTTTGATATTTTTAAAATGCCAAGTGGGACTAAGTGAGAGTGAAAGGTGAAGGGGTAGTCTCGATTCAAGTAATACAAATTAGGTTTAAAAAGTAACCATGAACCGAAAGAGGTCGACTTTAGAGATCACCCACGAATACTGAACACGATTTATCATGAATTCCGAAATTATGTGCAAAATCCTTTAAGCCAACACTTGTAGACTATCTGACAAGCTTAATATTCTTCAAAAATTAGTGCCATACCTTCATATTCTTGGAATGGTAACAGTTTACTGAAAAATTAATGAGCTCAGTTCCGTGTTGACACTTATCAGAAGCAATTGTGACTGTAAGATGAAAAATGTGTGTTCAGTAATCTCGATAAATACGAATGCTTATATTTCCTTGACAAATAGGGGATCTTGTGAGTAAATGGAAAAGGAAGGCTCTATCGTTTTAATTGAATTCTGAGGTTTAATTAAGCATCTTAACTTTGTCAACAATGGTCAACAGAAAACGAGTTTTTGAAGTGAAACTTCTTAGGCAGCGATTCGATAATCGACAATTGGACGAGAATTGAGAGTGAAATTTCATGGACGCGGCACGTTTAGGCACATTTCGTTATACGAGAGAGAAGAGAGATATAACGTAGAGAGAGTGAGAAAGAGAGCCTACATTTCGACGACACGGTAGTGGAGCAAAAGAGAGTGACGTATACACAACGATACAAAGCGATAGAATAAGATAGTGTCGCGCATGCGTGTGTTGTAGATGTACGAGTCAGACGCTATATATGAACAGATGAGGTACCACGCGTTGTGTAATTAATATTTATCATTGTGTTTTGTGATTATTTGAGAAGTTTCACTTCTATCACGTGTATGGTGTTTTTTTTGCACGTTTGCGTTTTGCACGCGCATTTTTTTTTTCTGAAGGATAAAGTAAAATTGGACGCCTTCAAAAAAACAAATAGAAAAGTTCTAAAAATAATTGAACTTATACGTTATTTTAGATTCACTACTGATATCACGTCATCTAACTTTTTTCTTTTACGCTCATTGGCACACTTCTTACGTGAATGGAGGTTCACTAAACTGAACGAGATTGAAATAGGTCGTCCTGGCTTTTTGTTCCTAAGAACCAAGGACTAAGACCTCGGCCGACACAAGAAAGTCGCTTTCAACCAGAAGGTCTTTTGGGATTTGTGATTTGCAATTTTGAAAGTGAGTAATGTGCAATGCATATAATAATGAAATAAATCATAATTAGCGTGACGGAATCTTTATTGATAAAATAAAATACAAGTACTAATACAGCTTACAATAAAAATGTACTCAACCACTAAAACTACAACAATCTATAAAAATTATTCTGATGTAACCATTTCGAACCACTGCATCAAAGCATCACTTAGAACAGCCGGCAAAGTATTGATATCTCTTAAAATAATGTAAAAAGCAAATGGAAATTCATCCATGTAGTTTTGAAATCCACAAAATTGGCCGTCTTTTAAAATGGTTGATCTAATATCCAATATAGAATTTTTATTTTCTGGGCTATCTATGATGACGCATACAGTGAAAATGTTAGCTAACCTGGCTTGCCTTACAGCATGTGTGACGTAGGTCTTTCCCTCGGAAAATACACCTCTACCATCGCTTACAATTAAAAGAAGTTTTGCGTTTGGTAGAGAGGTTTGTGCAGAATGTTGTTCGAACATTTCCGTTACAAAATGCATTAATTTTCCAATACATGTTTTCTTTTGACCGAACTGGAATTTTTGTAATAACTGAATACCACTTTTGTCAGTGAATGGATCGGTAAGTTTATGGTGAACTTCTGTATTCTCACCAAAACCAATTACGGCAAGTTGTCCGCTTTCTAACAATGTTAATGCTTTTGATATAAGTGCCACACTCTCAAAAGCCAACTCTTTGGAATGATTATCGGTCATACTTGATGAGTCATCAATAGCCAAAACAATTTGATATTCTCTTTTTGATGGTTTTGTTCGCCTAAGCCATATTTTGTCCTTACGGAATTGAGAAGCAATGTAGGGTATAATTTTACGCATATTTATTCTTCTTCCAGTTCTAAAGTCTCCTTTAAGATGGCTGGTTTGGGTTGGTTCAAGAACTAATCTTAACTGTGCAGATAAATCCTGGGCAAGAGCAGAGGTAACTGAAGATATTCGTTGCCAAGCCAATTCGGCCTCGGTAGAATCTAAAGAAGTAGATTTCCACGATGATAGCTGCTGTTCAACCTCATTTCTGATGGTATTTATTTCTTCTTGGGTTAGTTTATTGTAGATGTTCTCCTTGAGTAATTGATACTGTGTATGATGGAAAGATTCATTGCCTCTTGAAACAGTGCTAGTTTGAACTATTTCACCTTCAATTTGCGTTTCCTTAATTTCTTCAATTATATCACCTACAAATACATTACATTTTAATTCAACAATTATAACATAAATCAATTCTTTTGTTGGAATCTTCTTAAAACACTAAACTCGAAGAAATTTACCACATCATTTTTGTGATTTAATCCAGCGAAACTTACGGTGTGAAGTTAAAATAAAGTGATTTGGTGTTTAGTGGTAAATCTTTTTGAGTTTAACTATAACATAAACAATTTTAATCTGCACCTTCCGGGTGTTGTTTCTTATTTTTTATTTTTTCTTTATTACTCTCTGTCTTCACTGATAAGTCCTCTTGTTGCTCTACAACATCTATATCCATAGATGGATCTTCCTCTGGAAGTTCTTTATTTCCTTCTATGTTTTCATCATCTTCTTTACCTTCTTCATTTGGATCGATAACTTTATTCTGTTCTTCAGCTTGTTCCTTTGTAGCTGTGTCTAATATCTGAAACAATTCGTAATATTATTTTTCTAGAATCTACTTCAATTAATACAGTAGTACTATGTCTAATTTTCTCTCTTTTGTGTATGTTCTAATTATGTATATCTCGTTAATATATTTTAATATGATATTAATGATGCCTTGCCATTAAAATCTTTCATATCTTTCGAATTGTCATAGGATATATAAGAATCAGTTTTTATACTTCATTATCTTATGTTCTTTTAGTTTTCTAAAGGCACAATTTGATGATTACGTCTTTTAATAACGCCCTTTACCTCATGGAGTTAAATAACTCTTATCTGTTAAATTTGTATGGAGTAAAATATAATATGTTACATTTAACGAATGCGTTTACATATTAAAAATACTTTTTAAAATAAATGCTTTTTTTTAATACGAGGATAGTTCAAATACTTCTCGGCATCATACAAAGATAGCGCAAAACAATGAACAAATAGCTAAGATCTCTGCCTAGCACGATTCTTAGATGGCGTGCTGCGCAGTTTAGTTGCTTGTTTGTCACGATCGAGTAAAGCAGGCAAGTTTATACATTTTCTGAAAAACTAATAAAACTAAAGTTCAAGCCGTTTTACGGTTACCGGTAAAGTTACCGTTTTCGACGGTAAAAAAATGAGCTGCCGAATTTATAAGTGGTCGTACGTACATTCATTGAAGATGAACGGTCGAAACGTTCAAAAACCTTTACGACCAGCAAAACATTACAAAAAACACAATAGGCTCTCGTATTAAATGATCGTCAACTCAAAGTACGCGAACTTCCTGACACTGTAAACATATTGACAGATAGGTCCAAAATATAAATGAAAACTTCTCAAGAGTGTTGTTTAGATTTATTTGAAAGTTTTTCTGCTTAGTTTCCTCGAGGTTTTATAATTGTAGAAGAAATACGAATGTGCTATTACACGCCCAATACGAAGCAGCAGTTCAACCAATGGGTACGAGCAGATAAAAATGGACCAAAGAAAGCGAAAACGGCCCCATCTGCAAGACCAGTCATTCAGTAGGTTAGGATTTTCTTTTCAGAAATTACCTGTAATTACTTGACAAATTGGACAAATTGAAAGGTTCAGGCTAAACATCCATATTAGAACAAAAACAAAGTACTTTTTCAATGCGAGAATGTGTCTGCAGACATGTCTCGGGTTGCAGCAAAGGCTTCGAAGTATATCCACATGTGTCGTTCTTACTGGATTTGGCTCTCAGCAATTACTTCCACTTCCCAAAGCTGAACAAATAGCTATTCGGATGAAGAGTTATTTTAAATGATAAAGTTAAAGCTGATACCGCTCATTTTGCAGGGCTGGACAAATACTGAGAGTATTAAAAAGTTGGATGTTGTTGGTCGAAATGTATTGAAGTGTAAGGTGACTATAAATATAAAAATGTTTTAATAAATCTTGTGCTATTTTTGTTAAGCCCATAACATTTCGAACGACCTTCCAATGTACTCCCCCCAGGTATTTCAAGTGCTACGTTTCCCCCCTTCATGTGCTACTTGTGTGCCACGCTCTCGTGATATTTTAAATTTATATCGGTGATTTTTGCCGGATAATCCAATTTCTGTTGAAATATAATTAATTGACTGGCTCCAGTAAAAATATTCTTTTAAAAGATAATCTTTATAATATTTGCCATTATTTGTACCTTTAGAAACGAATGGGGAAGCATCATTGAAATTTACTATTCTTCAAACTATCGATGGTTTTAATTGAAAGAGCATGTAGGCTATAATTTCACTGGATACAAAGTATTTTTCAAAATACAAAGGTGTAACAAAATTATTGGCGTTTTTTAGGTGCCTAATTGTTCATTGTTTAAAAAATAAAACATTCTCAACAATTCTTAGGGACCATTCCTATGCCTTGCAAATGGCGGTTCTGGTAGGGTGGGATACTCCTAATTCATTTAAAACCCTCCTAGCGCTTGTTCTCGGATCTAAAGTTACAACTCTACTTAAAACGCCGTTATCGATAGAACGTTGACGACCTGAATTTTCTCTATCTCCAAGACTCATGTTTCCCTCGCGGAACTTTTTGAACCAGAATTGAGCGTTGCGGATTGATACGGCACCTTCCCTCTTTACTTCGCAAATCTCACAGGCGGCAATAGTTATTTTGAAGTCTTTTTTAAAATGTCTCAAATTGTCTTAATTTCGCGACTTATTTCATCTTAACGTTTTTGTTGAAAACCGTTGACTGAATGTTATGTAGTGGAATCACTTTAGTACTGAAGAATGAATGTTTATTTCTCGGAGTAAAAAGTTGAAATCGGATAACCTATGAGAAGTGAAGTATAATTCTTTATTTATAAACAAAGGAAAAAATGCAAATACTTTTGTTATGCCATAGTATACAATTTTTAATTCGATTATATGAATCATTGTATTGTATCCACGCAGACGATTTTTTGTGTTAATGCGCTAAAATTTAAATGCCGTTTTACATGAGGCACACCTTACATCCTAGGCGTGGCGTTAGACGTAGGGCGCTTTTACCGTCAACTTTGCGTTCACATGAAACAGTTTCGAAATGAACGTGCAACACAAAACAACGAGCGTTGTCGCCATGTATCTTAAAAAATATATCTTAAAAAACGAGAACGAAAGGTCAGACTTTGGGTACATCCTATTGTTGCGGAAATATTGTTAAAAGGTTCATTTGTAACTTTTTATACGGAATTTAGGGAGTACCCAAGAAAATTGAGAGTACTCGTCGTACGTCTCATGTAAAACGGCTCTAAGTTTTGTTTTTGTTTAAGTTAGGTAAAAGTGTTTTCGGCATATTTATGAAAATTAAACAATGAACCTTAAGAATGTTTTAAGACTTTTGATTTAATTTACTTCCACTTCCCAAAACTGAACAAATTGGTTTTTGGATGAAGAGTCACTTTAAATGATGAACTCAAAGCCGAGATAATCGTTTATTTTGTAGAGTTGGACAAATACTGAGCATGTTGGAAAAGTTAGAACGTTGTTAGTTGAAATGTATTGAATTGTAAGGTGACTGTATAGATATAAAAATGTTTTAAAAAATCTTCTGTTCTCTTTGTCAAACCAAAAACATTTCGAACGACTGTGTACTCCCCTCAAATATTGTGTCCACGTTCTCGATATATCTTAAACTTACATCAATGATTTTTGCCGGAGTATCCAATTTCTATATAAATATAATGAATTGTCTGGCCCCCGTAAAAACAATTTTTTATAAGATCATCTTCTCCCAATTATCGGGGTATCATCATTGAAATTTACTATTCTTCAAATTTTGAACGGCTTTTATTGAAAGGGCATATAAACTGCAATTTTGCTGGATTCAAAGCAGTTTTCAAAATACTAGAGTATTTTGCCTAAGTAGAGTATTTTCATTTTGAAGTGCTTGGTTATTCACTGTTTAAAAAATGTATTCTTCAACAGCTTTTTGGCACCATTCCTATGCCTGGCAAATGCTACTTAAGGGTAGTGTGGGATACTCCTAATTCACTTAAAACCCTCCTAGTACTTGTTCTAGGATCTATAGTCACAACTCTACTTAAAACGTCATTATCGAGAGACCATAGAAGATCTGACCTTTCTCTATCTTCAAGACTTATGTCTTGAACACAAAACAGTTTCGAAATGAACGCGCAACACAGAACATCGGGCGTTGTTGCCATTGCTGAATATTACATCTTAAAAAAAAACGAGAACGAAAAAGGAGGAGACTTGGGTACATCCCATTGTTGCGAAAATATTGTTAATAGGTACATTTGTAACTCTTTCTACGGAACTTAGAGAGTACCCACAAAAGTACAGAACTGAGCCAAGCACTGAGTAAGACGTGTGGGCGGATCGCACAGCTCGCATCTGAAATATTTCATCAAACTCAATGCCAAATGAATTTCCGACCTAGCGCGTAGGGCGCGTCGTACGTCTCATGTAAAACGGCTCTAAGTTTTGTTTTTGTTTGAGTTGACATTTTTATGGAAATGAAACAACGAACCTTAAGAATGTTTTAAGATTTTTGATTTGATTTTGCAATGGTAGAGAGAACGTTGAAAACGATTCACGTTATCAAGAAACTGGTAAAAGCAAAATTCTCATATATTATTTTGTTTATGTGCATTGGCATGAATATTGTATTCGCAAAAGTTCAGGTTCTGTGTGTTAAGACTGAAGGTGTCTATTATGAAATATTACAGTTAGATATAATGGCTGAATTTTGCTCATGTTTATCAAAACTGAGCTAAACAATAGGTACAAAATGTTCAGATAGGTAAATCGTCTTTTACCACAACAAAGCCAGCAGCTTCATTAACTATTTGGAGAAAATTATTAAACCATGGATTCAAATTATTTATCAAACTAATATTGTCTGTATAAATTGTAAATCAACTTTTTACTTACTTGAGTTTTAGAGTTCTCTTTTGCTTCTTTAATATGTTCATACATTTCGGCTTTATTATCATTTAATTCATCTTTGTCTGTTGACTCACTTTGAGTATCCATTGTTTTCAGTTTCTTTTGAACTTGTTTTGTAACATCACCTTTGGTTTTATTATATTATAATGCTGAATTTTACACGAAATTAACTTTAAATACCTAAACTGCGCTTGGAATCTGAAACACCAGGCTTCTCTTTTTTCTTTTCTGGAATTTCTTCCATACCAGTACCCTTTACTTGTTGTGGAGCAGTACTTTGTACAGAATGACCTGTTTCGCTTTCTTCCATCTGGGAGTGACCAACTCCTTGTTTATCAGGTTGATCTTCCTGACACAACTCATCAATGGGCTGATTAGATTGGATATTTTCTGAATTTGATGCCGGTGTCTAAATAATAATACAAATACAATTTATTAGAATAATAAGGCTGGTTTTGTGTGGAACCTGCCTTGTCTGTAGCTTGTGCATCATCTACTTCCATAGTTTCTACATTTTCCTGATTGGTAACATTTTCATCTAAAGCGGTCTGCTCACTTGCTTCATTGTCTTCAGGACTATCATCATCTTTAGGTGGCTGTGTTTCATTTACTTCATCTGTATCTCTTTGCCCTTTATCTTCTGGTTTATTTTGATCTTCCTCAATACCATCTAAATTTTGTTTATCTTCCCTGTTGTCCTCATCATCACTACTGAATTCATCAGCTTCATCATTTTGTTTTTCTTGTTTATTATGTTCATCAATATTTTCAGGTATATTTTCTATGTCTTTGTTTTCGTCAATATCAAATGGATTTTCTTCAGCATTTTCTGCATCATTTTCGTTTCCTGTTAAAATAAAATAATAGCGTTGAGATATAAACTTGATTCAGTTATATCATTAAAAAATGATGCAAACCTTCATCTAACTGAATATCATCTGGTAAATCCATAGGTTCAGGTTCAGGGAGTTCTGGTTGATTTCCATGATAAGGATCTATTTGTTGATCATCGTATTCAGGTTCATTCATCTCATTTATATCATCTTTTTTATTTTCATATTTATCAGTTTGTTCCTTAATTGATTCGTTATCTTTTGGTTTTTCTTTGGTATTCTCATCCTTAGCCCCTAACTGATCTTCACCGTCCTTTTGACCTCCTTTATCATCATCGTCTTTCTTTTCATCAGAATCTACAATTAAACTTACTGAGTGTAACTAAATAAACTTTCGCGTGAAAATATTTTACTATCTTCTTCTTGATTTTCTTCTTTGTCTCCCCAAATTTCTTGATCAACATGATCTGCACCATTGTTTGTTTCTCCCATTTGTTCTTCAGCATCAGAATTGTCACTGTCTTGATAACTATCATTCGGATTAGGTTTTTGATCCTGAAAATTCTTAATTTTTATAACAAATATTACTTATATAAAAATAAACTTACTTGTAATTTACTGTCAAAGTCTTCACTCATTTCAATTCCCTTTTCTTCTTCATTACAATCCGGATCTTCGGTCTGTTCCTTTTCTTGGCCTTCCGGTTGAGCATCTTCCAACTGATCTTCAGATTCAATTTTATCTGACACGTCACGTTCGCCTTGTCCCTCTCCTAATCCCATACCATCAGATGGTTTACTCATACCTTCGTTATCTATTTCGTTTGTTACTTCTGGAGGAGCACAAAATCCCTTGGGAACAAACAAAGCTTTCAATAAGTGATTATTTAATAATTACATATTACTTACTTTTGTTCCTAGATCATTGAAAATGTTGAGGATAATAGACGTCAGTTTACAAGTTGTGCGGTATGCACATACTTGTTGGGTAATGAAATATTGCGATAGCTGAAGAAGTTGATCCAAAAGTGGAAAATATTGGGATACGCTAATTCTTAATTTGTCGGTGGCATATAATGTACCACCAATAAGATAGTTAGTTAATTCTTTAGCCTGTTCCAATATATTATTTAATTTCAGTAAAGATAGATCAGATGACAGATTATTCATTATTAGTACTTTCAGATGATTTTCTTGTATAACATCTTCTTGATCTGCTTCTTCATTGTTCTTGTTATGTCTGACATCTCGATATTTCTTATAAATATTTTGAATTGATATGAGAATTGAGTCACTAATTTTTTGCAATAATGCTTCGGAATCAGGAACATTTTGATTGACAATATTTTCTTTGTGGTTTTTATGTGATATTTTGCCAAACAAACTTATTAACCAATCGATGCTATTAGCAATTCTAATAGGATCCAGAATGTTTTGAAGACATATTAAGGATTCATTTAGCTTATTTAAATCCTCAAATATTTGAGTTCTATTGTTTTGTGGTAGAAGTTGAATTTGGATAAATTTATGGTCTACACAAGGCGTAAAGTTTTCCACCTTCTGTAATTGGCTCGAGATTCTATTTATACAAGAAGATATCTCATCAACATGCTGCATTCCCTTTAACCACATATTATCTTGTTTGTATTGAATTTTATTCAGTGTTGGTTCAATCATCGGTATTCCTATTGCGTAAGAATCTACAGATTGTTCCGCAATGCATGAATTTAAAACTGTTTTAATTTGGCTTATTACGATGGAAGTGGAATTTAAAGCATCTTTAATTTCCATAAAATCTTCTAATGTAATGTAATCGGAATTTTGGCAAGTTTCATGAATTTGTTTGCTATATCCTCGTAGGTAATAATATAATCTCGTCGACTTGATCAAATCTTCTTTTTGGTGTTGGCAGTAAGTCTAAAAATAAACAAGAATTATGATATGTGAATGTTTTAATAAAGAAAATGATATTTTCTATAAAATTCTATTTTAGGCTTCTACTTGTTTTTATTTTGTGAAACAATGATTTTTTATCAGTTAAATCTCTGATCATTTTCAGCCTATAACTAATGCCTACTGATCGATCTTGAGGGCATTAATGGGATATATAAAACGTTACCGCATGTTGGAAATTTCTGAATTTGAAAATTGAAGTTTCTATTACACAACTCTACAAAACAAAAAAATGTGTTGCCTTTACTATTTCCGCGAATTTTCGTACTTTAGAATACACAATTTTAGAATTAAATCATAAGTTTATTAGATTGGCTGTAGTTTTTATGTTATTGAAGTATATCTAGAAGTCGTAAGATATTCAAATTTTTAACCCTACACACAAGTTAGAACGCAATTATTGCGTATGAATTTCGCGCATCTGCACATCACGCGGCTCCCCACGTGACCTTTGTTTTCCTTAGGCCCCCACCCCGCATAACAGGCCTAAGTATTCAGTTTTTTGACAAGATTGATGGACACACAACGTGCATTTTGGTAAGTTACAGACGTATATGTTTAAAATTTAATTATCTTTTGTTTATTGAGTTTTATAATACAAATTGTCCATAGAAAGATGAGTTGCTCGCGAAAAAAATGCCGATATCAATTTGACGTATTTTACAACATCTGTGCCTAAGATTGACACATCTTAGTCAATCAAGGGAGCGAATAAATTGATTTGAACCTTACACTTTCAGGCGTTTTTCAAGGAGGCGTACTTGGACCAATCTTATACCTTTGTGCACTGTAGATTTGTCAACAAAACGATTTATCACATTAGCAACATTTGTTGATTGTACGGCAATCTTAGCATCTTATAGTGATCCCTCATTGGCTTCTAAACATCTGCAATTTAACCTCAAGAATACCCGACTCTGTCTTAAAAAATGACAAATAAAAGAAAATTAAATTTATCTGAGGTAGCCGATACTTGATGGAAATTCATTTTCAATAAATAAGCAAAGATTAATATCTAAAAATGTCCACTATATTTTAAATTGCATGTATAACAATTGTTTCGACTCACAGTGCCTTTTTCAAATATAAACTATGCTAAACAAACAGTGAGAAAAGTAATTATAACATAAAGTGTCCATCAACCTAATAATACCATAAAACATGATAGTGGGGAACTCCATTTTTTTATCAACGTCTAGGAGGGCAATATAAGTTTAATAAACGTGAACCATTCAAGTCTAGCTGGTCATTTAGCAAAATATCCAAATTTTTTCTTTTGTTAATTCTAGGTTCTCTAAAAGAAATTTTTTTTTTGGATTTATACTCATTATGTAACATTTTAAAAGTATCGTATTTTAAAATTATCGTATTGAAAGTATGACTTTCTAACATTAAGAGGTTAGCATAATGAGAATTATTTTGTTGTTTAGGGCCGGTTCTACAATATAAGAATACATCAGGAATAAGCTATACTTGGAATAAAATTTGAAACACCCGTAAACGCCCGCCCGGCGTTTAACATTTTATTCTAAGCGTATACTATCACAAACTGCAATAATTCTCCGTCAAACAAACACCGTTCCACTAGCACTATTCACCAGATATGGAACCACGTGACTTTTTCCTGTTTCCTCGATTGAAGAAACCATTTCGCGGATGTTGTTATATTTGTTGTTGTTATATACAAGCCATCAAGGAAGTTTGCTGATGAATTTAAAGGAAATACCAGAAGTCGAGTATAACAACTGTTATACTTGAAGAAAGAATTGAAGTAACGTTGGAAAAAGTGTATTGCAATGAGAGGGAATTAGTTTGAAGGGGGCAAAATAAATTTGAATGAATAAATAAATACTTTTACTAGTATAATAGTGGCACAAATGATAAGCCTTGCAATATTTCGTGATGAACTCAGTCAAAAAGTAGAATTAACTCGTGAGAATTTTCGTGCGATGATTTACTACGACCATCGATGTGGATTATTTCAATAACACTGTATCGATCAACTCACTTCGACTTTTGGCGATTAAGCACTATTTAAAACCACTGTATATCACTGGATAGTGAATTCAGTCGTGGCCGTCGTTCGCTCACGGACGAATTTAAAGAAGGTCGTCCAAAGTCGGTTGTTGTGCCAGAAAACATTGATAGCGAGCGCGAACTGATAAAGCAAGATCGTCATGTGACTTACCGTGAGACTGAGGCATCCCTGAACATTAGTATGACAAGCATATACAAAATTTACATTTACATAACATTTAACCGTGAAAAAGATTTGTGCGCGTTAGATTCCGCATAATTTGACAATCGCTCAAAAAAAGGCTCGTATACACGAGCCTCGTATACACGATAGACGTTAGATAGATGTTAGATATACATCTAACATCTATCTAACGTCTATCTAATTCTACACAGGTGATGAATCTTAGCCCGAAAGTAAACAGCAGTGAACTGTATGAGTCTTTCAAAATTAGCCGAACAAAAGTTGTTGGCGCAAGAAGCATTTTGAAATAAATGGTCACCTGTTTTTTTTTTGGGATAAATGGGCATGTGCCCATTTACGTCAAGTGCATTAGAGAATCGTAGAAGGGTCAATTCAAATGGTACACAACCATTTGTTAGCCTGAAGTCTTTGAAGAAATAAGAAAAAAACAATCAGTGACGCAGGATCATTCTTCACCCTGATCGTCATGTGACTTACCGTGAGACTGAGGCATCCCTGAACATTAGTATGACAAGCATATACAAAATTTACATTTACATAACATTTAACCGTGAAAAAGATTTGTGCGCGTTAGATTCCGCATAATTTGACAATCGCTCAAAAAAAGGCTCGTGTATATCTAACATCATCATCTAACAGCAGTATATCTAACAGCATCAAGTGCATTAGAGAATCGTAGAAGGGTCAATTCTAAACGGTACACAACCATTTGTTAGCCTGAAGTCTTCGAAGAAATAAGAAAAAAACAATCAGTGACGCAGGATCATTCTTCACCATGACAATGCGAGCACTCACACATTGGATCGAACAACTCTATATTTGACCGATCAACACATCGAATTGACGGGTCATCCGCCCTACAGTCCTAATTTGGCATGCATTGATTTATTTTTGTATCTGTCCGTTAGAATAAACTATGTGGATTTTCGGCGTCAGAAGAAGCGGCTGATGCATTCAAAATGCATGTTTTGTAGGTACCTCAATGGGAATGGAAAACGTGATATGAAAATTAGTTCAAACGTATGCAAAAGTGAATCGATCATCGCGGAGAATATTTTGAAAAACAATAAAACCATTTTCAATAATAAATATTTGTTTTTATTTATTATTATATTCATTGCCATAGTTTTTCCATGTAATTTTAAAGCGTTTATTACGCCACTCATATTGTATTTGCATACATACTATGGCCATATCTTCGGCATAATACATGTGCAATATCGCTGAAAGTAAAAGGTTGACTTGTTGCAATATTATTATTTATTGGTTCAATTGATTAGAACCAAGCCATAAAACTGTCAAGCTCGCTGCATACACTAGGCTTACTCGCAAAATTGCCTTTTTGATTCTGTTCAATATTCAGATTGGTAATATTGGTATTTTGGCAGTAAAGTAGTCAAACGCTTGACAAGTTTTTAAATATTGGAGTTATGATTCATTTGACGTAGCGTAAGTTGTTTTCAAAATGTTTAATATAGATAACTGCTAAAATTTATGGTGAGTAGTTTAAAACTTTTCAACGAGACATTTTTTATATTACATATTATAATATTACATTTATAAGCACCATTTTTTGGATATTTTGATAAGATTTATCCGATTAGCAGCATAAAAACGTTTCAACTGATTGTTTATATTTATAGAAACATTAAAGCAATATTTGCAATATTAAACAAATTTGTTAAAGCAGTGTTAGCGAAACGAGTGAAATAAAATATAATATACAACACTATACTTAAACAACAAAGTCTTCCATGAATTTCCATCATGTAGAAATCAATACAATCCAAACACTAAATATAGCGATATTTTTCAAATTTGGAAAATTGCCAGAAAGACGTGGTGAATGAATTCGTGACATTTTAACTCTACTTGGTATAGTAGCACATGAAAAATATATCACATGAAATTTTTTTTTCAAATAGTTACTTTAATACATATTTTTGTAATTGTATATTTTAAATATGATTCAAATACGACTCTACCGACTCTGATCGATTCGAAAAATGCGAAAATGTTATTTCGATCGAAATAGATTTATTTCTCAACGCAGTTTTGTGTTAGCGATTTTCCAACTCCACAAAGTAGGACTTCTCGAACTTGCCAAAATAGTCCTCTGTTTGCTTCGGCGATGGTCTCTTCATTCGATATATATCTTTTTCCAGACAGTATGAGGGTGTTTTTTATCACCTCTTCAGAAAATGGTGGCCATGATTTCTTCGGCGGATGGAAAGGTCTACCTTTTTTAGGGCATTTTGGCCGGCTAAAATCAATTGTTTTGACTGTTCCTTCATTTCGGGTGTGTAAATGATGCATCTAAGTTTCATCAAGAGTCACGAATCGCCGCAGGAACTTGTCCGAATTGTTCTCGAGCAAACTCGCTGAAACTTTCTCATGCAAAAATGATTATTCATGTAGAATATTCTGTACACATTATTTTGAGATATTTATAACCTCAACAATCTTTCTAACCTTCAGTCTATGATTGACCAGTAGAGTATCAAGGACTTTGATTAATCACTTCTTTAGTAGTGACCTTAACCCGTGCTGGTTTGGCCACATATAAGTTCAGTAAACCACTTATGAAACATGAAATGTAAAGGAGCATAGTCCCCATGATACATTTTGAACTTTTCTTCGCTTTGTGGAATGGTTTCTCTATATACAAAATAGCGTTTATAAACATACGAAATTCGCTTTTTTCCATGCTAGCAAAAATATCGAACTCATCTGTTTTTGAAGACTGTCAAAACAACACTAAATGCCATATCTAGTTGAAGTTCACGAAGCGTTACTCGAAAAGAAGCTGCTTTTTAGAAATGTAATTATTTTCAGAAATGTAATGTCAACCTTTGCAGTAGCATGGCCATCTATATCAAAAGCATTTGAATTTTCATTCAAATATATTCTCAAATATTATTTTTCGTCTTTTAAATGTTGCCGTTTATGAAAATATCTCGTGTAGAATGGAGCAGAACGTAAAATTTGTTCAACTTCACTAATCAAATTGTCAGACTGTCAAACTTTGTTTTTGTTTTTAACGATGTATGATGTATTTTCATTTAAACCAATACACTAACAAACAGAATTGCCCAGAAAAATTATTAAAGAGGAACTATCGTATTATTCGTATTGTATCATTGTATCATTATCCACAAAGACTTATTGTTCGGTAAATATTATGTCTGGATAAATCATTGGTTCGTATTTTTTCGAAGATGAGATTAATAAAGTGTTTATTGTTTCTAAACAAATAGGACAATATATATATATATATATATATATATATATATATATATATATATATATATATATATATATATATATATATATATATATATATATATATATGCAGGGTGCGTATGAAAATGTTAGGGGTTGTCAGAAAATTTTAGTTACAATTATATGAATATCAGAAATCAGAACCGATCAAAGACAACAATATATCCTTATATCCTAGTGGAGCAATTGACAAAAGCTATAGAATCGATGAAAAACGGCAAGCCTCCAGGAAAGGACGGCGTAACTGTTGGAATGCTAAAAGCTGGTGATCGGCTTTACATAAAACGCTGGCAAAATTATACTCAAAATGCCTCAAAGAACAAAAAGTACCTAACTTATGGAAAAATGCAGAAATGATTCTTTTATATAAAAAAAGGACACCAGAAGATTAAAGAACTGCCGTCCAATAAGCCTACTTTCAGTAATGTACAAAGTTTTCACCAAGAAATATCTAAAATAATAAGAAAACTTAAAATCGTTCTTTTCGGAATTTCAGTTTTAGGAAGACATTTGGAGATTGTGGACTACTTTATATATCTTTGACAGAGGATTTCAATGGAGGGGAAACCGTCCGGGGGTGCATCGGCGTGTTAAATGTGGCTGGCAGCCATTTGCAGGCTCAACATAGTGTTTAAGAGCAAACTTCCACTTTACCTGAAAAAGAAAGTCTTCGATCAGTGCGTCATGCCCTTCATGACATACGAAAGTAAAACCTGGACCATCACTGGAAATATATATGTTTGGTATTACAAGACGAGGCAGAAAGTTCTGCACATAGATCAGGGAACAAATGAAAGTGTGTGACATCATTGGATGAGTAAAGGAATTGAAATGCAGATGGGCAGGCTATATAGCGGGGCGATGGGACGACATATTAACCAAGGCAATCCTGGAGTGGATACTATTTGATCGCAAACATCTGCGAAGAAGACTGAAAGCACGATACACTGATGGCATCAGTAAGTATTTAGACCTGAGTGGCAGAGGAAAGTCCAAGACCGTGAAAGTTGGAAGCATGCTGAAGAGGCCTTTATCCTGCAGTAGATCGACATGGGCTGATGATAATGATATATATATATATATATATATATATATATATATATATATATATATATATATCAATTAGAATAAGAAATTTGTTTAATGCTCATTGCAGTCAATATTTCTTTTGAACATACGCTTATAGTTTGTATTGCACGAAATGGTAGATATATTGAACACTTAATTAAATAATTGTAGTTCTTTTTTATAAATATTTGTACTTAAACTATCTTACTAAAACTAAAAATTTATGACGTTTTGTTTACTATAACGTTTGTTTATATATACTTATAACTATAAGTTTTGTCACTCTATAATAATTGCTTTCTAATTAATATTAAAACATGTGATGACCTAAATTCTTAATATATCATGATTTATCATTAATTTATTCATTAGTTTAATAATAACATAAAACCTAAAGTGACTTCCATTAAAAACAAAATATTATAAACAAAAACGTAAAAATCTCGGAAATTATGACAGATTGAGATATGATGTTGAATTTTTTTCATTTATCTTAGTTATCCTAGACACCCTGTATAACGTTTTTGTTTGCATTAAAAGTTGAGTCATAGATTCACTAATATCCCTACCAAAAATGATAATCCTACATCAAAAAAAGAAATGATATATGACACTGCAAAATAGTCTCCAACATTTTTTACAAAATGGCGGGTATCGATAAAACCATTGGGTTTAGGTATAGGACATGTTTCACGAAATATGTTTAGAATCAATAGCGGAATGCAAAAATGGATGAATATATAGGGTGTTCGATAAGAAAAACAAAACTAAACCCCTTCACGGTTTTGTAAGACACCCTTTATAAATAACATTAATTTTAAATTATGCAGCCTATTTAGTTACTACTTAGAACAACTTTATATTTAAACTTTTTCCGGCCATTATCAACACATCAACCAATATCGCACTATTGGGACACCCTGTCTAGAGATATTCGTTAAAATTTGTTAATTCAATTTAATTAATTGATATTAACTAATCGTAAATAATTAGATAATTAATTTATTTAACTTAACCTATAACCTTTATAATTACTTACCAATAATTCGGTGGCAAAACCTCTACATCTCTCAATATTCGGTATCCCCAAATCTTTGGCTGGATTGACAAGGGATTTTTCCAATATATCAAATCGAGTTAGGCATTTGTAATAATACATTTCACAGGAATCCCAAATTGTTAAAATCTTTTCATCCAATCTGTTATGCACTAAATGCTCAAAACTGGCCGCTAAATTTATGGGTTTAATGGTAAAATTTTCACTTGGCCGCTTTAATTTAATATCAACAATCCCTTTCTTATATGAAAGGCCCATCTTTGATAAATTCTGGAAAAGGTCCGATAAAGCCCTGTGCTTTTGCTGAAGGATACTTTTGGCCTGGGATATTTGTTTTTCTTTGGATAAGGAGGTATCAACCTATAATATAAAACATTTTGAACTCGAACAGAAATAACTGTAGGATTATTAATTTTACCTGTAAATTTTTGAGATGGGAACTTGTTTCAATAACATCGGCCACAAAACCGTCTAGAGTTTTTACTAAATGGGGATATTCGGTGCCCAAAATAGTTTCTTTGCATATTTTTCGAGCTTTAGCCAGGACTGGAACGTCTTTATTAGAAGCTTTAATGATATAAGAATCCGGATCTAGGGTATAATGATAAGCTTTGGGATTTTGACGTTGGGGCCTATCCCAAACACCTACGCTTTCTACTGAGCTGTCCAATGAGGGACTATATAAATATGTCGTAACAGGTTGCAGCATAGCTTCCTATAAATAAATAAATGGGCGAATCGTTACACTTTTTTGTTAGGCATATATTTCAGACCCCAGACCGAATTTCTGGGCAAGTAATATATCATTTTAAAGGTGGATCCCTTGCGGAAATTTCGTCCATACATACTTATGGTCTACGACTAATACCATGGAATCTATATCGATATTTCCAAAGTGTTCAAAAATTGCCATATCAAAAACTACGGGGCGAATCGTTACACCATACGAGGCAAATCGTTACACCATGAGTATAGACAAATTATGTTTTATGTTTCTACTTTAATTTTATTGAACATAATTTCCACGTAATAATAATTCTGCGTATTTAAGCGTAGCAATTGTGGCTCTACGTTGACCAATGCGGTGCTGCTCAGTACGGCGTGCTGCCTGTAGATGTGGCCAATGGTCTGTAGCAAGTGATACGGATATACAATAGATGAGCCCATGGATGGCCATCTTTCATTTCATTACCCTCTAAATTCATTCACATTAAATTCATTGGCCTGACTCTGAAGTATTTCCGTCGACTGGTTAAGAAGAAATTCAATATCATGGATTTATTGAGAATATCATCATCATAACCAAGTGATACGACAGATAGATCTGCAGTATCTCTTGGCATAAAATCGATTTCTTTCGATCGTTTTTCTATCTCGAGATATCGTCGTGTAACGATGAGCCTCGGGTTTCTCTCTCTCTCTCTCTCTACATATATATATATATATATATATATATATATATATATATATATATATATATATATATATATATATATATATATATATATATATATATATATATATATATATATATATATATATATATATAAATATACGCTATATATAAATAAATATATAAATATATATATATATATATATATATATATATATATATATATATATATATATATATATATATATATATATATATATATATATATATATATATATATATATATATATATATATATATATATATATATATATATATATATATATATATATATATATATATATATATATATATATGTTTACCAGATACAGAAGCGAAAAACTACTAAAAATTTCTACAGCCCTTGGACAAAATGGATATTCAGAAAATTGTATCAGGAAGGTCATTTGTCGTCAGGAAACCCAAACACGAAGGACAATAAAGGATCATGAAGCAAATACACCAAGGAATCACAGATAGGATAGGCAAACTACTAAGGAAACGGATCAGAACAGCCTACAAGCTGCACAAAACTGTCGCAAACATCCTAAAAAATCGCAAGGGCATAGTTAAAATGGAAAATCATGGGGTGTATAGTATATCTTGTTCCGACTGCAACAAAACATACATAGGACAAACAAACAGACTAGAATACAAGAACATAAAAATAACTTAAAACCAAAAAAATCACTTCCGCTCTGTTCCAGCACCATCTACAAACAGGACATAAAATCAATTTTGGAGGAGCCAAAGAAATAGCGAATATTGAAAACTACAAGGTCCGAACAATCAGAGAAGCCCTTGAAATAGAAGAAAGGGGTGAGCTAAATACGCGAAACGACGCTCTCAAGATTCCAAAAGTATGGAAATCCCTTCTGAAAAAAGAAAGAACGCGGCAACGTGGCGGCGAGGTAGAAAAATCAATAAACCGATCGACAGCGTTGTCGAGCGCCGCAAATAGTTCCAAACTACCCAGATATAATCTGCGCAGTTGCCGGCCGGCTATAAAAGCGAGCATTATGCTGATATTATCATCAGCCCGTGTCGATCCACTGCAGGATGAAGGTCTCTTTAGCATACTTCCAACTTTCACGGTCCTGAGCTTTCCTCTGCCACTCGGGTCCAATATACTTAACGATGTCATCAAGTCATCATAACGATGTTTGCGATCAAGCGATTGCCTTTGTCCATCTATCGTCCCATCGCCTCGCTATATGGTCTGCCCATCTCCATTTCAATTGCTTTACTCTCCAATGATGTCACACATTTAACACTGCCAGCTACATTTAACACGGTGTCCCACCTCCAGGGCGGTTCAATCCCCCCCCCCTACTGAAATCCTCTGCCCAAGATATATAAAGTCGTCCACAATCTCCGAATCCCTTCCTAAAACTGAAATGAAACTAAACCTGATTCTTTTTCAGGTTTATTTTTAAGTCAAATGATTTGCCAGCCCTTTGCAGCTCTTGCATGCGCCTTTGCAGTTCCCCCGGGTCTTGTGAAAGGAGAACGATATCATATGCAAATCTAAGATGGTTTAAGATTGCACCATTGATCTTTACACTATTCTGTTCCCAATCCAGCTTACGGAATACTTCTTAAAGGCAGGCAGAGAAAATAATAGGCGATATTGCGTACACCTCGTTCTAAATTAATTCCAACTTCAACATCATCAAGGTGAATTGAAGCTGTAGCTCCATCATATATCGATCCTAATAGGTTTACTATGCTTTGTCTACCTCCTGGCTAAGCATGCATCCATTATAGCATGCTTTGAGATTGAGTCAAATGCTTTTTCATAGTTGATAAAAGCCAAGCACAGTGGCATGGTGTATTCGTTGTCCCTCTCTATGGTCTGCTGTATAATCTGGTTGTGATCCATTGTACTGAATCTACTTCTGAATCCTGCTTGTTCTCTTGGTTGTGCGAAAATCTTGTACATACTGATATGAGGCTTATTAGATGGTAGTTCCTTAAATCTTCCTGGGCTCCTTTTTTTTTGTAAAAGGCTCACTTCTGCATTTTTCCCTAAGTCAGGTACTTTTTGTTCCTTGAGGCATTTTGAGTATAATTTTGCCAGAGTTTTATGTAATGTCCGACCACTAGCTTTTAGCATTTCGTCAGTACTACTGTGCTTTCCTGGAGTCTTTCCGTTTTTCATCGATTCTATAGCATTTGTTGCTTCTTCCACTAGATTATCTGGCATTTGTTCTTCCGTGGGTATTGTTATCTTTGATTGATTCTGATCTTCATATAACTTTGAATAACATTTTCTGACCACCTCTAACATTTCCGTATGCGCCTTGTACACTGTACCATCCTCACGTATTAACGCATAAATTTGTGTTCTTTTTTTTCTCAGCTTCTGTTTAGCCCTGTTAATTCCCTGGTTTTCTTCCAGAGTTTCTTGCACTACCTGCTTGTTGAATCAGCGCGTCTCCTCTCGTTTTCTAATAGTTTTGCAGAGCTCAGTGTACTTGAACATGCCAAAAGGGCTCCATGGATTTTTCATTGTTCGTCGTTTTTTCATTAAATCAATGATCTTATTAGAGATTTTTTTTTCTGCTTGATACATCATAATCTTCCTATTAAAATCACTATGTTGTACAACTGAACTGCTGCAAATCGATATTCAGTAAGCAGTAATTAAAGGGACAGGTTAGTGTTTCATAATGTTCTTTAGGAACAAGCCTAAAAAAGAATATGTGGCAGATCATATGAGTGAAGAGTATGGACACAAAGTGTTACGTCTTCCCCCTTGTCATTGCACATTCAATCCGCTGGAATTGATATGGGGATGGCCGAAAATTACTGCAATCTTCATTTAGGTTGAGATGGAAGAACGATTGATAATTATTTGGATATGTGGAAAGAAGCTTTATCAGCAGTTACATCACGGATCTGGATGGACAGCATAATTCATACAGAAGAAGGGAGTGAAAGATGGTCGAACCGCGAAAGAGTATTTCATAGACTAGAAGTTAATCCCCTAATATATATATATATATATATATATATATATATATATATATATATATATATATATATATATATATATATATATATATATGATGTTGACATGACCTTCAGGTTATTCTGTTGGTATAGTTCGATGAGTCTTATGCCGATCTTGTTGGTGAATTTGTGACCGGGCAATTTGTCTAGCAAATCCCTCAGAAAATCTCCACGAAAACAGAAGACATGGAGATCGCCATACAACAGATTGGTGAATTCCAGATAGACCACTTTGCGATCTCATACCCACAACAAAGAGAGATCCATGATGTTCAAGTACGCAGGGGCGCAAACATCGACTCAGACCACTGCTTAACTTGAATGAAAGTCAAGTTCACTTCAAGGAAAATTTATCAGAACGAAAAACACGACATCGACACGAAAAAGATTAAGGAATCCAACACAACAGAGGAATGAGAAAAGGAATAAGCAGATGCATGGCAAAAATTCCACAAAAAAAAATACACAAAAAGCACAAGAACTGATCCCATTGAAAAATAACACAAAACACCCCTAGTAGGACTCAGAAGTGCATTGCAGCGACGCAAACGAGTATTTCAGGAGTACAACAGTAAAAAATCCCAAGAAAGCCAACAGCTTTTTAACGAGACTAGAAAACAGACCGCAAAAGTTATCAGACAAACTAAGAGGAAGTACATGATGAAACAACTAGACTATAGAGGAGAATTTCCGCAATTATAACACGAGAGACTTTTATAGGACTTTCGCAAAACAAATCCGTGCGTACACACCACAAAATCCTTGCTTCAGAAAGCGGAATCGGAGATTAGCGCTAAGCAATCAGGAGAATTGTCAGGAGCTGGCACACTATTTCTTTGATCTCCTCAATTGCCCTGAACTCGACACAATATTCCCTAAGGAAAATTGTATCTATACCCTCTCAGAATCACCACCACCAACACAGGAAGAGATCCACAGGCACAAAAACTGAAGAATAACAGGACATCCGGTGAAGATGGTATCACCGCGGAACTATTGAAAAACCTCGGACCAAACTCACAGCGGGAACTCATGCAAATTATCACGAACATCTGGCAAACAGAAAAATTACCAGATGAATAAAAATGTACTCTTATACACCCGCTGCACAAGAAAGGAGACAGAACAGATGTGAACAACTGCAGAAAAATCTCCTTACTACAAGACACTTACAAAATCCTCTTACCTTCTCCAGAGTACACAGGAACAACTAGAACACAAAATTGACGAGTACCAGGCAGGCTTTCGCTCTGGTCGCTCATGCACTGAACAAATCTTTAACTTAAAAACAATACTGAAATACAAAGCTATCAGGAACGTCCCAATAATCTGCACGTTCGTGGATTTCAAGAGAGCATACGATTGCATCGACCGAAAATCTCTGTTCAACATCCTAGAAAAACAAGGATTCGACCCCAAAACATTATGATTGACCAAGCAGACACTGACCGACACAGTCTCTAAAGTGAAATTTATGGGAGAAATTTCCGAACCCTTCCTGATTAAAACCGGGAGATGGGTTCCTACTCCTCTTCAACCTGGTCCTGGACAAAGTCATAGGGGAATGGGAAAATAAACTGAAAACTCAATTACACTGGAACCCAATACGACTCGGACGAACCAAAAACAATATAGAAATCTCATCTCAAGTCCTCAAGGAATGTGCAGAGAAAATACGTCTACAAATACCATACGCAAAAAGGCCTACAAATCTCCTTTATATATATATATATATATATATATATATATATATATATATATATATATATATATATATATATATATATATATATATATATATATATATATATATATATATATATATAAATAAATTAAAATAGTAATAAATATTCCAGAGAATATTAATATAAGATTCAGTATATTGAGTTTTGTTTAGATGAATAGCGTGTAAGTGGAATGTAAAAATTATATCTAGACGCCCTTCGAACTCAACTAAAGACGATTTGGTAACAAAATTTTGGAGAGTATCAATTAGTTCAGCTTCAGTCACTTTCTCTTCTATTATATACTGAGTCATTAAATTATACATATAGATCCACCATTTGGTCAAAGGTTTATATATATATATATATATCATCATCATCAGCCCGTATCGATCCACTGCAGGATGAAGGCCTCTTCAGCATGCTTCCAACCTTCACGGTCCTGGGCTTTCCTCTGCCACTCGGGTCCAATATACTTAACGATCTCATCAGTCCATCGTGCTTTCGGTCTTCTTCGCGGACGTTTGCGATCAAGCGGTATCCACTCCAGGATTGCCTTGGTCCATCTGTCGTCCCATCGCCTCGCTATATGGCCTACCCATCTCCATTTCAACTGTTTTACTCTTCCAATGATGTCACAGACTTTTGTTTGTTCCCTGATCCATGCGCAGGACTTTCTGTCTCGTCTTGTAATGCCAAGCATACATCTTTCCATTCCCCTCTGTGCCACCCGAAGTTTTTGAATTGATTGCGATGTGAGTGTTCAGGTTTCACTTCCGTATGTCATAACGGGTAGAACGCACTGATCGAATACTTTTCTTTTCAGGCAAAGTGGGAGTCTGCTCTTAAACACTATGTTGAGCCTACCAAATGCCTGCCAGCCACATTTAACACGCCGTTCCACCTCCCGGGCGGTATTCCCCTCCATGGAAATCCTCTGCCCAAGATATACAAAGCTGTCCACAATCTCTAAATCCCTTCCTAAAACTGAAATTCTTCTATCCTGAGCGAAGTTATTGAACATAACCTGACTCTTTTTCAGGTTTATTTTCAAGCCAAATGGTTCGCCAGCCCTTTGCAGTTCTTGTATGCGCCTTTGCAGCTCCTCTGGGTCTTGTGAAATGAGAATAATATCATCTGCAAATCTAAGATGGTTTAAGTTTGCACCATTGATCTTTACCCCATCCTGTTCCCAATCCAGTTTACGGAATACTTCCTCAAGGCCAGCCGAGAAAAGAATAGGCGATATTGCGTCACCCTGCCGTACACCTCGTTCTATATTAATTCCCACTTCAAGATCATCAAGGTGAATTGTGGCTGTAGCTCCATCATATATCGATTCTAATAGGTTTACATAGGCTCTCTCTACACCTTGGCTAAGCAGTGCATCCATTATCGCATGCCTTGAGATGGAATCAAATGCTTTTTCGTAGTCGATAAAAGCCAAGCACAGTGGCATGGTGTATTCGTTGTGCCTTTCTATGACCTGCTGTACAACCTGGATGTGATCCATTGTACTGAATCCACTTCTGAATCCTGCTTGTTCTCTTGGTTGTGCGTCATTCAGTTTTTTTAATATTCTTTTAGAAATTATCTTAGTGAAAACTTTGTACATCACTGATAGGAGGCTTATTGGACGGTAGTTCTTTAAATCTTCCTGTGCTCCTTTTTTATGTAAAAGGATCACTTCTGCATTTTTCCATAAGTCAGGTACTTTTTGTTCTTTGAGGCATTTTGAGTATAATTTTGCCAGTGTTTTATGTAACGTCCGACCACCAGCTTTTAGCATTTCGACAGTTACACTATCCTTTCCTGGAGCCTTGCCGTTCTTCATCAATTCTATAGCATTTGTTACTTCCTCCACTAGGATATCTGGTATTATATATTGTTCTTCCGTGGGTATTGCTGTCCCTGACTGGCTCTGATCTTCATATAACTGGGAATAAAACCTTCTGACAATCTCTAACATTTGGGTACGCGTCCTGCACACTGTGCCATCCTCACGCTTTAAAGCATATATTTGCGTTCTTTTGTTTCTCAGCTTCTGTTTAGCTTTGTTAATTCCTTTGTTTTCTTCCAGGGTTTTTTGCACTAGCTGCATATTGAATCGGCGCGTGTCCTCTCTGATACGTTTTCTTATAGTTTTGCAGAGCTCAGTGTACTCGACCCTGCCAAAAGGACTACCTGCATTTCTCATTGCTCGCCGTTTCTTCATTAAATCAATGGTCTCACTGGAGATTTTTGTTTGTTTGAGACATTTTTCCTCTGGTGCTATTGAAGCAGCCGTTTGAAGTACATTGTTGGCGATTTCTTCATATTGAACTGATATTTCCACCTCCTCTGGATCTTGTAACGCAGCAAACCGGTTTGACAAAGCAATCTCAAAATCGCTTCCTCTCTCCAGCAGTTTTCCAGAATCCACCTTGCCCTTCTTTGATCTTACCATTTTTTCGCGCTCTTTTCGACAGTCAATCCGAACCCTTGCTCGTACAATTCGGTGGTCACTTCCAACATTAAAATTGTTAAGGACAGTACAATTGGTAAATATTGTTTTATCGTTGGTCATGATGTAGTCAATTTCGCTTGTGAGCCCAGATGGACTTTTCCATGTCCATTTTCTGCTGATATTTTTCTTATAGAATGAATTCATAATATATAGTTCTTGTCCTTCAGTAAAATCAACTAATCTGTCACCTCTATTGTCTCGCTCACCAGTTCCATATGGGCCAGTTGCATTTTCGTCTGTTCTTGTTGTTCCAATTCTAGCATTAAAATCACCCATCAGGATTTTGTACCTACATTTCTCCTTGTATAAAAGCTGGGCCACATCATCATAAAATTCCTCAATTTCCTCATCTTTATGGCTTATAGTTGGTGCATAAGCTTGGACGATTTGAAGCCTAAACTTTTTATTCAGCTGAATGACGCATTGGGCTAATCGGTCGGATGTACTTTCAAATTTTACCACACTGTCCTTCAGCTTTCGATTGATGAGGAATCCAATTCCGCCACATCGGCCATTTTCCGTACCTCGAGTGTAGAGTACGTGTCCAGTTGGTTCCAGTTTGATTAACTCTTCACCCTTCCTTCGTGTTTCACAGAGCCCAATAATATCCCAATGTATGTTGTCAAGTTCGATTAACAGTTCTTGCAATCGGGCCTCTGTTTTCATAGTCCGTATATTTAACGTTGCAATGTCAAAAGTCCAATGGCAGCCTGATCTAACCCGGTGATTCTTAGCACCTTCTGCCTTGGGGCAGGTCTTCCCGCTGCCGTAGGTAGTTGCCCCTTGGCCTCCGGGGAATGAGGGCCGTGTTTGAGGTTGTACTGTCATATTTCAACATACTGTATATATATATATATATATATATATATATATATATATATATATATATATATATATATATATATATATATATATATATATATATATATATATATATATAACTGAATTATCGAAAATTGCGTTTTCGATGGATTCCATGACTGCTTTCTGACGATTACAAAACAAAGAGATTGGGCTGTGTTTTATCGTTTTTGACTCATTACAATCAGGAAGGAGATACATTGATAGACCATATCGTTACAGGAGATGACTTGGGTGTCTCACATGTGTCCTGAGTCCAAGCATCAGTCAATGGAATGGCGACACACATCGTTGCCAATCAGAGTGACAGCCAAACAGTCAATTTCAGCTTTTCTTTCAGAACATAGCAAATGTCTTTTGGGACAGGAAAGGGACTGTGTTAGTGGGTTTTATGCCGAGAGGCACAACCATCAATTCTGATAAGTATTGTGTCACCTTGAGTAAACTCCGGCGTGCCATGAAAAACAAGCAGCGTGGCCTACTGTCTTCCGGAGTGATGTTGCTCCATGACAATGCAATGCCACATGTTTCTGCACAAACACAAGGTCTAATCAGGTCTTTTGGATGGAAAGAACTTGATCATCTCCCTTACAGCACAGACTTTGCACCCAGTAATTTTCACTTGTTTCGGTACTTAAAGAAGTTCCTTAGTGATCAATGGTTCAACGACGACGAAGAAGTTAAAACTTCAGTAATGCATTGGGCTTCTTCACAGGCGGCAGATTTCTTTGACGTAGGAATTGAAAAGCTTATTGAGCGGTATGACAAATGTTTGAACAAAAATTTAAATTATGTAGAAAAGTAGATAAAAGGATGTAGAATATGAAAATAAATATATTTGAATGATAGTTATAGTATAAACTATAACTATCATTTATTATTAACAATGGTAAAATATTTTTTTGTATCTTTTTAATGTAATTTTCATAAAGTACTGATTTGAACTGTTTCGACAGGTACGTTATAACCAAATTTGATTGTATACTAGTGAAATATTGCTATTTTTTTGTGTTTATTCTAATTTTTAATACATACCTTGAATTCACGCACAAATTTATGTAGCGTTTTATGAGTTTTATCTACGGTATTCTTTATAGACCAGTAATTTATATCTTTCCATTTAACGATTTTGACGTATTCCTTTAATTTCTTCTCAATAGGCGCTCGTAAATCTTTAATTTTTTGATTAATGGTCGAAGAAAATTGCATAAAATAGTAATAAATATTCCAAAGAATATTAATATAGGATTCAGTATATTGAGTTTTGTTTAGATGAATAGCGTGTAAGTGGAATGTAAAAATTATATCTAGACGCCCTTCGAACTCAACCAAAGACGATTTGGTAACAAAATTTTGGAGAGTATCAATTAGTTCAGCTTCTGTCACTTTCTCTTCTATTATATACTGAGTCATTAAATTATACATATAGATCCACCATTTGGTCAAAGGTTTTTTTAAACTGAAACATAATTACACTCAATAAGATGTTTGAAATTACAATTAATATGACTTACTCTTGGAATGTATTGTTCAGAAGATCTCTCCACCTGCTTAACTCAATTTTTCTCCAGGATATTATCTGTTGTAAAAGGTTTGGTGAAAAGTGAATTAAACTGACACCAGAATGCGCTACTTGTTCCCATTCGTGACATTTTTCCAAAAGAATATCGAAACCAGTAAGAAATCTTGATAATGGACTAGTTATATCAAAATCCTTAATTCTGTCGACCACGGATAAAATCTGAAAAAAATGGGCATTTGATATTTTACTTAAAATTTACCTGGAAAATAAGTTAATGTCATTAATTCTAAGGTCAATTTTTTAAATGAATAATGCTATTGCGTTTAATTAGTAATGGTTTAATTAATAGAAATTTTCCCGAATATGAATTAGCAATGATGTAACAGTTTATTATATAATTAATATGAGTGTATTCTATACGTTCTATGTGAACAGAATATATTATGGCTTTTATATTTTTTCTTATCAATAATTCCTGAAATGGCTGTAGGTTATATATACGAGGATGAAGAAAAGTTAGATATTTTTCAGATAGATGGTGGTGCGATCACAAGGGTGAAAGCATTTCTAAAAAGTAGCTTCTCTTCTAGTAACACTCCATGAATGTCAAGCTGATTTTTTTTTTTGAAGTAATTTTTTAGGAAATTTTCAACAAAATCCATGATACCTGGTGACCAATCATAGAGTGACGAATAGAGAGTTTATTGAGATGATAAACATCTAGGACGAATGCATATGGAACATACTCCATGAACATTTGGACATAAGAGAGTAAACTACTTCGCAGTGGTGTTATGTATCGGGTATTAGGCATTTGTCGGGTTGTCCAAAAAGTTCGTAGGGATTTTTTAAGATAAAGAGAAACACAAATAGTTTATGTGAGTATTTGTTTAGTCTATTATTTAATTACCATTATTATTTACTTTTTGTCAACGGCGTATTAGATCCATAATGCCTGTTTGCCAAAAATTAGCATTTTAATTGCTAAAAATTGTCAATAGGTTGTTTCTGAACCTGTTGTTCAGTTTAAAAAAATTGCAATTTAAATAATTGTGGACGCAACGGAATAGATGGTAGTAGTAAAGTGGATAGGCAGTTCAATTGAGATGTTCAAAACATCTAAACATCTAAAACATCCCAATTGAATCTCAACAATTTTTACTCCTTTGCTTTTCAATTGCTCTCCGACCATCTACTTGCGTAATTGTATTATTAAAAAAAAACGATATACGAAGGCTCATAAAAACATACGCTGTATAGATAGGAATACTGCTTTAACAGAACAAGCATGTCGAAAGTGTTATGTAGGCCAAATTTTGTTTTGGAGTTTTTGATGTTACTGATGCATGCTGCTCTGGTCAAGGTGCCCGGACTTTTATTGATCCCTGTTATTATTTCAAGTGTTCTTATGGATGCCGTCGATAAAAATTCATCCCAATTATTAAAGGAGTTAACTACCATGTAGAAATCAGAAAAGTTTCCAAAGAAAAAAGAAAATTCAGAAGAAGATGGTATCCGTCGAGGAGCCCAATAAAACACTGATTTATAATTAAATCTTAAAACCAATGTGGCTATACAGCATCCAGTTGTGCCGATGTACCAGCGATAGTAACATCAAAACTATACAAATGTTCCAATACAAGATGTTGCAAAATATAATCAATGTATCGAGATATATAACTGCGATCTTCATCCAGATCTTGGAATTTTAACGGTCAAAGAGGAAATCAAGAGGTTTGCAGGCAAAGCACGAAGCCAGGCTACATCTTCATGTTAACACAGCTCTACAACTGCTGGACAATCAAAATCATATCCCAAGACTGAAGAGAACTAAACCTCGTGATCTCGTGTAGTGTGTTGTGTGCAAAAGCAGAGCAAAGTGCGTGAGTGGAGTAACACAATCGTTAGAACAATTTAAATGACATTATTGGATTAACTTTAGTTGATAAGTGTTTCGGTTAAGATTTGTTAGAAAAAAATTAATGGTTAGTCTTTTTAATCGGGTTACAAACTATCAGTATTCTGCCAGCGGACCTGCTTTGCTTTTCAATTGCTGTTTTCAGCCGATCTACTTGTGGAGCCTTTTTGTGAGTAAGTTTTTGTAAGTAGTTTTCAAGATAGCCGATTAACACAACTTCATGACTATCCCAAAAAACAGTTGCCATCACAACCTTTTTTGGAGCTGATTCACTCTTCGCAGCCCACTGTTTTGATCGACGCCAATACTCCGACTTATTTCGTGTAAACTGCTTCAATAGGGCTTTCGAAATGTCTATTCGAATGCGTTTTTAGCCATGAGTGAACAATCGCGGCACCCAACGCGCGGTTAGTTTTTTCTTGTCCAAATCTTCAGTTAATATGTGATAAATACATTCTTTCGAGATGTTCACATCCTCTGCAATCTCTATAAATTCGATGATCATCTAGCACCATTTGGTGAACTTTTTGAATGCTATCGGTAGTGGTTGCAGTTTTGTGCAGTGTTTGTTGTTTGTGCAGTGTTTGTTGCAGTGTGCTAGATTGTCATCTAGCACCATTTGGTGAACTTTTTTAATGCTATCGGTAGTGGCTGCAGTTTTGTCATCTCGAACCTTCATCGTCAACTAAGCTGGTACGACCATGTTTAAACTCAGCTACCCAAAATTTCATGGTGGCAAATGATGATGCAGAGTCCCCGTAAAAAGTATCTATATCGGCTTTAATTTGAGTAGGCGTATTGTCTTTTAAATACAAGAATTTAATGTCGGTTTGATATTCGATTTTTCCATCTTTGCAGAAACACTAACATCGATTGACATAAATGACTGTTAAACAACAACTGAGAGTAGATAATATGGCTGACAGTTTCAAGGTTCTGAGCATCTAATATGGCTAAAACTCATGCGCAATTATATTACCAGAATTTTTTTGATTAGTAACGTCATCTTCATATTGAAGCTGGAAACTTTTCAGACTATCTTCGTAATAGGATTATAAAACTGTTATCTATTACAAAGTATTACGTTATATGAAACTTTTCACAAAATTAAAATAAACAATACACAAATAAGTCAAAATCTGGCAAATTGGAATGATATGGACTTTTACCCCGAAAAAGCCAGATCATATCTGTTATAATTACCCGCAAGAAATTGATAAATTTGCCTATAATCCTTTATATTCACCGGACCCTCATTATCATTTATTCCGGCCGCCGAGTTCTCTGAACGGGATAAAGTTCACTGAAAAACGGTAAGTGATCTAAAAAATAGTTCATAGTCTAGCATAGAAATTGTTAGATCTTGTAGATATCAAGATGTAGATAACAATGTCTATTTAATTCTTATCAAACGCTATAAACAAATGGGTATTATAAATTATTTTAAGAAGTAATTTTTTGACGAAGGGATTTTTTTTCATAATATATACATAATGTGTATAAAACAATAGTTAAATATTTTCTTGTTTCTTTTGTACTTTTGATAAGGTATTGATTTCAACTGTACGAACAGATACATTATAACCGAGTTTTACTGTATAGTCTTATATTGATTTTTTTTATTTGCTCTAATTTTTAAATACTTAACCTTGAAATTACGCACACATTTATGTGGTGTTTTATGAGTTTTGTCTACGGTTCCTTTATTAGATCAGTAATGTATATCTTTCCATTTTGATTTTGACGAATTCCTTTAATTTCCTCTCAATGGGCGCTCGTAAATCTTTAATTATTTGATTAATGGTCGAAGAAAATTCCATAAAATAGTAATAAATATTGCAAATAATATCAATATAGGATTCAGTATATTGAGTTTTATTTAGATCAATAGCGTGTAAGTGGAATGTAAAAATTATATCTAGACGCCCTTCAAACTCAACCAAAGGCCATTTGGTAATAAAATTTTGAACAGTTTTTAGTAAAGTGAAGATTTTGAGTAATTAATTAGCTCACCTTGTATTACTTTCTCTTCTATTAGACTTCTTATAGAAATTGATAGATAGATAGCAAGATGTGGATAAGAATGGTTATTTAATTAGTATTAGTATTAATTATTACTAAACTTAATTTGAGTTTATTTTTATTTGAAAAATGCTCTCAAGTTACTAGGAACATTATTGATTAATTAAAATATTTTTATCTATTTCTATAATATCATACACATACCGAATCCACATACCGAAATACCGCACACAGCCACAAATACCGAACTACAAAACCCCCTGTCCTTATCTTACCTTTACCAATTCGAACCTGTGCCCTGCACTTGCACGCACGTGTAAAATGAAACGCCCGCGCAGCTCGCGCACCTCGCGCTACACGCCAGCGCATGCGAGATCGATCATTAATCCGCGCACTTATGCAGGTTCGTACAAGCTATGCGCTTTGGTAATAAAAACAAAGGGACGAAATGAAGAATTTCATTGTTAATACGTTTTTTCGAAAACAAGTACCACGATTTCTTCTCTCACCCATTGATAAATAATACGATTTTTTCTCTCACTCATTGTGAAATTAATTAATAACAGTGTGGTAAAATAATAAATTAACAATATTAAATAAAATGGACAAATTTGTGACAATGAAACATTTTAAAATATGGATTTATTGCCTTGAATGACAAGTCGCAATGGGTTGTTTGCATAAAGCATGAAGCCTTCAAAATTAGTCTTTCATGTGGAAACAAAACACCCGTCTTTACAAAACAAACCATTAGATTTTTTTGAGCGTAAATCACTCGTCTTGAAAAATCAACAAATTGCTATCAACAGATCAAGCCGTAGAGATCACAGTGCTTCAAGCATCCTATTTAGTAGCATTAAGAATGAGCCTGGAAGATGCAATTCACAAAATTGGACAATAAGCAAAGAAAAGAGGCCTCACAATAAATCAAGAAAAAAGCAAATATATGGAAATAAGGAAAGAAAATAGAGTTACAACCAGATCAGTAAAAATACGAAATTAGCATTTTGAAGTAGAAAACATTAAATATTTGGGAATAATAATAAATAGCAAAAGCGACCGAAACATAGAGATTGATCACAGAGTACAGACAGAAAAGCAAAAACATAAGTATAAATATAAAAGTGAAGGTATATAAAGCAGCTATTAGACCGGTGCTGACCTATGGTGCGGAGATAATGAATTTAACAAGGTTGGCATAGGAAAAGTTACGTATATTTGAAAGAAAGATTGTAAGAAGAATATATGGATTAAAGAAAATTTCAGAAGATGAATACAGAAGGTTAATGAATTCTGACATAAAAACCATTTTGAAAGGACCAGATATAGTGAAGACCATAAAAGCGCAAAGACTTCGGCTGGTTTGGCCATATAAGAAGAATGGAAGACAACAAAGTAGTAAAGATAATTACAATGTGAAGATTAGATATTAATAGAGGAAAGGGGAGACTGAAAAGCAGGTGGGAGGATGAGGTTCGGGAAGATATAAGGAAGTTGGAAATACAAGCATGGTGGGAAAAGATACAGGACCGAGACACGTGGAAGAAAATAACGGAAGAAGCAAAGACAAACACGCACAGGCACACGCACACGCACACGCACACGCACATGCACACGCATTATTCCGGATACATAAATAGCAAATCGTATTGATGTACCAAACAAGAAAAAAGACATATGAAATATTTGTTATATATATATATATATATATATATATATATATATATATATATATATATATATATATATATATATATATATATATATATATTTCATTTGAATGACTTGCATATGAGTTTACAAGGTCGTAACAAAAATATTTTACTAATAACAGACAAAGTCAATATCTTCATCAAGAAGCTTGGTATTTGGATAATACGCACTGAAAAACGCAATTTTAATGTATTCATTTTAGCTTCGGATTATATTACCAAAAAATGTGAGTATAGAAAATTCTGTTATCGTTCGTGAGGCGGAGAGCATAAAACGCATTTATGCGAATTGAAAATTCAGTTACTGGAATATTATCCAGATAGCAATGATGATTTGTCGAAAAGATGGGTTTTCGGTCCGTTTCATGAAAATATTGTTGCAGCTGCTCAATTATCTATTGAGATTCACAATCAACTTATTGAAATCTCGCCCGACAAAACTCTACAACTAGAATTTTTAACTCAAGATTTAGATAAGTTTTGGCTTGCATGACGATGTAAATTCGGAAGCCTAGTAATGGAAACTTTGAAAACATTGATCCCTTTCGATACATTTTACTTATGCGAAGAAAGCTTCTCGTTTATGGTGGCTTTAAAAACTAAAAACTGTAGAAATCGTCAATTATCACTGGAAAATAATTTGCTTATGTGTGTTTCCAATGATGATCCACGTATAAAAAAACTTTTTAGTGAAAAACAAAATCAATCGTCGCATTAAATTATTATTTTAAACAACTTTGGCTATTACTATTACTATTTGGCTATTATTTAAGTTTATTTTATTATGTTGTTATTACCTGGTAATATTTACTTTTCAAACGCTTGTTTTTAAATTAAAAATACTTTAATAAATCCTTAATAATAATATCCTTTAATAAAAGGATATTTCGTATATGGGTCTTATTTTTTGAACATATTGCGACCTTCCATATTCTCGAACGCGACCCCCCTAGGGGTCGCAACCATCAGGTTGAGAAACGATGTTCTATTGGAACTTTTTTTAAACTTCTCGACGCACATTTTGCTAACCATGTTAACATCATCAGGATTCATAATCAGAATAACGAGAGTCGAGAAGTTTAAAAAAGTGATTTGGTGTTTAGTGGTAAACCTCTCCGAGTTTAATATTGACTATTACTTGTTTTTTCGATATGTCCCTCTCTCTTATTTTGATATATAGAAATTACCGAATGTCTGAAGTCCATAGGGAGCAGCAAATCATTAAAAGTAGCAGCAGCTCATTAAAAAGATTATGTAGAGAATTGCATCACTGATTCATAATTTCAGTTTGAACAACCTGAACGAGCGAAAAAGTTTAAGGAGATCGAACTGTAAACCCTAAAAATAAAGCAAAGGAACTTATTTCTTAACCCAAAACATTTTTTGCTGGTAAAAATTACTAGGAATATTATAACTTGTAGAAAACTCATGTACTAGCAATTATTTTGAAAAATTTGAGATATAGGAAATCAATGAATCAGACGCAAAAAGTTTCATGAATCTTCAAATCAACGATCATTTTACAGGTAAATTTTGCCAAGTTAGAAGGCTGTCAGAGACCGGTTTCTCCAAATGTCAAATGTTCGTGTCGATCATTCTGAAGATTTAGGTGAGTATAGTGGGTGTTTCATAACTCTACTTATTATTTTTCCTTGTGGAAAAAGATCTTACGTCTGGAAGGACTTCAAAGAGGAAATGTTGCGGTCAGGATATCCCGATAATCATTTGTTGTTTTAACTAATGGAAATATGGCGATGTTCTAAAAGGATTCTATATTTCTATCCATACATTTCTAAGTGTGTGGGGTGTGTGTGTTTCCACTTACTATCCATTCCAAAAGTTTCTGGAATGGGTAGTACTCGGCTAGGGAGAAAGAGCATACGGCAGATGTCTATGGACTCTACGATGTTGTTCAATATCCATCATGCCGAAAGTCAAAAGTGATTTTCAGCCGTAACACCATTATCAGATGGTACCATCTCAGATGCTCAAAGCCACGTGGTCCTTTTCGATCGACGTACACACCGCGGAATGTGAATAGGGTAAGGGAGGCGATTCTGCAAATTACCATTCGCTTTGCTAGGTGGCACCCTTCTGAACTGGGGATGGACTAAGAGCACTGTAAAGTGTAATTTGCATAAGAATTTAGGCTTTCACCCGTATGAATTGATGATTATTCAAGAGTTGAATGATTCTTCGATGAAACCCAATTTTGTTTAGTCGGAGATGATGGCTGAATAAGAGTTACATGACGATATAGAGAAATACGTCAATCTGATATGAGTGACATGTATATGTCACTCTTACAGGACCTGTATATATCTGTGTATACAGGACAGGACCCGTTTTGCTATGGGGTGCTGTCGCTTATGGAAGTAAGCCATCCCTGTTATTCATTAGAAGCCTGATTGCACAACGGTATCTTCAAGGCGTACTTGGAGCTCTGTTCTTTCCTACCTTGACCGGTCGGTATACCCAATTTTTCAGTAAGATAATGCACAACTTTGTCTTGCCAGGGTTTTTCTGAGCTTTTTTGAAGAGGTCCATGCCAATTTAATGACATGGTCAGATAAATTTTCTGACTAAACAAATTGAAAAAACTTTACTTCATTATTTCTACGAAATACTGAAATTATATAACACGGACAAATCATTTCTTGTGAGACATAAGTAAAAATATACAAACCCACTGACCCTGAAACGTGAGTAGTCTAACTACAGTTCATACATTAGCAGATGATACAGCTATATTATCCTCATACGTTAGCTTAGACAAATCTTCTCAAAAGTCTCTCTGCAAAGTGGAAAATACAAACAAATGAAAGTAAATTCAAATTAAGAGGTTTGTTTTAATTCTTGAATAAAACACAGAAGGTGCGTTGATTTAAAAAAAACTTTTTATTGATAATTGAAGCATAGTGTATGATCACCTCTTGCAGCTCTACAGCCGTGCCCTCTTTTGTCAAAATTTTGGATGACATTTTGGTATAGTCCAGTAAAATGTTAATTGCCCCAATAAATTTCAATAAAAATATTCCCAGTTTCATCAAGGGCACCAGAGTCGGACTGGTTTAATTTTGAAAAAAATAAAATATTGTTAAATTATTATTATTATTATTATGTATATCTAAAACATTGTTTATTGGTATTGTATATATTAGTATAGTATGAATTTTGAATTTATTTGTACAATAAAATTAATTAAATAAATAAATAAAGACATTTATCTAGTAATACAATAAAAATTATAATTTAAATTTAATTATACATTTAATTCCGATTTCACTCTCACTGTCACTTTGATCTACATTTATAATAAGTGGTTCTATATTATTAGTAAATGATAGATAGGAATCTTCTATTTTAATAACATGGTTAATCGAATTTAGCACTTGCACTTAGAGTCGGATAAATGTTTTCTGCTCTAACATTGGATTTTACCTGATGCCACATATGCTCAATTGGATTAAAAATACAGTAATACGGGGGAAGACGTAAAACCGTATGTCCCATATCGGCAGCAATGGTATCACATCCATATTCCTTTTTAATATTAAATGTCTTTAATATTTCTAGAAAATCACATATTTTATATGTATTTTCCAAGTATATATCGTTTTTTAACATATAATTCTGAATTTCCAATTTAGTATTATTTGCAATAGAAATTTAATTTTTTTGGCGGTTATGATAAGTAGCATTGTCCATTACAATTACGCTTTCCTTAGGCACATTGGGCAAAAGGCTATTTATAAACCAATCTTCAAAAAGTTCTCCTGTGGTGTCGTCATGGTAGTCCAAAGATAAATGTTTAATATTTTTTGGGAGGACAACCGTAAACAATTTGGAACCCATCCATCCTCGGAACCAGCATGTAAAATTGTAATTCTTTTTCCCTTGTTTGCTGGGGCTTTGGTTTGGCATTTTCTTGATGTATCTACCCATCCTTCTGATGGCGTCTCATGTGTATCGAACCATGTTTCATCAAGGTAGATAATGGGACGATTTTCTAATCTGTATTATTTTATAGAGTTTAAGTAGTCAAACCGCCATCCTCGCAATTGTGATTCCATTAATATTTGTCTTTTATTAATGGTCCGATATGCAAAACCCATTAGAGATAATATTCTCCGGAGGCTAGTTCTGCTGCAAAGAATGTTGGTTTCATCTTTCCTTAGTTGTTGTTGCAGTGAATACAATGCAGGCACTGTTTGCTCTTCATACATAGCATACATTTTGCTTCGAATTAAGTCTTTGTCGCTTTCGTCAACACATTTGCTTTTACCAAAATCACTACGAACTTTTTGGCTTTAATTGGCTTCGTCACAATATCTTTAACTGTAGACGATGGCGTTTTCATTAATGAAGACCTTTCTGCTGCGCTGCATATACATTATTCCGTAAAGAAACATACGTAATTTTAACAATTTGCTTAGCACCGGACGATGCATGTTTTTTTTTCAAATTAGTAGTTTCGAAATATCGAACGAACTCGATTAATTTTAACTATTTACCTGTTATTTTATTAGACCCGGCCCTGTTTACTTTTTCTGAAATTTTGGCGGGTTTCGTTACGATAGTTAACAGTGTATTGCAGCCATTCGATCAACGGTATATCTTGAACCGCACTATATAACAGCGGTTCTATCTCACCACTGACTCGAATAGTTTCATTGTTTAGTTCAGGAATCGATTGTTCTTATAGACCTAGCTTTTCATCTAACCTCAAAAAAATAGTCCAACGGTGTCAAATCACATGCAATATTTCATTAGCAGAGTGAGGTGTAGCGCCACACTGTTGGAATCATATATCCTCCAGATTATTATTATTCAATTCAGTCCATAAAAATCTTGTTATCTCACGATATCGAACACCATTCACAATTACAGCTTCACTAGACGGATTCTGAAAGAAATACGGCCCAATTACACCTCCTGACAGTGATGCACACCAAACAGTGACCCGTTTAGGATGTAAAGGTTTCTCATGAATCAATCGTGGATTTTCCTCACACCAAATGTGGCAATTTTGTTTATTAACATGTTTGAAAACATGATATTTTGACAAAAAATCGTCTGTTTGTTCCTTGATCCAATTGACAAATGCACAACGTTTTGAATGATCCAGTGGCTTCAGTTCCTGTATTATTTGAACCTTATAGGCGTTCAGAGCCAAATCCTTTCGTAAAATACGCCATGTTGTGGATTCAGTCCAAATTGTGAACGTCGAGTAATAGAATGACTATTGACTAACTGAATCTTCAGTAGCACTTTCACGTACCAAATTAATATGCGCTTGTGAACGATCACTGGGACTATATATTCCTCTTTTTTATCTTGCATTTCGATTGATAGTGCTTTCAAATGGACGATTGTGCAAATCGTAAATGTCACGTAATTTTCTAAAAACATTTTCCATTGAACGGCCATTTTAATAAAATAATTGAACAATTTTAACGCGTTGTTGTATTGTGTATGATTCAATTTTTGTAAATGTCATACATTACACTTTTCAAATGAGACTAGACCTAGGCAAATTCACAACGCTCACAAAAATAAATCGCTCAATTAGAAAGACCCATTAAATCCAAACATTTAACGTTTTTCATTAAGAAAGGAATCTCCACCGGTGTTCCTAAAAATCTCTCAACTTAGACAAGCAAATGAAGCAGAGTACATAGGGATCCACATAGATCGAATCCTGACAGAATGAACACACATTTTCACTAAAAGAAAGCAGTCAAGTCTGAAACTAAACCAGCTCTATTTGCTAATTGGTAAACAATCCCAATTAAAACTTTACAAGCTACATGTATATAAAATAACATTTAAACCGCTTTGGACGTTCGCTATAGAACTCCAGGGTGCAGTGCGTTAGTCAAACACGAAAATACTTTAACGGTTCCAGAATAAGTTTATACGTACAGTTACTAATGGGCCGTGGAATGTCCCTAATAGGGTTTTAGAATGAGACTTACAAATATTACGAGTAATTTAACACAGTGAAGTGAAGTGGGTCGTCTCAAATGTAGCAAACCAATGTACTTAAAAATAAGGCTTACTGTATAGTCTCATTGTTAGTTTTATAAACTATAACTATGTGTAAATATGGGAACATTTTACTGGTAGTAATTTTTCATGTCATTTTTATAAATTTGTAATATGATTTTCTCATTGTTATATTTACATGAATAGATAATAAATAAAATTTGAGTTAAAAAAAATGTTAGGAATAAGACGTCCACACGAAGTTTAGATGTTCTTAGACATGAAATACAGATACCTTGTAATACTATAACTCAAAAAGGAAAAGGCCACTGCATTCAACCAATATAATCAATTAATATGTTAGGAAGTGTATGATACTGTATAGATTAGTTAGCCTGCACAAACTCATTATTAATAAAATCAATAAATAAACTTATTATTTTCCTCCAATTTTAATTGTTTACTTCTTTGAAGTATCAAGGTAGGTTTCATCAAAAAATACATCAAAATCCCGTAAGGAAGGTATAATAATTTCTACCAGTTAGCGTATTTTAAAATTGTACGCAAAGCTTTTTGTATCCACTTGGTGCTAAAACCGAATATTATACCCAAAGGAAAATATATTTTTAACAATCTCATCCAGGGCAGTCTCTGTCGTTTGGTAGGTGTATCGATCGTTCTATGTTCTCTTTCGGTGGACACGGATTACATGGTTTCGACTAACTTTTAGGGATCTCCAAAATATTTACAGTTATCATTCTACACATATATTTCCAATATTTAGATATTTTAATAATAAAAATGCGATACATATCTCCGACCAGGTTTATTTTTTAACGAAGTTTAAACGAACTTATTTTTCAATAAGTGCATGAAATCATAAATATACGAGAGTGAGTGAAAAGTGGTATAGGTTGGTAGGTGAGTGAAAAGTAGGAGATGAAGATAAAGTCGGATTCAACGTAGTCTCCTTGTAGCTCGATATACTTCGCCTAACGATTTTCTAACTTGTCATGCCTTCCAAAAAGTACGACCTGTCGTCCTCTGTTTTGGCGATGATATCTTTATTTGAAGGGAATTTCTTTCCAGCTAGTCCTTTCTAGGGAGGGGCCAAGTGCAGAGAATAGAGTAAATAGAGCAATTATCAGCGTAAATAGACCAATCTCGCTGATGTAAGGGGGGGGGGGGGTTTAGAATTGAGAATTGAGAGGATAAATTGACATTTATCTTCGCCAAAAGAGAGCAATCCTTCTTTATCAACCCTTATTAAAAATATGAGCAATAAAATATAACAATACCCTGTGATAGTCTTTACCTTTTCCAAATAGTCCATTAAGGTAATGCCTTCCAGTCGATGAACGCGTTTTTAGTTTCTCCGTGGCACGTACATCGGGTAAAACGCACTATTTTGCCTGTGTAGTGATGTATATTGGATGAATCCAAGTTTCATCAACAATCAAGAATCTCTACAGAAACTCCTTCGGATTGCGTTATACATGTCTAAGCAATACCGTGAAGTAGTCACTGGATTCTGTTTTTGGTCTGCATTGAATAAACGCAGTATCTATCGCATTGATAGCTCTCTCTTGTCTAAATGTACTTGTAGGATATTCCGTACGATTTGGTCCGAGCCGTGTATAATCTCAACAATCTCTAATCATCGAATTTTCCTTCTGGAATCAGTTAACACGATATCATAGATTTTTTCAACGTGGGAACACTCGTGCGGGTTCGAGCACATCGATGTATACCTTTCAATATTTGATGTTATATCAAGAAAAGGTTGGAAATTTAATTTTCATAGCTCAAAAAATAAAAGTTTAATATTTTGAGCTTAACTGCGCGAAATTAAATTGAATGTTTGATTATATATTTGATTTCACTTGATTAAGTTGACTGGAATAATTTTTGCCATAATCGGCGTTTGGCAACGTCGTCTCTTAGATGCGTATTTTAAATTGCAACCCCGCGGCGGTGAAGCACCGCAACTAACTTTGGCAATTATCGGATTGACATATTTTAGTTTTATTTATATTTTATATGAAATACATATATAAATGTAAGACCACTATAACAGAAAGTAAATTTCCATTTCAGAGATAAAAAATGCCACCAAAAAGCGATTTAAGGAAATATTTTGAAAAATCAAACGATAAGAGTGTAGTTGTTGGTCGTTTCTGTTCACAAGAAATTAAAACTTCTGGGAAACATATCAAACCTGAGTTGTCATTTAAATGCTATGCACAAGGAAGTTTTGCACAAACCAAAAACCAACATATAAAGAGTTGAATACAGATACAACCTCTGTACATGAAGAGGAACCATCAGGAGAAACTTCTGAAGCTTCATTTTTACCCTTTAAGCGACAAAAGACAATTAATGAAAGCTTTTCATTTTTAAAATGTCAGGCAACAGGTGGCCAAAAGCACAATAAAATAACAAACGTAATGTTGCTTAGGATATGCTGAGATTATTATTAAGTATCGTGGAAAATGAAGTATTTATGCGTCTAATGCATACATGTCTACAATATAAAATGTCATCGAGAAAAACGATTAGTGATCAAGATCGAGAAAAGCAATTAGTAATATGTTTCGAGAAGAAATTAAAAACATTGATAAGGTAACATTGACTTGTGACTTCTGGACGGAAACTTTAAGGTCTAAAAGCGTTCTTGATATGACAATTCATTTTCTGGATGGTACTGAAATCTTGGATGCAACTTTAGACATATACGAATTCAGTGAAGGCCATACGCTAGAATATATTGCCGACTCTCCAAAAATATGGGTCAAGAGTGAGTAACTGAGGAGTTTGTTATTGGTATTTGATTGTTACGAAGGCACTTGAGTAAGTGGCTGAATTATCAGAAATTATTAAAATGGTCAAATATACTATAAGGTGGTTTAAGCAAAGTGTGGTGGCTAGTGATTCGTGATTCGGTGGCTAGTGATTAGAGTTAAGAAAAGCCCAACAAGGACAAAACGAAGAACCTCAATTAACACTGAAGTAAGATGTTCCAACACGCTGGAATTTGATTTATTATCTACGGCCCTTCGAACACGCTACAAAAGAAATATCTGGATCGAAGTATATGACTGGAAGTATAATTATACCTCTTGCGCGAAATCTTAGATTATGTGTTGAAAAAACTGAAGTTGGGGATTTTGAACTTGCAACAGATTTGAAACTGTATCTATTAAAATAAATTAACGAAAGAATGGGTACGGTCGGTCAAATAACAATACTGGTAGCTGTTACGGTGATTGATCCTCGATTTCAAAAAATATATTTCACTAACCCTATTCATTGTGCGAGAGCTATACAATATATTCATGATATGACGAAGATGAAGCATGATCAAAATTCAGAACAATCAGACATAGCCAATCAAAATATAATAGAGTCAGACAGTAATACTGGTAAGATTGGTAAATATGTTTTTACTTTTATAATAGCAAATAGTCGATCTTAAAGAAAGATCTTTTTTCAGTGTCAAACTAGTTTAGTTTGTGGGGTGGGCAGAAATGAATTGTAGCACAAATGTCAGTGGATATGAAAGTGAATGTTTTAGGGGCAAATACTGAAGTTGAGAATAGCCAAATTGAAATAACTCATTTTTTAAGGAAGCCTCCCGAACAATTAGAGTGCAATCCTATTGATTTATGGTAACGATAATCTTTGTTATATCCAAATTTAATACTATAAGCTTTAAAATTGTTAAGCGTTTTAGGTACATCTGAGCATCTTTTTTCTAAAGCTGGTGAAATTATGGTCCAAAAACGAAATAGCCTTTCTTGCAATCCACTAATAAAAGATATTGGGACTTAAATTAATATTTTGACAAAAAGAAACACATATTTAGTTTTTAAGTTTTTTTTTGAGTTACTGTAGTTGGACATAATTTATGTTACTTTTAAGGATATTATTTTATTTAGTCTTTGGATGATTGCTTGCTGAATGTTACATTCAACTTTCTAATAAAGTTTAATATCTAAATTAAACTGTTTATTTAATTATTTTTATTCGTAATCTTAATTAAGGATAATTGTTTAAAACAATATTAATTTTCGATTACACCACCACCTATCGGAAAAGCATGTAACTTTTCGTTCTTAGTATATTCTCGTATATATAGGGTGGTTCGTAATTGTATGTGGCAAAACCTACTACGGTAATTAGCATTGAAAATATTGAAAATAAAATTTCAAATGTCTTTTCAAATTTCAAACAGTTTGAAATAAAAAGGTGTAGTAAAAATTACTACGAGGCATAATTTGGTGGTATTGCTGAAGAAATAAAATAAACAGTGGCGTAGATACATTAGCATGGTGCCATTTTTATAAATATAAAATATTAAATCGGTTTTGTAAGCCCCCTGTAAAAGTGTTACAAATAACGTTCTTTTGTCCATGAAAAGTAACTCTTCTAAATTTTTAGTAGGAAGCACGGTTTTTGAAATAATTAGAATTTTTGATAACTTAGCAATACAGTAAAAACATTAGTGCATACATTCATGTAAGTTTTGGATTTTCAAAATGATTAATAAAATTCAAATGTTATTTAAAACTTTGATGGACCATACCTACGTAATTAGGCCCTACTGACCAAAAGTTAATTTAGAAAATATTCATCATTTTCAATGATTATTACAGTAGTAGATTTTGCGACCATACGGATACCATTACGGATCATCTTGCATATATAATATTTATTTTTGGTTCAACGGCTTCTATCAATACCGAGACATCAATAAATGCATCAGGAAACAAACAACACGAAACCTGATATCTATAATAAATTATGCTATCATCAGACAGAACACTAACATGAATATAAGAAGCATGTAGAGTAGAAGCCTACGGTAGTTGATCATTATATGTTAAAAACAGAAGTAATATTATTGATTGATTTGTCCGTTACTTGATGATAGTTCATTTTTTAAATCGAATAAAACAATTTTATACTTTGCTATCTATCACTTTTATAGTAAAAGTATACTAAAAATGTACAAAGTGTAGAAAGTATAACATTGTTTTATTCGATTTTAGAAGTAATATTACCATTTCGAAATTAGGCACTAGAGATATACTCGGAAACAAACGAAGATGCAAAACAAATTCGATATAACTTAGAAAGTCTAGAACAACAGAATGTCAAAGTATTGTTCAAACAATATATTAGGAAATGCATTCACGCAGTAGCGGAATAGGTGGTAGGAAAGTATAATGGAAACCATCTGGGATCAAAGCCATACTGGTGGGACGAAGAAATCAAAGGGAAAGAAAAGGTAGAGGGGAGGGGAAGAAGGAGAATAAATCGAAGAGTCTGTGTTTGAAAAATAATATAATTTTAATATAGCCATTTAATTAATTTACTTACCGTATTTAACGTGGGCTGATTTGGCCACTCTGCCAAAAGTTCTTTGACTTTCGTCTTTAATTCTTCCAGCACGTGTTGGCAATTCTTCACTTCTTCCACATTCGAATCTTTGTAGAAGTCTCTCGCTGCAGTAGCTTTTAGACGAGCTGGATTTCCAGTTCCACCTACAGACGTGTATTTTGATAACAATTTTAGATGTTTTAATCGTCTAGAACTAACCTAATTCCGGAACTGAATGACGAGAATTTTCTACCAGAATGGCCAAACTTCCTAAGAGATTCAGATCCGTCGTATATTTGAAGTACGAAGCGTACGAATCGGTTATTAGTCGAGCTAGCTTGAACTTTTCCATTAATGGCAGAACGAAATTGGGCGATATATTTTTATCGAATTTCACTGATAGCCACTCCGATTCGACAAACTTGTTGAGGAGGGTAGCGTGCAGTTCAATCACGAACTGTACATCGTTTTCGCTGATTGCCTTGGTGGTGCCAATAACGATTTGAAGAGGTGAAGCTGGACTATCTGTTAAAATATTTTCTTGCAGATCAGGAAAATCACTAGTATGATAATTGGTAAACATTTCTTTCAATTCTTCTTCGATTTGCTCTTGTTCTGTCTTATCATCGCATTTAGTCCTGGAAGAATATAAAGTAATATTTTAATTTGAATTTATCATTTCATTTTTAATATAATCATATTTGCACTCATATTTTTTGTAACAAAATATTTATTAACATAAAGATAATCAATGTAAATGCAATTTTAAATGCTTAATTGCGGAAAGTAATGTGATTTAAGTAACAGCCATTTTCACGAACATATGTCTGAAACAGTTCTCGAAAGTTGGCCTTCAATCTTCCCAACAATTTCTTCAATTCGATCACCTATGGAGGTCTTCAATTATTCATGTAGGCGAGGCTTACTTTACAAGCGTGACTTTAAGTACCACCAAAGAGAAAAAAATTCAAACACTGAATGGTCCGGCAACCATATTTTTCTGTTTTCTGTTTCTTCTTTTCTGTTTGGAACAATATATTATTAACGTAAAACAAGATTCTAGAGGAGGGTTATATTTTAATTATTTTTATTATATGAGGGTTGCTATTTATTGATCCAGAATAATAAATAAAAACAAATATTTATCATTGAAAATGGTTTTATTGGTTTTCAAAATATTCTCCGCGATGATCGATATACTTTAGCATATGTTTGAACTAATTTTCATAATCACTTTTTCCATTCCGATATCTCCAAAACATGCATTTTAAACGCATCAACCGCTTCTTCTGGCGTCGAAAATCGTTGACCACGTAGTTTATTCTTCACAGACGGGAATAAAAATAAATTATTGGGGGCCAAATCAAGACTGTACAGCAGATGACCCGTCAATTCAATGTTTTGACCAGTCAAATATTGAGTTGTTCGGTCCGATATGTGAGAGCTCGCGTTGTCGTGGTGAAGAATGATCCTGCGCCGCTGATTGTTTTTTCTTAGTTCTTCAAATGGTTGTGTACCATTCATAATTGACCATTCTACGATCCTCTAGTGGCACTATAGCCACATGTCCATTTATCCCGAAAAAAGAGGTGATCATTTACTTCGAAGTGCTTATAGTGCGAATAACTTTTGTTGAGTTTGAATCATCAAATTATTCCAAGGCGCACAAATCTTTTTCACTATCACATATTTCATCTAAATATTCATATAAAATCTTGTGCATGCTTGTCAAACTAATGCCCAGAGATGCTTCAATTTTACGGTATGTCATACGATGAGCTTGCTTTATCAGTTTGCGCGCAGTATCGATGTTTTCTGGCACAACAACCGATTTTGGACGACCTTTTTTATATTCGTCCATAAGTGAACGACGGCCACGATTGAATACACTAAACCAATGATATACAGTGGTTTTAGATGAAGCTTCATCGCCAAAAGTCAAAGTGAGTTGATAGATGCACTGTTGTTGATATAATTCCCATCGAAAATCGTAATAAATCCCGCACGAAAATTCTTACCAGTTAATTCCATTTTTTGATCGAGATAAATTTTTCAAGTCACTAAACAATACAAGTAGCGTCCATATAACAAAACGGTCTGATAGTCTAAGATCCGAATTAAAAACGACCTTCACCCATCCGTTTAATGGATGAAAAATATTTTATATCAAATTTAATATGTTGAAAAATATATCGCGAGTGGGTTGACTAAAAAATTCCTGGCTAGACTATGGTTAATTAAAAATTCAAAAATAACTTTTTTTAAACATTGTACTCATTTGTTTAAGAAACAAATTTTATACCAATCGAAAGTATGAAACCTATAGAATATGCAAACGTTAGGTTGTCAATTTTTTTCCTGGCGTAACTATTGGGTTGGCAGGTATAAACAGGTAAGTCGATATTAGTAATTTACGCTCATCTGTTTAATAAATAAATCTTATATCAAAATAAAGGCAATTTTATTACCAACACGATAATATAGGGTTGTCTGCGAAAAATCTGGTTTGAATTCCGGTTGGCGAGCTTTAAAAAGATAAATATTGGTGTGATTAAAAATGTGCGACAAAGAGGTCTGAGTAAACTATTCGGTACGGTAGAAGAGGACGCAGCATTACAGCTGCGCGCGGCTTGTCCATCGGATGAAAGAGAGTGCGCATGCTATTTTTTTCGTGCATTTGAGAAGGATAGTAATAGACTAGTAAATGCTGAGCATTATTTTGGAGCAGTTAACCTCAATTTTTGGGAACAAAAAATATTTTTTATCTGTAGAACGTCAGTGCTACTCTTATCAAGCTCGGCAAAATTGCATAAAAAAAAACTGAAAAAGTTGATTATGTATGTCATCACGAAGAGGCGGATACGAGAATTATTTTTCACGCTCATAAAGCGGCACCAGGCTCAAGAATTTTAATAAAAGTCTCTGATACCAGTTATTTTGCTAGGAAATATGCACACCATTTCACAATCTGAAATTTGGCTAGTCAATTCAGTGACAAAGAAAAAAAAAATAACCAACACCTTGATTGCATTAATTGCACCGATTTAGAATTGAAGTTGGGATCCAAATTATGTCAAAGTCGACTTGCTTTCCATGCATTTACAGGTTGCGATTACACGGCAGTATTTAACAATAAAGGGAAAGTTAAAACTTTAAAATTATTTTCCAAGAATGAAACGTACCAAACAGTTTTTGCATCATTAACTGATGAAGCAGATATTTACATTGACAAAAAAATGGACACTGTTCAAGAGTTTATTGCTAGAATGTATGGCATAAATCACTGCCCAAAGAGTTAATGCTGCGAGATATCGCATTTTTAGAAAAATCTTTTGAATTTGAACATAAAAATTCAACTTCCGATGAATCGGATCCGGAATAATGTTTATTAATTAAAAACTTTTTTTTATTAAAATATGTTTATATTTATGTTATATTATAATATATATATATATATATATATATATATATATATATATATATATATATATATATATATATATATATATATATATATATATATATATATATATATATATATATATATATATATATATATATTTTTTTTTTAATTATATTTTTATTTTATTTTATTTATTTTATTTTAATTTAATTATATATTTATAATTTTATCTCAAGCCTACTACCAGTTGTTCGAAAACAATGCTCAGCATTTACTAGTCTATCGCTATCCTTCTCAATTGCACGAAAAAAGCCACGCGCAGCTGCAATGCTGCGTTCTCTTCTATCGCACCGAATAGTTTACTCAGACCTCTTTGTCGTACATTATTTTTTAATCAGACCAATATTTCGCTTTTTAAAGCTTGCCAAAATCTCACCGGAATTCAAACCAGATTTTTCGCAGACAACCCTCTATCATTGTGTTGGCAATAAAATTACCTTTATTTTGATATAAAATGATGAGTGTAAATTATTAGTATGGTCTTACCTGTTTATACCTGCCAACCCAGTAGTTACGCCAGGAAACAAATTGAAAACTTAACGTTTGCATATTCTATAACTTTCATACTTTCGATTGGTATAAAATTTGCTTCTTAAACAAATGTGTGCAATGTTTAAAAAAAGTCATTTTTGTATTTTTCATGGGTGATGGGTGAAGGTCGTAATATGGATCCTCTACTATGAGTACGTATACAGTGAACACTGTCAAACTTTACGATGTATATGTCAGATAGCGCCTAGCAACACCATTGTTGCCAATTCCGGATATGGAGGAGTAACCCTCGTATTGACTACTCAATAATTCGATTATAATCTCGTATACAGGATGTAAAGGGAATAATTTTTGTACATTTTTCCAACGATTCTTTATATCATTTTGAACAAAATGTTTTGGATACATGTTTTAAAAAATTAAAATATGTATTCAAAATGCAACAATTTCCGCGGAAAATAGGTCAGAACTTTTTGAAATCTTCTTAACAATAGGCAACGTTGACAAGGTATTAATTGAAGATAAAATGTAATGTTCTAATAACCATTTATTCTATATGTTTCAGCATAAATTTGGTTTATTTTGTTACCAAATAAAGGAAAACTTTCACCTTATTGTCGTTTATTGTCAAAGTTAAAATTACTAGCACTAATTCTTCACACCATAACACGTTTTAAACGATTCACGTCACATTAAGGAACATATAATTAACTACTTTATTAAATTAAATGTTCAAAATGTCCACCATTTGAGTTTATGCAAACCGATCATCGTTTTAACCTAGTTTCCCGAACACATTGAAAAAAGCCTAGTATATTTCTAGTTTGGCTGGCAGCAGTTTTTCCACAAAAAATAACAAAATACAGCGTGCAGAATAAAATTTTGGTTTTAAACAAAAGTGAAATGCACACACTGAAATAATTTTTGTTGCCAAAAGCCTTTGTTGTGGGGATCAACGCAATTAGTCAATACGGCGTTGCCAATTTCATTTTGGTTGATGTATGGCAGGTGGTTGATGTATAAATGTTGGTGAAATTATTAAAGCTAATTCCCTTACACTCTGTATAATTATATTGAAAAGTTAAAATATTTTTAGTAATTATGTGAAATATACTTACTTTATCTTGTACAAGCTTTCTGATTCATTTTGTTCCTGTTCTTCTTTCTGTTGTTGTTGGTTCCACAAATTGACAAAAGTATCAATTAGTTTATTAAACTTAGCCATTAATGATTTATCCAGAGTTCCAGCATTTTTGGCATTTATGATATTGACATTAAAACAATCTTGTATCCCACACATTAGCAACCTAATAAAGTTCAAAATAAATATTAAACTAAAATAACAACTGTAAAAAGGATATACGTACCTTAAGAGCTCTTTGTTTTTAATATAATCACTATTATCCAAAATGTTGTTAATAAAATGATTAATTTTCCCATCTGTGTAAGCATCTATATAATTGTTCATGTTAGAAGTCGTTTCATTCAAGGATGGAAATGATACAAGAGCAACTAATTCCCTTTCCAAATCCATATCAAACTGAACACGATGCTGATATTTTAAGGTTTCTCTTTTCAACCAGTACAGTTTTAGATTCAAACCATAACGTAATTGTGCCACATTGGCTAAAAGAGGCTCCATGATGTCAGGGTAAGAACTGCGATACATTTTCCATTCATGTACTATTCGATCAAAACTTGGTAAATTCGTTTGTAGTCGCTCTGTGTGATAAGTTACTTGTTCCATGTGGTTTCTACTTATGGATGAAAGGTTCTGTAAGTTTTCGACTGGGATGTTGTCTAGAGCAGCTGTGAGGAGCTTTTCATTAATCACTCCATTAAAGGCATGGTTTATTTGCTAAAAATATGAAATATTTTAAATATGTTTAATTTTTGACTTAATTCCTAGACAAACATTGCTTTTTTGTATAAGGTAGCTAATAATATATGACCTATTTGCATTTCTAATATATTTATCTCATCCGATAATCTGCAGTCTTGTTTTATCCGTAGGTATCGAAGTTACCTATATTCAATTTTCATACAGTTACCCTCAGGTATTAACCGCGCCCGGCGTGGCTTAACTTCGTGCATCTTTTTCTGGATTAATATATTTATAATAAAATGAAATAAAGTACTTTTTATATCAGTATTTTATTGAAATAATGAGAATATATGCAGTATAATACCGAACAAAATCAATATGGACAAATATTCAACTCTGGATGGTATATAAACTTGAGATCTTTTGATAATATTATTTCTCATAACTTCTTCACATATTTCAGGCCATATGTTATTAATAGCTTACCCAATAATAACCATTATGTGTTCATTTATCTTTCATTCATTCCTTATTTTTGTTAGCTCGTTATATTGACTGAAGTTATTATCTTTATTATATAGATATAAATGTAAAGTATATAGCTTTAGATTCCATAAGAATCATCACCAGGAAAAACATTATTTCGAAGCAATTTATTGACATTTTTTTTTAACTAAAAAGAACCGAAGAGATGTGTTAAATAGTTAGTCGATGTCGAAGGAAAAAAATGATAATCTAACGGTTGTGTAAAATAGTTCGTTGATCTTCTGTTAGTTTATATATAGGTTATATAGGTTGGTTCTTTAACAAGAAGGTTTTAATAGTTAATCATTTTTTTTTCGTCTTGATATCAATTCGCATTTCCAGTGTCGAAGCGGACGAAGCGGACAACACTTGAAAATGCGAAATGAGATTTTGGCGAAACGTCGTGACTTCACCAAACGAACGGATCGACACCCGGAATGATTGAGGAACATATACATATACATTTAGAAACATAAACATGCGGCAAAAATGCAAGGCGTTATTCCTTGTCCTGTTCTACGAACATTTTGTTTCGAAGATACCGGGCGAACAAAATTTGCGACAACCATATTCGATATTTGTTGAAATCATTAATGTAAACAACAGTACAAAAGTACAATCAAAGTACGTCAATGAGTTTATCAAGTACAAATTTTTTTTTTCGATTTCGATCACTTGGAACGGCTGTTTTATCTAGTAAGTGGATTTCATCGGTCGCATTTGTTTACATAGATTGAGTGACGTTTGGCTGTTTGACGTGTCTTAAATAGTGAGTGAAATCCTCTATCATAATGTATACAAACGCTGAGATGACTGACATGCAATTCATGTATGGACTTGCTGATGGCAATGCATTACAAGCTAGGCGATAGTACAGTGAACGATTTTCAGCCCGTAATGTCTCTGACCGAAAAATCTTCGAAAACATTCATCGACGTCTTCGTGAAACAGGCACATTGAAACGAACTGAAGGGTCAGGAAGATCACTGACTGTAAGAACGGTACAATTGGAACAGAATGTGCTGGACATGATAGCGGAAGAGCCTGGTAGTTCTAGGCGAAAAATTGCAAATACTTTGAATGTGAGTCACTGGACAGTTTGGAAAATTCTTAAGGCCAATTTGTTGTATCAATACCACATTCAACGCGTTCAGGGACTACTATCTGTTGATTTTCCTCCACGTATTGCATTATGTCAATGCATATTGTAAACTTTACTTCGCATCCCTCTATTCCTGACACAAATTCTTTTCACCGATGAAGCCACTTTCGCAAGAAACGCAATAATGAATTTTCATAATAACCATGTATGGGCAGATGAAAATCCGCATGAGGTATGCGAAGGTATTTTTCAACATCAGTTCTCGTTGAATGTTTGGGTTGGAATTGTAGACTATCAATTACTATCTAATTGGACTGGTATTTTTATAACAAAGACTTACTGGCGAGGTGTATCACAACTTTTTGGAAACAACGCTGCCTGTAGTTTCTGGAAGATGTACCATTAGCAACAAGGCATGAAATGTGGTTTATGCACGATGGTGCACCACCACATTTCAGTTTGGTTGCTAGTGATTTTTTAACAGGAACGTACGGATATCGCTGGATTGGTCAAAGTGGGCCAGACGCATGGCCTGCTCGATCCCCGGACTTAAACCCCCTGGATTATTTCTTCTTCTGGGGATATCTGAAGACATTAGTTTACGCTACTCCATTGAAGAATTTGGATGATTTGCGAAATCGGATAATTGCTGGGTGTAACTCAATCAGAAACGACCCTGGTGTGTTTGAAAGAGTTCGGCAGTCAATGACGAGAAGATTGAATGCTTGTATCAAGGCTGGAGGAAGTCATTTCGAACATTTATTGTAGATTGAGCAACTTTACATGTACTTTTTGATAATAAAATGTTGTTAATGTCGAAATTTTGTTCACCCTGTATCTTCGGGTTTTTCAAAAATCATCATACAACAAAATATTCTTAGAATAAGTCAAGGAGTAACCCCTTTAATTTTTGCCCCTAAGATTAACCCCTTTAAATTATATATATATAAATATATATATATATATATATATATATATATATATATATATATATATATATATATATATATATATATATATATATATAAATATAAATATATATATATATATATATATATATATATATATATATATATATATATATATATATATATATATATATATATATATATATATATATATATATATATAGATCTATATAATATATATAAGCCGCGCGCAGCTGCAATGCTGCGTTCTCTTCTTCGCACCGAATAGTTTACTCAGTCCTCTTTGTCGTACATTATTTTTTAATCAGACCAATATTTCGCTTTTTAAAGCTTGCCAAAATTTTAGCGGAATTCAAACCAGATTTTTCGCAGACAACCCTCTATCATTGTGTTAGCAATATAATTACCTTCATTTTGATATAAAATGATGAGTGTAAATTATTAGTATGGTCTTACCTGTTTATACCTGCCAACCCAGTAGTTACGCCAGGAAACAAATTTAAAACTTAACGTTTGCATATTCTATAGCTTTCATACTTTCGATTGGTATAAAATTTGTTTCTTAAACAAATGTGTGCAATGTTTAAAAAAAGTAATTTTTGAATTTTTCGAACATTTTTTTGTCATTTCGAACATTTATTGTAGATTGAGCAACTTTACATGTACTTTTTGATAATAAAATGTTGTTAATGTCGAAATTTTGTTCACCCTGTATCTTCGGGTTTTTCAAAAATCATCATACAACAAAATATTCTTAGAATAAGTCAAGGAATAACCCCTTTAATTTTTGCCCCTAAGATTAACCCCTTTAAATTATATATATAAATATATATATATATATATATATATATATATATATATATATATATATATATATATATATATCTATATATATATATATATATATATATATATATATATATATATATATATATATATATATATATATATATATATATATATATATATATATATATATATATATATATATATATATATATATATATATATATATATATATATATATATATATATATATATATATATATATATATATATATATATATATATATATATATATATATATATATATATATATATTCTGACTAATTTTTGAGCCCTCGATCTCCCTGAAACTTCGCTCTCTGACGCGACATTTCACATATGTATCTTGTTTCTTAACGTGCTTCTGTCCTCAATCTCTGCCGGATCTATTTGTGCCTTTCCCAGATCAGTTCTGATTTGTGCGATCCATAGTACGGTTGACTTGACCCCATGTATGTAAGAATTCTGTTGGTGAGTCTTGTCGTTGGAAGTCTACTGATATGTCCATAGACTTTCATAGAATTTCAAGAGTCTTCTGTGTTATCTTCTCTCCTCCTGTGAGTTCAAGGATCTCCACCAGGTATTTAAAGCGTGTGCTATTTATCTTGCCGTATTTTATGTTCAAATTTTGGACATCTAATTTTGAGCAGAAGAATTTGGTTTTTTGAAAGGAGATTTGTAAGCCGACTTTCTTGACGACATAACTTGAGGATTTCTATCTGTTTGGTTGCCCTTGTTTCATTATCTGCAGTAGTTAGATCGTTCGTGAAGGCTAGACATGAGATTTCTATGTTGTTTTTGGTTCATCCGAGTCATACTGGTTTCCAGTGTCCTTGATTTTTCAGTTCTTTTTCCCATTCCCTTATGACTTTGTCCAGGACCAGGTTGAAGAGAAGTGGGGATAACCCATCCTTGGTGTACTCATAAATTTTACTTTAGAAGTTGTGCCGGTCAGTGCCTGCTTGATCAATCGTAGTGTTTTGGGGTCGAGCCCTTGTACTTCTAGGATGTTGAACAGAGATTTTCGGTCGATGCAGTGGTATGCCTTCTTGAAGTCCACGAACGTGCAGATGATTGGGACGTTCCTGATAGCTTTGTATTTCAGTATTATTTTTACGTTAAATATTTGTTTAGTGCATGAGTGACGAGGGCGAAAGCCTGCCTGGTACTCGCCAATTTTGTGTTCTAGTTCTCTGGAGAAGCTATGCTGAGAGGATTTTTTAGGTGACTTGTAGAAAAGAGATTCCTCTGTAGTTGTTCACATCTGTACTGCCTCCCTTCTTGTGCAGGGGGTGGATAAGAGCACATTTCCATTCATATGGTAATTTTTTTGTGTGCCAGATGTTCGTGATAATTTGTGTGAGTTCCTGCAGTGAGTTTGGTCCGAGGTTTTTCAATAGTTCCACGGTGATACCATCTTCACCGGATGCCCTGTTATTTTTCAGTTTGTGTATATACTTGTGGTATATATATATATATATATATATATATATATATATATATATATATATATATATATATATATATATATATATATATATATAATTTGCACGGTCCTGGGCTTTCCTCTGTCACTTTTGTCCAATATACTTACGATGTTATCAGTCCATCGTGCTTTTGCTCTTCTTCGCGGATATTTGCGATCAAGCGGTGGTACGTGGTATCCACTCCAGGATTCTCTTGGTCCATCTGTCGTCCCACATGGTAGGCCCATCGCCTCGCTAGATGGCCTGCCCATCTCCCTTTCAATTGCTATATTGTAATTTGTAGCTGTGCGCGGTATTTTGGTATAAGTGTAACGGCACATTTACACATACATCCGTCAGTGCACGATGGGTGCGATCACACATCTTGCCAGACAATCCATTTATTGTAAGAAAAGTTTCCTGTGCGTGTTATTTCGCAGAATGGTAATGTCAACTGGCGACCAAGATCACGTGATCTCATGCCTTTAAATTATTTTTGTCCGGTTGTGTTAAATCTCTGGTTTACAGAAATAAATCCCGGACAATTTTTGACCTTAAACGAAACTTTCAGGCCATGATTGAAAATATACCAGGCGATATGCGTGAAAGATTAATTGATAATTGGGTCTCTGAAAGCATCCCACCCAATGAAGACTAGGGAGACATTTGAGAATTTGAATATAATGCCATTATTTGTTCTTCAAGGTAAACTTAAAATAAACGGATTATCATTTGCTGATAAAATTGTGCTTCAATTTAAAGTCTAACAATCTTATTAGACAACCCTTTATATAAACAATGAATTAATTCGAGGAGGATTAATTTCCTCCTAAAATGTATTTTAAAAATTGCCAAAAATTATATCTAATCTTATACGCGAACCGCGATAATTTTTTCTTTGTACGACGCTAAATTTCGTTTACTGCAACCATAAATGGTTAAATCATAATTTAATACCTGCATTATATAAGGTAAGCGTTTTAACTTCTATTGTTATAGTTCATAAATCTTAATAATATCGAAACATGAAAGGAATGCATTAAACTTAACAGAAAAAAATTACATGGTATATTATAAAATAACATTTAATCTTAAAATGATCTATAGCGTATAAAAATATCATAATTATTTTTATAATCGAAAGAATCGACAACGTATATGATACGTATCTCTAATAAGATAGTTAGATAATAGACAGTTTGCATTTAATTTTCCCATCAAAAATTAATATTTGAGAAAAAAGTATATTGTTATTGTTAATATTTAAAATTGATTTAAAATCATAGTACTTTCCTTAAATATTTTCATCACACACTACTATGATCAAAAAGTCAGGCGTGAGGGTAAACTTTGTTTTAAAAATTTGCGCGCTTTACGTATGGATACAATCCTCGACTTACTCGACTTACCTCGACTTTTGTAATTGTTAAAAAATGTTCTCGGCAATTTTTTGAAATAGCTTTGTATTAAATTTAAAAAAAAAACGAAATTTCCGATGCTGATGCTGATATTAAAACATGTTAGAAAAGTGTTTCGGCAATAAAGTTATATCAAAAATAATATTTGCAAGTTGTAGAAGCACTTTAGTGATTGTAGAGAAACACTCGAAGATGGTCCTCGTTCAGGATGTCCTTTCATATCAACTAACGAAGAAAACATTACTAAAATCAAGAATCGTACACTGAGTAATCGTCAATTAAATATTCAAGTCCATTCGAAAAAAGTCTAAATTTGTCATGGTTTTTATGCTAATATTCGTCAATTTTTCGTTAAAAATAAAACAAATACCATTTCACAGGCATCATATTTACCAGATATGGCATCGTATGGCTTTTTCCAGTTTCCTCGATTGAAGAAACCACTTCGTGGACGCCATCAATTCTATAGAAGCTATTCAAGAGAGTTCGCTGGACACTTTGAAGGAAACGCGACAAGTCGAGTATAAAAACTATTTTGGAGAGTGGGAAAAACATTTAAATAAATGCATTGCAATAAGAATGGGTTACTTTGAAGGAAACAAAATTAATTTGTATGTCTAAATAAATATTTTGCGTTTTATTTATAAAGTCACCTTACATTTTGATTATAGTAGTATTCCTTGAACATAAAATAAAGAGAGCGAGATCTCAAATTCGTGGTAGCAGCAGAAATAAAATGTAACAGCAAAATTTTTCTAGAGCATCGTTTCTCAACTTTTTTAGTGTCGCGACTAAATAGTATGGTAATAATAGCCAAAAAGTTAAGCAAAAAACATTTGCAACCTCCTCACTACAATATGTTAATTTTATGTTTATTAAAATTTTACATCAGCTGGTTAATACGGTGACGATTGCTCCTTTTTTCAGTATCGTTATTAATGAAGAATCGTTTTTATTTTTAAATTGGCTTATAAACTCCTACGATTCGTGAAAAAAATGAGTCATCTATCTGTCTTTGTATTAAATGACGAATCGTCAATAATGAATGTATGTGTGAATGGGCCGTTACACTTATACAGAAATACCGCACACAGCCACAAATACCGAACTAACAGACTTGTATAAACTCATGTTCTTATATTACTTTTACCAATTTGAACTTGTGCCCTGCACTTGCACGCACTTGTAAAATGACCCGCACGGGCACCTCGTGCCCTCGTCCCGAGCGTGGAGGAATAGAGACAGATTCGTACAAGCTATGCGTTTTGGTAATAAAAACAAAGGAACGAGATGAAGATTGATCATTTATTGTTAATTACTTTTTTACTCAGTGTTAAATAAATTGATAACAATGTGGTACATCTGGTGAAACAGTAAAGAAAAAGACCAGATTGTACAATGAAACATATTTAAAATATGGATTCATGGCCTTGGATAACAAGCCGCTATGTGTTGTTTGTTATCAAGTTCTATCCGCGGAAAGCATGAAGCCTTCAAAATTAGTCCGGCATCTGGAAACAAAACACCCGTCTTTACAAAACAAACCTTTAGAATCACTCATCTTGAAAAATCAACAAATTGTTATAAACAAATTAAGCCGTAATGAGAGCGCAGCACTTCAAGCATCTTATTTAGTAGCATTCAGAGTGACCAGGAAGTCTAAGCCTCACACGATTGCGGAAAAGCTCATTTTACCTACTGCCATTGATATGGTCAATGTGATAAATCCGGAAGAAGCAAACAAGTTGAAACTATACCACTTGCAAATGATACAATATCGAGACGTATTAATGAAATGGCCAATGATGTTCACGATCAAATAATTAAAAACGTTAAATCAAATGATTGTTTTGCTATTCAGTTCGACTAGTCAACAGATGTGTCGAATTTGGCGCAATTTTTGTGTTTTCTCCGATACGAATGCGAGGGGTCAATTGAAGAAAACATGCTATTTTGCAAATCAATCATTGGTCGTGCAACTGGCGAAGGACTCTTTAAAGCTTGTATTGATGCAACACAAAACGAAAACTTGGACTTTAATAAATGCATTGCGATATGTACTGATAGCACGAAAGCGATAACGGGGAAGAACAGTTATCTGATAGATAGAAAATTAAAAGACATTATGCGACATATCTTCTCAGAAATGCGCTTGCTACAAAAAGATGCCTGAAAATTTACAAAATATGCTGTCATAAGCCATAAAAATTGTTAATTTTATTAAAAGCCGACCATTGCAGACGGAGAAACTTTACTAAACTTTATTACTGTTGGCTTACCTGAGTGATGTATTTTCACATTTCAATGACTTGAATACGAGTTTACAAGGCCGTAACAAAAACATTTTAATAATGACAGATTAAGTCAATGCCTTGGATTATACGCCCTGAAAATTTTACGCAATTTTAATGCATTCACTTTAACTTCGAATTATATTAACAAAAATATGTATTTAGAAAATGCAGTTATTGATCGCATGTCGAAGAGCACGAAAATGCATTACGCGAATTGAAAATTCAATTCCTGGAATATTTTGCAGAGAGCAACGATGATTTGTCGAAAAGAAGATTGAGAATCAATCCGTTTGATGAAAAGGTTGTTGCAGCTGCAGAATTATCTATTGAGATTCACAACCAACTTATTGAAATATCGGCGGACAAAACTCTACAACTAGAATTTTTAATTCAAGATTTAGATTTAGATTTATTTAGTGCATGTTTTGGCTTGCACGACGATGTGAAAACGGAAGCCTAGTAAAGGAAGCTTTAAAAACATTGATCCCCTTCGCTAGTTCTTACTTATGCGAAAAAAGCTTTTGGTCTATAGTGGCTTAATAAACTAAGTATAGAAATTGCCTATTATTACAGGAAAATAATTTGCTTATGTCTGTTTGCAATGATGATCAACGTATAGAAAAACTTTTAAGTGAAAAACAAAATAAACCGTCTCATTAAATTGTTATTTTAAACAACTTTCGCTATTACTTTGGCTATTAGTTTATTTTATTATGTTATTATTAGGTAATATTTAATTTTCTAACATTTGTTTTTAAAAATACTATAATAAAACGATGTTTCGTATACGGGTCTTATTTTCTGAATACATTGCGAGGCCCCATATTCCTGAATGCGACCCGCCGGTTAAAAAGCGATGTTCTAGAGTAATATTTAATGCTTCTTTGAATTAGATTATTTGATATGGCATACATACTAGGGTGCAACAAACGTATTTTGCGTTTTTTTATTTGTTTATAAATTATAGATTTTACTTCACTCCTCAGAGATTTAGCCCGATTTCACCGATTAAAGGAATTTTACTGCGAAATATTTAGTCCACGGGTTTTAACAAAAACGTTAAAATGAGTGAAATAAATAGCGAAATTAGGGCAATTTTAAGACATTATTTTAAAAAGGCTTCAAAGTGACTAACGCCGCTCGTGACATTTGCGAAGTAGAGGACAAAGGTGTAGTACCAATGCTACTCGGTCCACTGCTGCTAGCACTGCTCGGTTCTGGTTCAAAGAGTTCTGGGAGGGAGATGTGAGTCTTGAAGGAAGGGGAAGATAAGGTCGCCTTCGTTCTCTCGATGACGACGTTTTAAGAGCGGCTATTGTTGCAGATCTTAGAACAAGTACTAGGACACTTTTAGAGGAATTAGCGAGTATTCCACAGTATTACAATATTCCATTACAACTGTCACAGCAGCAAGCCACGTGTCAGGTTGAAGTGTGTAAAACTCGCCTTAAAAATCCTACTGATTTTCGATTCAACAAATCGATGAAAAATGGGTTTATTTCAACAATTCTAATGACAATTCTTCTATCGCAAGCGTCGGTGTGAAACACTAAACTGGAAGGGATTTACCACTAAAGACCGAATCACTTTTTTTAACTTCTCGACGCGCGTTTCATTAACCCTGTTAGCATTATCAGGAGATGATTTAATCTATTTTTTAGAGATTACATCATCTCCTGATGATGCTAACATGGTTAGTAAAACGCGCGTTAGGAAGTTTAAAAAAGTGATTGGGTGTTTAGGGGTGAATCTCATTCGGTTTCACGGAATACTAATCACGTAAAGTGGCGGGTTATACGCTCTTACGGTATCAAGGCGAGAAATATATGTCAAAAAGGTCATGCTGTGTGTTTGGAATTTTGAAGGACTAATTCACTTTGAGTTAATTTCTGATGGTAGGAGGATAAATTCAGAACTCAGGTCAACCGTATAAAAGTCGCTTGTAACAAGACTCTACAGACTCGTCCTGTAGTTCGTTCACATCTGACCGCCGAATTGTGAACTACTTCTTCACCCTGCATACAGCCTCGCTCCGTCGGATTACCACTTGTTCCGGTTAATGGCTCGCTTTTTGCGAGAACAAATTCAAAAGTGAAGAAGAGGCAAAAACTGACTACGTCAAGTTTTTCGCTTCCAAACACTCATCGCCATATTAAGAGTTAATTTGAGGAATATTTGATACAGTTGTTCATTTCAGATAGAGCTAGTAAATTTATAACGTTAAAATTATTAACAGTCGAAAAACAGTTTTAAAATAAAACATCTTTCCCTTCAAGTTCTAGTTCGTTCATATCCAATTAGTTTTCTTGTTGCCGCCAAGAAAAATAATTGAATATTATCTACCTATTTTTCATCGGGACCTTTTGAAAAATCAATTGAGCTAACTGGATTATTTTCAAGATTGTGGTAAAAAAGGGATGGAATGGCCCTTTTTTAAAAAAAAGCGAGGGTTTTATTTTTCAAGAAAAAGGATTAGTGTAATATTTATTTAATTTAATATAATTTTTTTTTATTTCAATATTATAATATAATTATTGAACTATATTTACTAATTTTTGGTAATGGAAATATAGTCAGTATTGAAGTATGTTTTACCGTTTAGTTGTTCACATACATTCTTCTAAACTTTACCATGATTATTATATTTTACAATGATAATTACAATTTATATGATTATTCAGCTGTTGAATTATTTTTAAACGTAGATTCTGACATTGGTGTTGTGCAATTTTCAATTTGTATTCTGTATTCTGTTGGACTCACTAAGCGATTTTTGGTATATGGTATGTGCCGTTATGTTCGATGAGATTTCTCCATCTCTCTGGTAACTACATAATCCCGCTCTCATAGAAATTCTAAAGTTTCTGGCAAAAGAACCGATCCAGGTAATTTTTCAAGTTTTTAAGTGAGTAAAGTTTTTATCATTTAAGCTGTTTTAAAATGGTCTAATTAACTAGTAGCCGGAGAATGCAAGGTCGGGGGATGGACCAAAACATCTCAGTCAAGTTGTACAGTATGGCCAAAGACACATGCATATGGTCACATATGGGTGGTTTTATCTCGATGGAATTGAACTGTCTTCCTCTTGGCTAATTCAGGCTGCCTCTAATTGATTGCTGGCTTTAATAAACTTAGTCGTGAATAGTATTTCTGCAAATCAATGGTCTGGTTTTCAGGTAACAGTTCATAATCAACGATTCCCTTCTAGTCCCACCAAATGCATTTGGTTATGCGTTGGTTGAAGATGTATCTCTGCACTAACATCATGACCTCTTACGCTTAACGTTATAATACACAATCCATTTTTCATTACCTGTAACTATCCCCTTTAAAAATGATCGATTTCATTGATGTTTCAATAGAAAATCGTAAGAAGAAATTCAGTTTATCAAATTTATTGTTGACACTGTTGACAGTTGTTTCCAAGGCTTTCTTTGATCACTCGAATTGTTCTATGCCGATTCAAGTTGTTTAGACTCGCCCGGTCATCCAAATTAAGGACCATTGCTAAGATTAAAATTGATTTAACGAAACTTTCCCAACCATTTACGGCACGTGTAATCGTCAACGACACCCTCACCGTGTACATAACCTATTTTTTGTGTAGGCAAAGTACTCTTGCCTTTACAGAAATGTAGAAAATGCTCCTTACTTTTTGCCATTTTTAATGCTTAACAAAATTTAAAAACACAAACAAGTAAAACAATTTTTCCCAAATATTTGCTGAAATTCATTCTGTCAAACAACATCAAAACTTTACATGTGTTACGTAGATAACACTTGCATAGTTTTGCTACTATGCGATGCTATTTAGAGCTAAATAGATGCCATTATCAAAAGATGTATTAGTTTTTTGATACTTAGGAAGTTAGAAAGATGGAAGAATTAGTACTGACAAGTATATTACACGGAACTAATTCACGTAAAAAACCAATATCACAAATATATGAGAGAGGGATTAAGACGAAAGAGATTAGAAGAGGTTGCGTAATGATCAAATTAAAAAGTGAAAGGGAAAGGTGCAACAAAGAAATCATTATCATGGTATTGGGTTTCAAGATTTGTGAAGGAAGCATATTTAGAGACTCGACAAGGAAGTTTTTCCACATCATACTAATTTCTCAGACTCGACACTATCAAGTTACTGTCCTTTCTAATTAATTCAGCACAACAAAATGTTTTAATTGCAAGGAAGTTTAGAAATGGTCGGTGAAAGTTATTCCTTTATTACGAATTTTTTAATCAAAGGGATCGACACAAATGTTATAAAAAATCTCTTAAGTATCCTGTTGTACAATAAGAGTGTCAGAACTTTAAAGCATAATTACAAGTGATCATCTGGCAATTTTTATTTCATCTTGAAGAACAAATAAATGTTGAGAAAATAATGTTTTAATGTCTCTCTCTCTGCTTTGTATGTTATGTCTGATATGTTTTACACATATCGTATGGTATATTTTCCATAGTGGCCTGAATGTTTCGATTAAGGTCTTCGGGGTTTATTTTTGTAAACGAGAGATTTAACATAATCCCACAAAAAATAATTCCAGTGCGTGAGATCGCATGATCTTGGTTAGTTGACATTACCATTTCGCGAAATAACTCCTCCAGGAAATTGGAACATTCTCTCTATCCACATTTATCAGTTCTGGCTAAAGATATTCTATTACTATATTCCTATAGCATTCACCATTAACAATAATGCGATTTTCATCATCGCCTCCTCAAAAATACGGTCCAATTACTGCTTCAGCCCAAAAACCGCACCAACTTAGAGAATGAAGAGGTAATTTGAATCATTTGAGGATTTTTATCAACTCAAATGTACAGTTATATTTGTTCACAAACACATTAAGCCAGAAGTGCGCTCCATCAGAAAAGATTATTTAAAGTGGGGGTCGCCTTCAAACTTTCAATTTCTACGCGCTGTTAAATCGTATATCTTTCTATGATGATTTGATACAATGTACTGAATACAATATACTTTTTTATATAAATATTGTGGAATACTCCAAGTTGCCTATTTATGAGTGACATTTGCATTTCAAACAGTGTTTTTGTTTATTGCCTTTCAAAATTCAGACACTCTTATTGATTTTTCTTTTAAATTCATATTGTCCCTAACATTTTGAAAACATTTAATTTTTTCTGCATAATATACTAAATGTTGAAGGGTTTGATGGCATTGGAAAAATATCGTTTTTGTTTTTCCAGCAGCTATTAATTTATGGCATCTTGGTATCTTGTCATTACCATTGTCTTCTGACAAGGTAAATATTCTTTCATTTTATGCAACGCAAAGGATACAGGCTTTATCAGCCATCATAAATCCTTCAAAAAATGTTCACCTAATACATCCGACAATTGTTATGAATTTCTTGTGGTGATACCTTAAACAACATGGAAATGAAACATACTGAAAAGCATAACTACTTAGGTACTATTATTAATAATAGGGAAAACCAGGACGACGTACTGAATAACAGACTGGCGAAAGTAGGGAGATTGCTCCAATCACTTAACAGAGGCTTCTTAAATATCAAACAAATATCCAAAAAAAAACGAAATTAACAATATGTAAAAAGATATATATCCCCACATTAACATATGGATGCGAAAATTGGGTCCTGAATGAACGACAAAAGAGTAGAGTGCACGTAGCAGAAATGAGTTACCTCCATAAGGTACAGGGAATAAAAATAATAGACAAGGTTAGGAATAACATAGTCAAAGACAACTTGGAAATACCAGCACTTATATCAAAAATAGAAGAGCAAAAACTGAGATGGTTAGGGCATTTAAATAAAATGGACCAATACAAACAAACCAAGATAGTTTTGGAAGCTAGAGCGATGGTAGAGAACAAAAGGAGATGGCCGCATAAGACATCATAGAAACAATTCAAAGAAGAGGCAAAACAAGGCAGGAAGCAGTTAACCTAGCCAACGACAGTAAATTATGGAAAAACTTCATTAATATATGAAATTAAATGTAATTTCTTCTCGACACCTTCGGGTATTAAGAGGAAGGATTGCGCTAAGTAAGTAAGTAAGTTCTTATGGTGATAAAGCCTTTTACAGAGATACTTTATGACATTTCTCAGTTCATTTTTTTGGCTTTTTGAATACATGTAAACCTCATTACATTTGAAGAACAATAAATCTTGAACAAAACTACATTTTTTTCTATTTGTTGGTTTTAGGGTCAAGAATTTGTAACTTATCCTCGTGCATAATCGCTGCGTATTTGAACTAAAAAATGAAAACTATTATACATTAAACTTCGTTTCTTTTAAAAGTATCGATTTCTGTGCGAAACAAAATGGAATATATATACATACTTTGAACTTTAGACAGTTTGAATAACGTACCAATTATATTGATAAATGTAACATAATTCTAAGACTTCACATTTTAAAAGCAATAAAATAGAAAATTTCCACTTACCTGGATTACGTAGCTATAGGGATAAGCCTTGACACCGGCAGTTATATTGTCTCCGTATTTTTTTACTTTATTTTCTAGAAATTTTATGTGATCCTTGATGGCTTTAAAATAAGGATGGTAGCATTCCTCATAATCACCGAGAAGAGCGTTCTCCAATTTAAAACTTTCTGCCATTTGACTGAATATGTTGATTATTGAATGAATGTGATTCTTTTTCATGGCTTTTTTTGCAAGAGGATCCACTTTCGGAAGCAACGAGTTCAGATAGGCTTTGGAGTATCCGAGCAATATATGTAAATCAGCTATATGACATATCATATCATCGGAATGTATTTCGGTAATATCTTCAATCTTTGATGTTATTCGTAAAATCATGTTGACACATTCCCAAACAGTTTGATCCGTAGTAGACCGAAGAAGTTCTTCTTTTGACTCTATCAAGTTCGGTTCTGATATATTCAGGGCGTCTTGTAAATGTTGGAAAAATTCGTTGATATTGTTTTGAATCAATTCAAGTTGCAGATACCTTAAACAAATGATTAATTATCTTTTATTAGAAACTTTGTAGAGAGAAAACAAAAAAATGTACGTCACTATTATAACATAACTAATTTAAAATTTAATGATTAGATCGACTAATATGGAACGAGAAAATATTTAAAAAAAAACTATTCAAAAAACAACAAAAAAATTTTTCCTGTGCTCCACGTAAAATTCTCAATCCTTCAGTCACCATCAAACGCCAACAAGCATCTCCCGAGACCATTATTAGTCGGGTTTCGAGTTGTACGTTCGAAAGCAAACGGAAGGAATGAATGACCAGGGTCCTAACCATATTAATCGGTCAAATCGGATGAAAGCAGCATAGAAATGCAGCTTACGCCATCCGGTGGTTCGTAACAGTACTACTGTCTGAAACCGTTCGGAGCCAAACCCAGGCCCTATATTCAGGCAACTGATAGGCAGAAAAATACACAGTGGGTAAGTGGAGAATATTAAAAATATTTAAAAAAACAAGGAAAAAATGTTTCCTGTGCTCCACGTAACATTCTCAATCCTTCAGTCGCTATCAAACGCCAACAAACATCTCCCGAGATCGGTTTCTGGCCTTAAGCCGTCATTAGTCGGGCTCCTGTTGAACGTTCGACAGAAACTGAAGGATTGACCAGGGTCTTGACCATATTAATCGGCCAAATCGGATGAAAGCAGTATAGAAATACAGCTTACGCTATCCGGTGGTTCATAACAGTACTACTGTCTGAAACCGTTCGGACCCAAACCCAGGCCCTATATTCAGGTGCAGCTTTCGAAAGTACAACTCGAAGCTCGACTGATGACGGCTTAAGGCCAGAAACCGGTCTCGGGAGATGCTTGTTGGCGTTTGATGGCGACTGAAGGATTGAGAATTTTACGTGGAGCACAGGAAAAATTTTTCCCTGTTTTTTGAATATTTTTAATATTCTCCACTTGCCCACTGTGTATTTTCATAAATATTTTTATTTTTAATTGTAATTTATTAGTTCTTCAACTTAATTCTCGGCCCTTACCTTTCATCGAATGCAGAATATAGTGATAGTTACTTTAAAGCGCCATCTTTCAACTACAGAACGAGATATAATATTTGAGGCGCGATGTTTAAAAATGAATGTATGTTCAACGATGTTCAAAAATGTATCTTTTGTAGTGGTTCGGAAACTTCAATGTTTAATAGTTCTGAAAATCCTTTAACTGAATAGTTATAGAACCATTTATAATATATTTTAAGGAATCAACTTTGCCTGATAATGCTCGTGGATCTTTCAAACATGCAACATGCGTGCCCGAAGTGTAATCCGCAATTATATAAATTTGGCTCTAAAAAGTTTCGTTGTTGATGAATGGCACACAATTTTCTGGCAGCTTTGAAAAAAACATTCTCAGGTCAAGTAGTGTTTATTCTTAATGTTTGCAGACACTTTTACATACGAGGTGTGTAAATAAAGTAATGAGACTGGAGTAATGTGTGAATGATTGTGGCGTGTTCATATATTTTTTCTCCTTTATTTGGGTTTTTCGCCACTGTCTAAAACTCAAAAAAATTGTTGTCAATGTAAGTATCGTTGACATACAAAAAATATATTTACTTTTACTCGTTACTTTATATATTACAAATTAATATAATTTATTTTTTAGTTCAGTTTTGAAAACGGGGGGACATTACCCTCCGAAACGTTAACGTTAAAAGTTTGTAAATTTTTTTATAACATTTTTATATCTTTAAAATTTTGTTCGTTAAGCAAATTTATTACAAAAAAGAATCACTGAGAAATGTGTCTCCGTTTGGTTTTTTGTTTTTACCCAGTGATTCTTTCTTTAAATAAGAACAGGTATTTTTGATATTTTTTGAGTTTTAGACAGTGGCGAAAAACCCAAATAAAGGAGAAAAAATAAATGAGACTGGAAGCATAGTGTTCGATCTGGAAACATTGGTGGCTTGCCTCTTGGAGAGGTGGCGGGCCAACAAGTGGCTTGTCCTGTTCCAGATTTGGACATAGTGCGGCGGAAACTTTTGCAAAACCTCAACAGGGCCATGCAACAGTGTTTTGTCAAGGGCCTAGGTTTCGGGAGGTTTAAGGCATTTTCAGAAGGCCGGAACTTGGTCTGAACCTGGCCGGGACTGAACCTCGTAGCGAAAGGCCTTTAACAATGAGAAGTGATGAAAATGTCCACAGAATCCGAGATTTTGAACGTTTTGATCGTCGACTGGTCAAAATGATAGAGGAAGAGCTGAATTTGACACACACAAGCGTTCTTCAGATTTTGACTAATGAGTTGGGGAAAAAGAAAATCTGCTCGAAAATAGAACCGAAAAACCTTTAGCAAGATCAATAGAATAACAGGAGAAAAACATGACTTGACTTTTTGGGGGGATTTAAATTAACGATTTCAATTAACACGTTTTTGGCAAGTAAAATCCTTTTGGCAAGTAGGATCCCTGTGGTTTCGCAGCCCTCCTATTCACTATGTTTGAGTCCTTGTGACTTTTTCCTTTTCACAAGATTAAATATTCACCTCAAAGGACACAATTTTCTGACATTAGAGAATATTGAAAAGGCCGTAACTAACCAGCTGAATGTGAACAATTCGTTTCAGCGCTGTATGAGTTTACAAGGCAACTACTTTGAAGGAGACAACGTGGATTGTAATTTCAATTCAATAATTTTTTTAATCATTCTCATTATATTAGTTATTAGGTTGTTAAGAAAGTTCGCGATTTTTATTTTAATTTTAAATGCTGTATGGTATTTTCAAAAGAATTTATGTTAAATTGCTTTAACCGCTATAAATAAACGTGCTTTTTCGTTGGCAAAAGTATGTTGATTGTAATGGTTTTTATTCCGATTAATATATTTTTGCTTCAGCTGAGATATGTGTACTTCATTTTAATGGTTAAAAACCGCAATAACTTTCTTAACAACCTTATATATACCTCTTATGGAAATTACTTAACAGCATTCTGTAAGAAATTACAATACATCAATTTTCTATAATAAATCCTAATAATTGACTAATAGAAATACAAACAAGAATACTTACATGAAATCATTGCGTTTTTCCGATATTGAATATATGTTCTTCCACAAGAGCAATCCAAAATGCCTTTGCTGATTTTGAACTTCTCGATAATTATGCAACGTTATATATTCTTTGTCGAGTTGAACCAATAATCGATTCGCTAAATACGAAAATAGAGGGCAAATTCCAGCAAGCAGGAATCGCACCTGGCCCGATGCTGCATCATCGCTTAAAAACATTTCTGGCATTACAGATGCTGACCGAACCGCCAGCGAGTAAAAACCTTTTTTGATTTCGTGAATTAGCCTTTTATTACCAGTTTCTTTATAGCTAAGCAGAACTGCATTAAGCTCAACCGGAACTAAGACGTTACTTACATTTTCTGAGTTAAAATTAGTTCCGTATTCGATGTTGCGAATTATTCGAAGCAACATCATTTGGATTAGGCTTTCTGCTAATGGAATCATTTGCATTTTGTATAAATTCAATTTAGGCATGTCAGTTTTATTTACTTCGAAATTTTTCAATAAAACAATTTCCTCATTAACGCCCTTATTTAAATATATTGATTGTTTTAATTTAACTAGGAGGTTTCTTTGATCACTGTGATGGATTAAGCAACAGAGAATGTTCAAAATATCATTTGATGAATCAGAAATATCATATGTGTTTAGTAAATGCAGTGCTGATAATTGCCAGGTATATTTTAATGATTCTGGAACGTTGTTGATTTTTGTATAGTTACGAGATATTTTGTATGATATTGGAAACTGTTGATCCATTTCTTTATTAATATTATCCAGTATCTTTTGTAGTGGTTCGGAAATTTCAGTGCTTAATAGTTCTGAAATTCCTTTAACTGAATATTTATAGAACCATTTATAATATATACTTAAGGAATCAAGTTTGCCTGATAATGCTCGTGGATCTTTCAAACATGCATCAGGAACAGTGACGCTTGTAAGGAAAGTGTGTAAAGCCTGCCTCCAACTTAGGAGTTCTATGGTTTTGACAATATATTCGTCAGTTTTCATGCTGTTCATGAAGCAAACAAATAGTTGCCGCATGAAAACTAGATATTCCTGACGTAAATTCAGATAGTTCGAACAAATCGAATTTTTGAACATATCTGGTACTGATTTCCTCTTTATGGCAAGTAAGTATTGATAGACTGAGCCTTTCTGAGCGTATTTTAGCTCAAATACATCTCTTAACTTATGTAACTCTACTTGAAAAGCATAATTTGCAGCATCGAAAAGACCACTGTCATTTTTGGAATAATTATTTATCCATCTACAGTCCAGTGGTAAATGTCCATCTCTGTTATCAAAGAATTTTGCAACTTTACTGAATCTTTCTAGAATACCATGCCATTCTTGTTGGGGTAAGACATTTTTCAGCTGTAATGTTTTATAGTCAAGATTGTCTTGAGAACTTATAGTGTAACAGATAATTAACAGATTTGTTATTTTATAGAAACTGATGTCATCAAATAATTTGGATTGAAGTTTAACATATTCAAGATCTGCCCAAATTGATAGATCCTTTGAACCTTTTAACTGATCTTTCCTACTCACTCCCTTTACACCTTCTGAAACACTTTCAGTTCTGTTTATAGTATCACTGATGTTTTTAACTGCTGTCTTTATATTGTTATTAAACCCTTCCATTGCCTTTTCAAATAAGCAAATTTCATACCTGGCTTTTTCGTGTTCAGACCACCTTGGAAGATTTTTTGTACTCAATGTAATATTCTTACCGAACAAATCTGTATTTTCTAGCTTTTCGTTCAAACACCGATAAACACCATCCTTAATCACTTCCAGTATGTTGTTGCAATTAAATTCTGATGATGAACGGGTTTTGTAATATACCTCAATGCATGTACTACAGAAGGCTTCTGGGAGAGGAATACCATGGGTGATTTGTTTGGCAATTAAAGAAGAGCATCGTAATATGTCGGTATGGTTCGGTTTGTCACTTAAAATCAGAGTGGAAATAAATTCGTGAATACTTATTAACGCATTGATGTCCTTAGGGTTGGTTAAGCCTTCGTGATCAATAAGACTTTTTAAGTCAAAATTTAGTTTTTGAACTGATTCAAAATCGTTGAGCATATATATTTCTACACCTCTGTTTCTCATAGCTCTGCAAAAAAAGTACAGTATTAATATTAGATATGCATATATATAAACCTTGTCATAACAGGTTATGATACATTATATTTCATTTTTTTAAGTATTTTTAAAAATAACTTATTTTCATTATTTAAAAATCTACCATCGAATCACTTAAGAAGGTACTAAAATAGTATTGTACAAAAATTATGGGGCTTTCTATGTCTCGTTTTCATAAATTCAGGCAGGAATTCATGATGAATTGTGTGTTATAGTATCGTCTTTTAGAGGTAAACAAGGTCTTTAGGCAGATTTATATAGACTATTTTACTTATAATAAACGATACTATAATTATGTGAAACAAAGCACTTCAACTTTGTTTTAGATCACTATATTTAATAGAATACTATTTGGCGTGACGGCCGTTTTGTAGTAACAACTACATGAAAGAGACGCATCATTGAAAATGAAATTCAAATGAAAAAATAATTCATTTTGAATCGTCCTGATGGTGTGTTTGATACTACGAAACGGCAGCACGCAAAATATTATTCTATTAAATGTAGTGATCAAAAACAAAGATGAAGTGCTTTCTACACACAGTCAAAATGTACGGTCACAAAGTGACAGAAGAATCAATTCACAGAATTACACATACCTGCGAATTTAAACTTTCCGATCATTGGATAATGTTTAACTAGGGATCTTTTATATTTCTGGCATGCTGATATAAAAGGTAAAAAATAAAACAATAAGAAAAACACAGGGAGGTTTAGGGACTGTGATCGACTAAACCCTACTGTGGAAAACCTAAAAAAAAACTGAACATGTTCGCCGAACTTACACGAGCTCGTCTCTAGTTCTCAGTAACTTTAAATTCAAAAACATGAAAAGTAATCATAAAGGATCAATTAAAATATGCTAAATCAACTATAATATGTCTGATCGAACGGCAAATTGTCTAATTCCTGGTGGTAGTCGGAGAAGTAGACAATTGATAAAAAAGAAACGTGAAACATTAATTCAATAAGAAAATATATTAAATATTTACTATCTAGCTTTATATTGTACCAATGCCAGTACCAACGAGTATGCCTACTGGCAATTCGGTGTAACTATGCAGGGGTCCCCTAAAGGTCTGGAATCGGTACTGACCGGGTACTGTGCAAAGTGGCCAGTTTTTAGGTCCAGTGATATAACCCTGCTTGACTGCTCCACTCACGCAGAAAGCAGAGTGCTTTGTGTAACCTATTTGTAAACTTAACAGAATACCTATTACTTTAAAATCACCACACATTAGCCACTCGTGTTCCTGGTACTTGATTTTGCAACAACATCATATCAAGATTTCCGTATGTTTCTAGCATAATAACTGAATAAGCAACGGGTACAGATGCAAGTTTGTTCTCATTGTGAAGAAAAACGTACTTCAAACTACGCTTGGAGGCATCGATAAAAAGTCTCCAGTAGCTAGGGCCATACTGTGGTAATCCTAGTTTCAGCAAAACCTTCGAAATATTGTTGCCCAAAAAATATTGTAAACCAAAGTTCCCTCTTCAGAAAAGAAGGGTATACATTCTTGTGCGCGATGTTTGTACCAACAGTACGTCGTCCCTGGTGTCAACATGTTCCATTCGCGAACTCTGGACCCGAGTATCAATATCATCAGGCGTGAAATCAATGTCAGAGGTAGGGCTTGTCATTTCTGCGTCAGATTCACCAGAAGGCCAATCCTGTAAATGTTCCGGACGCTGTGGTACTGGTGTATCAGAGCCATGAGAAACGGGTAAAACTTCGGATGGAATATTACTTGGTTATACAATGCTACTTTTATTCCTGCTGTTAAATTCCTTTACATTCACAAAACAGAAGTAGCAGTGAGTACTGTGGTCCCTAGGTTGTCGCTACACCATTGGAATTCCGAATGGCAACGCTGTTCGATTACTGTCCACCCATTGCCGTAACTGCTCTATACAGGTTTTATAAGCCGTATGTGGTGCCCACGGACTTGTCTTGATCTCCCAGTTTGGTGCCGAAGTAGGCATAGTAGGCCTTTCTCACGAACTAGGTTATATTGCGCCGCAGGGGACACAAAATTTCCACACACATACCAAAATGTATCTGGATTGTTCTGGCAGCCACGACGCGGCATATCGACAATAATAAGTTCAATAAATAGATTAACACATTATGTCACTCATGTATAGAACATTTATGCAAACACAAATCTATTTTCACTAGCAAGCGCAGCATAACTCAGACTGTAGCGGACAAAGCGCAACAACAGAATGGCGCCACTCAGCAAAACATGCTGTTCTACAGTGTTGCCGGCTCTAGACTGTGAGTGCGATTATACAGGGTTGTCAGAAGGCCGCAGGACATTGAATTAATAAATGAATCTAGAAATCTAGAAATAAAGTAACACTTCTCCTAACAACATAAGAAGTGCTTTAGTGCATGTGATAAAAAAAAACGTAATATGGATAAAAAAAAATGTAATATGGTGTAGGAAAATTAACGTCAGATCCTGATTCAGGATACAAAAGTCATCCTAAAAAGCAATGCAGGATGGCGGCAATAAAATCGTCGCACCAACCAAGCACCATAACCGAATTTTGAAGCGGATAGTTACGGAACTACCTAAACTTTGAAAGCAGGAACATTACTCTGCCCGTGAGGTGGCATTATAAAAGTGCGATCTATTTCGGAGTGTTAGCGCGCTGGGGGAAGGCTGTTTGATTTAACTCTACACTGTTAACAGATAACGAAACTTGAATATGCAATGTAATGACTAGACAAATAGTTTTTCGCTATGACAACGGCAGTTCTTATACGTTTTTAACCATTTGGAATTATTTAACTTATGCGCTCTATGTTCATCCGACTTGATCACTTTCGATTATCACTTATTCCGTTCGTTTAAAATTCTCTGAAGGAAAAAAAACATTCAATGAAGAAAAGCGTTAAAATATATTTGGATTCGTTTTTTGCTGATAAGCTTTCAACAATATATGAACACTACATAGAGAAGTTAAACAGAAGCCAAGGTAAAGAAAATAGGAAGAGGTTAGGTAATAACAAGGTTAATGAAGGTAAAAAATCTAATGTCATATCTAATTCATTATTTTATATATTAAATAAAATACGAGCATATAGCTAAAAGTCAGATTTTCAGTCAGACTTTTCTGATTGCATTTTTAAAAAGTAGCTTCGTTTTTCGTAACGTTCAATGAATTTCAAGCAGATATGATATTTAGTTTTGCTTTGAGTCCTGGAAGAAACGAGTTTCGTGTGTTGATTGAACACTATTTTTTTGCGTGGAAAAACTGGAAACTCTGCTCCTTTACATTTCATGGTTTACAAGTGGTATATTTAGTTTCGATGTGGTCGAACCATCACGAATAACGCTCCGCGCTCAGGAGAGGTCGCTATTGAGGGACTGGTCAACAAAATCAATGATATCGTGTTGGCCGATATCAGAGTGAAAGTTTGAGAGATTGTTCAGATGATAAGCACCTCGTACGAAGGCATACCGTAAATTCTACACGAACATTTGGGTGTAGGTAAGCCATCAGCATGATGTCTGAAGCGATTCGTGATTGTTGATATAACTTGGATATATTCACAACAGAAACTGTCAAAACAGTTAATCACAAGAGAGCATTATGCTGCATTATTAGTTAAATTTCATTTGGCAAACAAACAAAGTACTGCTTTACCACGACACGGGACACCCTAATTTGTATGCCGTTGCAACAGCGAAATTGGTCAATTTGCTCTACAGATTGATGGCCACAATGGCTGGCTGGAATGAAATTCAAATCATATGAAGAGATCATTGTCGAAACAGAGATTTTGCTCGACAAGCTGTACTTTTTGGAAGGTATAAAAAAAATTGTAGAATCTTTGGGCGAAGTCTACAGAGCTAAAAGGAAAATCTGACAGTTTACTCTACACTCGTATGACATTACCCCCTAAAAACAAAACAGTAACAACCCTGGACCTGGAGTCCAGAGTTGTCACTAAAAATACCTTATCGGTTATTAAAAACATAGAGTGTGATAACAAAAAACGATTCTTCAGCTATCCTTAGAATGCGACCGGAATGCAGCCTTATCAGTAGTTCAAGTATAAATAGGATGAATGAGCCCGTCAGACTTCGAATCGAATCGAGCTAGAGATTCGATTAAAAGTCGGAAGAGTCGACCTGGTCAGAAGTCAATACGAATCTTGACTTCTAGTCTCCGTTTCGTTTCATAAGAAGTACATTGTTCATTTATAATAATTAGTGTATTAGTATTTGAATAATTTTTTTTAAAAACGCAAACACAAGTCTCGCTTACAAAACTCCAGTCAATTTTTTTGTTAACTAAAAGACAAACATACACAATATAAGAAAATAAAGTGAATGTTTTAAAATGAAAATCTGAACAAGTTCTTTTTTTTATTGAGAGCTGTTCTAGTATATTTGTTCAGTTTTTTTGCTCATATATTTGATTGAACTAAATAATTACTGGTGAATACTACGGAATAGAATAATACAATTTACTTAATTTACAATTATAATGGTCTTTCTGGCATATTTTTTGCCTTTAGCAATGAGGCGAATTTTCAATTAAAGGGGAATGTAAACTAATTAATTACATTGGGTGAATGAAATTCGATATATAGAATAAAAAAAAATACAAGAGAGATCGTCTCATTTTACGTACGTTTTGGAAGATGCGTCGAACTGAGCATTATTATATATTGTGAATTTATTGTGTATTTATTTACAAAACATAAATAACATCTGCCCAACCTTCAATTTAAATTAAAAAATTACAATCTATTTTGCTTAATAAAGCTATGTCGAATGACCGTTTACAATCACATTTTGACTCTTTCAAAGGATAATCTAATATAGTATTCTGTGATTTTTAATTTTTTGGGCCGAAATGACTATGACCAATTTAAAAGCATTATTTAAAGATCTGTGCTACGGTGCTACGGTACTGGTCTTATGTATGTATTAGCAGCTGTATTATGACAATACAATAAGGTTTGGTGGTCGTCATTTTGATTCATAATAGACCAATATTGCCATAAACGTCTTTGTTGATTTCATTTCAAATATGACCCCTTTTCGTTTAAGGGATATTTTTCGTAAGAAACTATTGGGTTGATGCAGAAGTTCGTCCCATTTTATTGAGGAACATTAAAGAAAAAAAATATTTCCTAAAAATTACATTTAAATAATATAGTATTTGCCGTTCTGTAATTTCTGAGGTTTCTAGTTAAAGAATTGATACAGGTGATTTTTCAAGTCTTCCAAGGAAGTAAAGTTTTTACCGTTTAAGCTGTTTTGAATCTATCGAAATAGATGATAGCCGGAGGGTGCAAGGTTGGGAGAGTACGGTGGATAAACTAGGTGATATCGGTCAAGTTGTAATGTTTATGTGTGGTGTAGCACCGTCTCGATGCTTGAATTCACTTAGTTGTGAACAGTACTTTTCCAAATTAACTTCACAAAATCTACAAATCTAAATTATTCATTATTTGGCGATAAAGATAATGGAATAATATGTTTATATGGCTTAAAAAAGTTTGTTTTATAATTATCAACAATTTATCGTAACAATGTACCGTACGTTGTATATTATTTGCATTTGCCCCCTGTGATTTCTTGACGTGAAGAAATGGCTGGCTGGAATAAAATTCACATCAAATGAAGAGACCGAAATATTTTGCAGAGTTCGGCAAGTTCTACTTTTTGGAAGGCATAAAAAATTGGAAAATTTTTGAGCGTGTATTGAGCTAAAAGGAGAGTACATTTAAAAACAAGGTTGGCTGAAGAATTTCTTTTTACTATCACATTCCATGTTTTTATAACTGATAAGCTATTTTCAGCAACATAACTCCAGTAATTTTTTTTTTGTTAAGTGGAGTTCTATTTTTTATTGACAAGTGTATTTTTTATAACTTTTTGCTCTTATATTTGATTAGACTAAATAATTGCTGTTGGATGGTATAGAATAAAATATATAATTTTGTTAATTTACAATTATAATCGCCTTTCAGTCACATTTTTTGCCTTTAGCAATGAAGCGAATTTAGCGATATTGGGTGAAGAAAAATCGAGAGCGATTGCGATTATTTCATACGTTTTGGAAGATGCGCCGGACTTTATTTTGAATTGGTCGTGAATTAATGAACTGCGTATCTATTGTGAATTTATTGTGTATCTATTTTGAAAACATAAATAACATCTGCTCAACCTTCAATTTAAATTTAAAAATTACAAACTATTTTGCTTAATAAGGCTATATCGAACGACTTTTTACAATCACATTTTAACTCTTTCAAAGGATAATCTAACCATTATGACAAGGAAAAATAACTTTACTTTATTGAACACTATTCATACGGATGTGATTTCATTAAAAAATAATTGAAGTGGTCATCATTTTAATTCAAAATAGATCGATATGGCCATATGATCTCTTCCAAAATATGACCTCTTCCGTTAAAGGGATATTTTTCTTAAGAAATGCTAACAACTATTGGGTTGAGGCTGAAGAAAAATTTTATTTACTCAAAGCTACATTTAATTGATACCGTTGTGTGACCGTTTTGTAACTTCTGAGGTTTCTAGCTAATGAACTGATTCAGGTGATTATTCAAGTTTTCCAAGGAAGTGAATCTATCGAAATAGATGATAGTCGGAGGGTGCAAGGTTGGGAGAGTACGGTGGATAAATCAAGTGATACTGGCGAAGTTGTAAAACGTTATGTGTGGTCTCGCACTGTTTGAATGCTCGAATTCACTTAGTTGTGAACAGTACTTCTCCAAATTAATGGTCTGGTTTGTCATTTTCTACCAAATGCATAGCATAACCTTATTCCGATGTACACTGGCTTTTGGGTTGGTTGCAAGGGCACCTTCGCGCTTACACCATGATTTTTTATGCTTAACATTATTATTTCCAATCCATTTTTCATCACCAGTAATCACCCGCTTTAAAAATACCATTCATCGACCTTGCTAACAATTTCCAAGTTGACGAAATCGCCTTAAGACTGTTGAAACTTTTTCGAAAATAAAAAAACATCGTATGTCAAAAATGCTCTATATTTTCTGCGCTTTTTAATGCTTGACAGAATTAAAAAAAAAACAATAAAATAAATATCTATCAAGTATTCGTTGAAATTCCGTATGTTAAACAATATCAAAACTTTACCCGTGTGAAGTACTAAACTAGAAAAGATTTATACCGAAAAACCGAATCACTTTTTTAAACTTCTCGGCGTGCATTTTTTTAACCATGTTAGCATCATTACGAGATAATTTAATCTAGATTGAATCACCTTCTGATGCCGCTAACATGGTTAGCGAAACGCGTTTCTTTACACGATAATTTAAATAAAGTGATTTGGTGTTTAGTGCCAAATTTCGTCGAGTTTAGTGTTTCACACCGAAGGTTCGGGTAGAAAAACTGATCGAAGATCGAAGATCATAACCACGTTACCATATTATTATAAC